>VZSZ01003859.1:94992-270013 GCA_013398815.1 Ibidorhyncha struthersii
CAGTAATATAGATGCAACAATTTATGTTTACCAATATGTTCATTCTGACTGTCTGTAAGTGTACTACAAACACATTTATATGGTTGCTTAATACCGCAGCCCAGGATTTTTCATACAAAAATCTCTCAGATTGCTAACTTTATGTGTTCTTTCTGGGGATCTTGTATTTTCAGGGTATCAACTTGTGGAGACAACCCTTACTATTTGGAAATCGGAATCAATTGACTGCTTTTTCTGTTCCACTTTTTGCTTAAAAAAAAGCAGTTAAGCAGAGCTTCTACACATGCTAATGTGTTGTCAGGTCTCTGAAAGTGTGTAGAAGGCAGAATCCTATGCTTCTTGCTGCAAGCTGGTAGTCTCCAGTGTAATAATGTTTAACTACAAATTGCTCCTAAGTCGCTATTGACAGCGATGAAACCTGTTGTGTGTTAGTACAGCAGAGATCTCTTCATTTGGATGGGGATCTTAGAGCTGTCTTTCGATTTACATTTCAAAACAATCAGAAAATGCAAAGGTTAGTAAAGCCATTGGGCATATCTACCTTTTTTTGCTCCAGCTTTCAAGTGGAGGCTTGAAAAGACTGTTTCCACTCGGATTAAAGAAAGAAAGAAAAATTATTTGTAGAGTATGCTATATTCCTATTCCCTGTAGACTGAGCATTTGAACTCAGCTACGATTGTTATGATAGCTGTGTCCCTCATCTGATTTCTAAAGGTTAGTTTGTGTTATCTTTATCTCTGCAGAGATTTCCTAGGAAGGATCATGACATGGTTCGGTGATCACAGTGGGGTTTTTCCTTCTACAATTTGTAATATTAAAAAATACCAGAAGATTACTGTATAAACTTTATCTATGTCCTTTAGTATGTACAAAGAATAGCACAATTGTGGTTGTGCATTGGTGTGCAGTGATATGAAACATGAGCAGGATTTGAAAAGGTAGCACTGCCACAAGGAATCTGTGAAAAAAGTGATGCATATGCATCAGATATAGTATTCTGGTAATGTCCTGTGGCACTAGTTTTCATCTCTGAATACAATGATTAATTAACAAATAACTGTGAAAAACTCCGTTAATAATTTCATTTTGTATGTTCATTGTACTGGGACCTCAAATCATTGAAATACAGTTTGTTAAATCCTTACTTGAGTGATGATTACATTTGAGTACTGGGTATTTCCCTTGTACCTTCTCAGGAGTTCAGATTTTTAAATGACAAAAATTAGTAAAGTTTAACATGTTTAAACATATTGCCAAAATCGGAGAAGTAAGTATTGTGTTTTTTTTCTAATTTACCCGTCTTTTGTAGGTGTTGCATGCGTTGAAAGGTTAACTCTGGAAAAATTATCTTAAAGTATATATGGACTGCAATGTCTTGTTATTATGTTTATTTTCAGAATTGGGTTCTCCTTGAATAATTTATGAAGTGTGTTTAAATCCTGCAGAATATTTTCAATATGTAAGACTTCAATATTTTTAAAAATGCATAGGAAGATTATCTTTGTACGTATACAGAAAGTTTATTGATCCTTTTAAAGACTTCCGAAGAGGAGTACAGCTTGAACAGTAGATATATTTACATAGAAAATGTCCCTGAAAAATTCATTACTGTGGGGAGGAAGGCTTCTGGGATTAGTGGACACCAGCTTTTCTCTTCAAGCAAAGCAACTGAGTTCTGATTTGGGTCAGTGGTGACAGAAACTCTTACTGGGATCCCTCCCTTATCCCATTAAAATCAATGTTGCTGTGTCACAATTTAATTGGAGTAAGGATGAGGCTTCCGATGCAGCGCTCCCATGCCTCTGTGCTGTTAGGTTCTGACAGTTCATCAGGGCTTTCCTTTTTTCAACTCTGCAAGTGCAAAACAGAAGAAGCTTGCTACAGTATGTGTTAACAAGCTTAACGTTTTTAAAGTTAGTTATTTCACTGCAGTGTGATCCTCTTTATATTTAGAAGTCTTTAATGACTATTACCGTCCTTGTGTATTTCTGTCATCAGAATAATTTGATAAGCTTTTGTGTCATTTCACAATTTGTATATGTACTTTACAGGAGTGGTTTTGTGACCCTTCTATTTTTGAGAGGTAGGGCGGTAGCGGTAACGTGATCGTGTTCTTGGGTGCACTTTGTCAGCGCCTTGGGTGTGGGAGGGGTTAGAGCTGGCAGCAGCTCCATTAAGAATAGCACGATGCACAGGAGAGAAAGCTTAAGAATTCCTGGGCAACTTGTTAAGAGGGGAAAAAGTCGTTCTGCTCTCAGGGGCTAACCTTCCTAGGTCGGGAATAGGACACGCTGGTTATTCCTTCAGCAGAACAGGCTGGTAGCTGATCGTATTGCAGGTCACTGGATACTTGGCTACTATTCACTTGGTCTATCTTGGATTAGTTTGAAGAGCTATGTTTGTTCTGTAGCCAGCTGATGGGGAGCGCTGAGGATTTAGAGCTTGTTACTGCATCTCATCTGGATACCAAAAATTAGCCTTTGTGGATTTGTCTTCTACTCTGCTGGGAGCTCTGTTGAGAGGATGTGTTTTGGGTTTCCTTTTCCACTTTAGTTTTTCCTTTCTTGTTATTGGCATGGTTTTTAAATTGCCGTGTGCCCTCTGTTCTCTCCTCGGGAGGAGATGCTGTGCTATCTTTTACTCCTTTATTGATTATTCCATAAAGTCTTTCCCTTGAGTACACTGGCTTAAATCCAGACGTTCAGGGGTCAAAGATAACGTGGTATTTTGTTCTAGCTTATTGATATTAACAGTTCACAACATACGTTGTAGGTACTCATGCAAAAAACCTAAAACCTGTTAGAGGTTCTGACAATAAGGCATAAGCAGGGTAAAAGCTGGCTCAAGTTAGGCACTCACAGGAGAATTAAGTCTGCTAGTATTACCTGAATAATGTGGTTTACAGTTGATTTCAGAAAGGAAAGGATGTAAGTCTGTGTGGTCCTGAAGCACAGTGGATGACGTTGTTCTAATGCGTGTTTTTATGAATAGCATTTCAGTGGATAATGTTGTGAGCGCAGTGTGCATTAGCACATCGTTGGAGTTGATCCTGTGTTCATGTGATTCACTGCAGCGTATTCCTGTGGCCAGGTTTGCTCTGCTGTTTGGTTCAGTTTTGCTGGGGATATAATTTCCCATGGTGATGGATCCGAAATAAAGGCATGTTGCTTCTAAGGGTGGTGTTCCTCTCGCTTCTCGAGCCTGTGGCTGTGCTCCTGGTGCACAAAACGCAGCACAGACTGAGCCGGATCTGCAGACAATCCAAAAGAAAACATGACTAGTTTTTCTCTGGATCAGCAATGTGATCGGACTGGCAGCACGTTTGCTAGATCTGACGGAGGGGAGATGGCTGTAGGGACACCGGTGGGCACTGCAAGGAGAGTCTCCTTTCAGCAGTCTGCAGTGGGACTGGCTTAGCATGAAACTTTGCTCTCTGTTTGTTATTAAACAAAAGCTGCAAGTAGTTAGATTGCACTGTAACAATTACTATCTTCATTAGCATTCTGTAAACACGCGGATAAGCTGCTTTCGTGCGTCCATATGTCTGTTTCTGCAGTTTTGCGTTCCTGATGTAAAACCTGAACTGATGGTGATTGTCGATATCTATATGCGCAACTGTACATATAGACTGTATACATCTATATATATTTCCAATGATCTGGGTAAGAATAGGGTTTCAAGACTGATACTTGAAAAAATTGCATAGCTATCAAATTCATGCAATGCAGACAGCTTAAATAAGCACGACTTTAAAAAAATATTCTGCTGTATAAATAGGACTGAAAATACATCTAGAGTCTTGTGCTCTCTGAACAGAGGTTAATCAAATTCTGTCAGTATTATTTTGCATACTCTTATTTTTATTGTAGATGTATGTGTATTTCTACAGTCTGTTGTAGCATAATAGTGAAACATAAATACTGAAAGACTGTTCTTCAACAACTTGCTTTTTATACTGAGAATTTTTAATGTTCCTGTTTCATTCTTCAGACTGCCCAAAGAGCAAGGTGAAGGATATTATGAGTTTGGAAGGAGATAATCTAAATGGCCCTGAGTTGTATGTTAATTAGTGTTGTGTATTTACAGGTATTTGGTTGAGATATTAGCAAAAAAGGCAAAGTGGGATACATCATTTTCCAGTTCTGGTTTTTGAACGTGTGTTTGAAGTATGTATGTGTGTGCTGCCTTTCGTGTTATATGTTTAAAAAAAATGTGGTTTGGTTTGGAACACATATTACACAGTATGCTGTAATATTTGAACTAAATGATTCCTTGTGGAAGTACTCATCAGGATTGGTGTTAAGCTAGGAGGAGCTGTAAGGTGGACAGGCTGCTAAAAATTAAGAAAAAAATCATCCTGCTTCTCTCCTGTTGTAAATTGAAATTAACCTCTGTAGTTTCTAACTTAATCCTATTTGAACTTTTTTGCTAAACTAATGTACTTTTATTGTTCAAACAATCTTGCACATAATTTTCAATTTTGTGTTTCTGCCTACGCTTCCCCATAAGCTTTCAGAGTACTTTCAGCTAACCATAGTTAGATTTTTCTTCCTTAAGAATTGTATTAGTCATGGTTTGCGTTAGATTTGTCTGTTTCCCTGTTCCATGCTGCTTTGTAAGCCACAACAATTGTACACAGGTAAGAGCACTGGGAGGAGGCTTAAAGGTTGTTTTTTGGGATCTAATTACTCAGCCTGGCTCTGGAGCACACCCTCACGTACCAAAATTATTACCTATCCAGAAATCATTATTCTTACACTAAGTATGGCCTCCAAACTGCCTTCTGGCTTTGCAGCTCTTAAGAGCTGACTGCAGGCAAAAAACGTTGATAGTGGAAAGCAGATTCCTTTATGTGCTAGAAGTGGAGATTGCCCTATGTCAGCCACATCAACCTGCTCCAACCTTCAGCCAGTTTTCATGAAGTCTTTGTCGTTAGTCTGAAGTGACAATGTACCTTACAGTGGTGGAAGAAAACACGGGGAGACTATGAGTGACCTTTGGCAAGAGGTAGAACTCATTGGCAATTGCCAGAGGCGTCAGAAGACACGACTGGCAGGTGAATGGGATTGCGCAGTGTTATTTGCAGTTACAGGTGGAGACTTTATTCTCTAGTGTGTGGTTTTTGTCTGTCTCCCTTGAAACTACTTGATAGTTCAAACCTGTTGATCTAAAATTTAGTACTGAATTTAATCTTCAACTCTGCAGACATTAAATATTAGATATACCTGAATGTAATACATTTGATAACATTTTACTTGTATTAAAATGCCCAAACCTAGCTTTTTAAAATTATATTTATTAGTGGAAACATAATGTTATATTAGCTCTACAAAAAAACCCCACCCCATTAAAAAGTGTTTTATTTATAGTGGTTTGGGTAGTGAATACTCTGTCCTGTCAGCTTTTAGAGCTAGTAATGCAGCTTTGGAAGTGAAGAATCATTTTCTAGTTGTCCAGCTTTACATGAGGTGGTCATTGAACTAAACTACTTGAATAATTTAAAATGAAGGATTTTTATATTAACTGATGAAACTACAAAGACACAGTTGGCATATAGTAATACATTGGTGTTGCAGTAACTTTTGATCCCAGATGCTTAGCTGTAGTGTTCAACAGTTAAAACTTCAAGTGCAAACACACAGGTATTATAGTGTAGCTGCACTGAGAGGTGTTTTCTAAGAAATTCAAGGAGCTGAGTTTACCTTTGCTGGAGAAGGACATTCCAGAAATCTGCCTGGTGTAGCTGCTGCTGCTTGTAGAGGTGCTGTATTGTGTACCACAGGTTGCAGTATTACTGAATTTACTCAGATTTTCAGTTTCTTGAATCTGTGGAGAGTGAGCAACAAGAAGCTTTACAACCTGCGTTGCTCTTGATGTGGCACCATGGAGCTCTCCACCATCCCCATTCCTATTCAGGTTGAAGTGGAGGAGGAGAGTTAGTTATTTGTGGTATGAGATTTGGTTGTTGGCTGTAACTAGATACTACAACCTATTATAAGTAGGTTGTAATAATTGCATTCTGTAACTTAATCAGTATCCAGTGATAGAGCATAGAGACCAAGGTTTCCTTTAATGTTTAGTGTCTTTAATGTTTTAATGTCTGTCAATACATTTATTGGAAGCTTAGGTCACTACATGAACTCAAGAAAAGAATCCTACACTACTTGATGATTTTATTTTAATAATTTAACTAAGGATACACTTAAGCCTTAGTTAATAGTAACATGCTCTTTCTTAATGTATGTTGTAACCTGTTTTAGAGTAAAGATGTATTTTGCTCATGAGTATATTCAGTTTGGGATTTGGCTGAAACTTCTGTTTGGGGATTCCAGCTAAGAACAGGTTAGCCCCGTTCTTCTGTATGCCTCAGGGCATCATCTCACAGGGGAGCTCTGGTTTGCCTCTTCTGTGGTTGTATGTAAGGACCACCTGATTCAAATGAGTAATAGGATTTCTTCTTTTAAAGGAAGGGCACTAAGTTGCCATTTGTTAGACTACTTCAGACACAGAGAAAGAAAAGATCAAACTTTTTTTCTGTTTGAGAACAGACTGTCTAGAAAGCAGAGATAATCTTCCAGCCAATTCCCATACTGGAGGAAAAGCAGTTAGCATTTTTTAGAGCCAGACAGAGTTAGAGAATCTGCAGTAATTTCTGTATACAAATAGTCATGTCTTCTGGCACTTTTCTCAATCTGTTATATACCTGAAGTAAATAAATATTTAACTTAGTCAAACCTCCCATGGAGAGGAAGGAGAAACCTGAGACAATTATTCTGTTTAACTTCACGAACTGATTATTTTAAAGTTAACCCAAACTCTACATCTCTTTTGGAAAAAGCATTATTCTTAGACCAATAGAAACTGAAAAGCCTGCTTTTCAAACCGTTCTGATTAATTCAGTTAATGTTTTTCCTTGAAAAGCTTCAGTCAGTGAGACACTGCTGTGTACATAAATGTAGTAAAATGCTACACCATTTCATTCGCAGTGTCACAAGATTTGGACCATGAATATGAAAATACATACACATATGCACACAAATATAGAAATAGACTGATTGCACAGTGAGAATATTAGGATGCATGCCACGCCGTCTTTGATAACTGCTGGCACATGGCTTCAGCACATGAATTTGAGTTCCTAAAACCACCTGGTAGGTTGAGTTGAAAAACCTTTTGAAAAATACATCAAAAAGTTGCTATGGCACTGCAGGGGATACTTATGCAAAGAATAAAAGAACCAGTGTAGTGTTCTGTTCAGCAATTCTTCACCCACAAACATTTCTGAATTCTAAAAGTATTTTGACACTTCTGTGTTAAAACACTACTTAGTATTAGTGTTTAGCATTTTGCTTTAACTCTTTTAAAATAAAATCATAGTCAAACAGTATTAGATTTCTTTCCTTTTTCTTCTGCATCTTTAAAAATATCTTGTAAAAAGTTTTGGATAAATTCTCTGGTTCCTTTCCTAAAAGGCAGTGTGGGTGCCTCTGAAAAGTAGTAATCTTCTGCATTCTTTTAATAGAATTCTGATTATATTGTAGGCAAAAGGAAAATATAGGTACATATATAAAAACCAGGGAGAAGAGTGGTTTTACCAATTCCATATGGTAAAGCCATCTGAAGATTGCAAGGGACAGAATTATGTGGTGGTGTGTTTCTGTTATTGACTGCAGGTAGACTTTGCATAAATCCAGTTTGAGATGAGCATGAGGAAGACCTGTGGAATTTGTCTGTGGCATATCCAGTGCCCTAGATTATTTGCACTGAAATCATAAAAAGGACATCAGTTGTTTCTCTGCGTCATTGATAGCTGCAGAAAGTATAGGTGATACTGAGGTTTTACATTGTTTTATATGTCTATGCAAATTGCTTTTTCTGCTTCTACTCTGACACAACTAATTTTGTGGAGATACTTTTGGCTTAAAATTGAAAATACCAAAATAAATGAAAAAATATTTCTGATTCTCCTTCCTTTCTTGAAATTTGTTTTGCAAACATAAGTAGCATGATCATCAGGTAACTTGTAACTAACTAGTAACAAAGGCAGATATTTTCTATGTTATGTTATGAAATCAGATCTGTATTCCAAGCTGTCATCTATGTCAATGTTTCAGTCCTTTCTTAAAGTAAATCGTTATAAGGTACTGACTCATCCAAGAACCATCACGATATTCTTGATGCACGAAATGACTTGCGTAAACAATAGGAACTCTGTTTGATATGGACACGTACTAGACAGGAAAATAGAGAAGTGCTGAGAGCACCAAGTGAAATCTCACTAGCCTCGTTGCTCCAAAAATTAATAAACATGACAAGTTTTTTGGCATAATGCTTACATTCTGTTTAGGAAGATGATTGTATCTTTCATTATACGTCTTCTGTTGATTGTTTATACAAGGCAATTTTACTGGACATTTTAGACAAGAAGCATAAAATCTCAGAATTAGCTAGTAGAGTGTTCTTAAGTACCTAAGTGGTTCTCAGCATGTTTTCAGAAGGGACATTAAAAAGAAAATTTTATAAAAAGAGAAGCTTTGTTCGTGTTAAGACTTCATGAAAAGCTGCTTTTTCCCCAGTAGGCTTTTCCAATTTCTTTTATTGTTTACTGTTAAAAATGTACCTTGCTTTCTATGGGTTATCTATCTTCAGATTCTAAGTATAGGATCTTCTTTTAAATTTTACATAGTGTCAGCATTCAGTTAGCCTTCAAAACTTCTGAGTACGCAATTTGAACATCTCAAATATTGTTGTTACAGAGCCTGCTTTCTAGCCCTCATTTCATTTAGTTTTCTCTTTTCCCTTTTTTCAACATAGGATTTAGAATTGTTGGAACCAGAAATAGTGTATTTGCAGAAGAGTTTCTTTTATGCTCCAGGTCAAAGTAGAATCACTGCTTGCGTTACACAGAGTTTACAGAAGTCTCTTGTATTAATGCTGTTATCTTTGTGAACTGATCTGATGAGTCCATCAGACAGGATGTTTTGACAAGAACTGTTTTCCAAAGAAGCCCATTGATGGGGGGCATTCATCACGGTTGCATTCTTTATGTACAGTTTCTCTGTATGTTAGACTGAATTTGAAATCCACAATCAGGTGAAACTGGTCATTGTGAAAAAAAAAAAAAAAAATCTAGGACCTAAAGCATTTTCTAATTAAGTAGCCAACATCACATGACCATCTCGTTATTTAGAGTAACTATCCACTTGTGTGGTTTAACTGTCATTTAAAATGATGCCAAATGCAATTGAATGTTGGTCTGAAATTTACGAGATGCTTTCAAATCATTGTTTAAGTGGTTCTCAGACCAAGCTTTTGAGTGTGGAAACTATTGTACATAGAAATAAAGCAATCGTCTGAAGTTCTGTGAGCTAATAATTGTTAATAGGCACACAAATGTGAAGACTATAGAGCAATGATTAGTGCCCCTGACAGCTGTCATATGGAAACATCATCAGTTGTAAAGGACACTTGCATGTCCTTACAATAAGGACAGCAGCCTGTTTATAGTTTCCAGAATATCTCCTCCTTCTAGGAAAATGTAAGAGAATTAGTCAAGAACAGAACTTGTGGTTTTGTGTACTGATTTTTTTTTTTTTTTTTAAGGTGAAGAGAAGAGCTAGTTCTATCAGGATGAGTGTAATAAATCTAAGATTACAACTCCACTTTCCATCATTTCTATTGCAGCGTATGAAAAAAGATCAGATACCAATATTCATGTGTGTAAACTAAACCATCGTCTGATACGAATTATTGGTATAACCTGCTATTAGCAAGATGTTTCACACAAGTTTCTGTGGCATTATTTCTGCTGCTTTTCTGGCATCTGGAAAACCTTAGGACCATGATTATGATGTTTGTGTTATATTTACATACTCTCTGGTGATCCACATGAGGCACTCCAGGCTTGTATTCTCAGTCCCACCTGACACAGTCTCTTAGAGTTGACAGCAGAGCACGGTGCCTAGGAATGTAAAAGAAATTGTTACAGCATGTAAGTTCAGGAGCTAACCTTGTAGTCTAGCTCAGCTTTACCTTCTGCTCATCATCTTGCTTGCGCTATTGCACAACCTCCTGCTGGAGCACCCTACAAAGGGATCGAAGTCAGCATCATTTCCTCTTTCAAAGGTAGGAGTTGTTCTAAACAACAAATGACTTTACAGAGGCCAGGTTTTCATGGAACATGATCGTTAGCAGTTGCTCCCATTAGGTTATCTTCTTGTCTAGCTTCAGTTTTGGATCAGAACAGCTGTCTGGTTGATCAAATCTATGTGGTGGTATTCTGGTTGTGTTTGGATTGAAACACAGATTTGCAGAGTAAAATGAGACTATCACATCCGAAGGTGTTGCTTTGATATCTCCTATGTGACAGTCTTACCAGCAACAGCGTTGCCATTAATACTCTAGCTGCTAGTGCCGAGTTTAGGATGCATCATCTTCTGTGACTTTGTTTAAATAGTCACAAATATTTACTCTGTAGAAACACTCAAATTATTACAAGATGCTGCAAGTAAATAATGTCTTTTTAAATTACAATAAGCTAATTAAATAAAACAGAAATTCTAAAACCTCTACAGGACTGATAAACAATTAAAGTCTTATTTCTAGTCAGACAACACAAATAGTCTTTGCTTAAACATTTCAGTGCATGCTTTTAAATTAAAATTAAATTAAATCTATTCTTAAGGCCATAAAATTAAATATCATTATCTAAAGATAATTTTCTGTGAATAGAAATCATAGCTTTAATCATTCTTTCAAAAGAATGCATTCTCTTGTAAATAGACTGTATTATTGTTCCATCTTATTTCAACCCACATGGGCAGAGAGAGTGCATGATCAGAGTTTCATAAAAAGGTAAAGCTTAAATTTTCCTCCCTCTCTCTCTTTTTAATGCTCTTCGGGATTGAATCCATTAGGAGCCAAACAAAGCACATCTGTGTTGTTGTCCCTACTGACTGTCAGCATACAGTACATTCAAATATTGCAGCCAGAAGGCGTTTTACAAGAACAGCTTTCAAGATGTGCTCTTGAAATGCGTTTGTGTACTCATTATGCAGCGCTATCTTTTGTCAGTGGGGAGTTCTGTAAATAAAGCACCAAGGTCTAATATTGCAGTAGCTGATAGTAATAAAGTAAACTAGGACTGAATAAGCCGCTTTTCTTTGGGCAACTTCCTCGTTTACAGCTGTGACCAGTGTATAGGGAAAAAAAAGGATGGAAGTAATTTTTTTGTTATTTTTGCAAAACCTTGGAATATCTAAAGTGGCTTTGCAGGAGGAAATGCGTTGTTTGTTTATAAACATAAGAGGATTGACAACAATCTGCTACTTTAAATACCTTATATTTGACCTGTTTGACCAAAACAACATCTTTTGCATCTATATATGCAGATGGAAAGAGTACATACAGCTCCCTGGAATTTGTAGTCCTTTCTGTTTACAAACTCAGAGGAATTGGTAATCCCAGAGACCTGCTGCGAGGTTGGTAAAAATGAGTTCTGTAATTCAGGTTCTATAGGTCGAGAAAACAAAATGTGTGCTTGAATATTTTGGGGGCATTCACAGGACTACAGGTGAAAGTTTGGAGTTTAAACAGTCTATTAGACAATCTTTTCTTTTGAAACATATTCTTTTGGCATCAAAAACAGTGCTTGCAATTCATAAAATGAACATTGAAATATCAAGTTCCTATGGAGAATGTAAAGGAAGAGTCTTAGCACAGGTGCATGTATTTGCTCTAAGTACTGTTTAAAAAAGAAATTTAAATGCTGTCAATTACATTACAGTATTATTGGATGGCATTGTAAGAAGAAAGCCCTGTTAATTATTTTTGTCACATATTTGTGAAACAATACTATGCAATAAGCACAGAACATGAAATTAACACGCAGGCTTCAGAATATTGAAACGCTTTAAAAGAAAAAAAAACCCAACAGGTGCAGCACTGCACTTTGACTTTTGAGAGAAATGCTTGCTTAAAGGTACTTACCTCTTCAATGACTAATTTAAGAAGGAAACATTTTGATGAGATGAACTTCTTTTGTACAAGGAGCGTTCATTAGAGATCTTACAAAGGTGGACCGCTTCTGCTGCATTCACATGAATGAATCTAGCCGGACGGGAATATCCCCCTGGCTTTTCAGCGCTGCTGCCCTATTTTTATACTCAGTAAATGTGCTTTTGCTGAACCTGACAATAATATCTACTGGAGACTGCCTTACAACTGGGCATTGAACTTCACTTTTTCAAACCTTTGTTGGTGGGACACTGCTTTCTGGATTGCTATTCTGTTCGCATGATGAACTAATTGACCTAGCAGGGCTCCCTGGGGAATTGCAGCTTCTGCTTAGATCATCAGGAGTACAATTTGTTGTTTCATTTCCTCTTCGAGTCCCATCAGGGAAATTGAATTGTGAAAAGACTACCTACTGGGAGCATTCAGCCCTCATGACTGAATAAGTAACTTTATTTTTTTTTTTTGGTACTGTCTTAATTAACAACAAAAAAGAGACTTTGTTAGGAGGGAGTCTGCTGTGATTCTGATACAGATGACTAACCCCAGTTATAGGAGCACTTGATCCACATGGCCTCCGGGAGGCTGGGGGCCCCGTGCAGGTGCAAAGTTAACACAAAGCTTCGCCAAGCTCTAAGTGCTGCATTCAGGATAACTTCTCAAGTGTTACTAGACCATCACCAAGACTCAAGTCTGCAGGTATTAACTGTTTGGCGAAAAACATGCCAGGGTGAGAGGTCTGGCTTGTCTAGACTTTTAATTAGTAACATTAATTAACATTAATTGCTCGGGGCAGTTTGTACTTATCTATGAAAAGATACGGCCCGCGGAGTTTTCTGTGCTCTGACATCGTAAGACAGTGATGTGATCTTATTATGAAAAAGGCTGCCTGGTGCTTTTTATTAACAGGACATGCACATTTGCACATCTCTTACTTTTCCTGGCCCTGAGCTATATTCTGTTAAAATACTCTGACAATAAATCTGTTTATGTTTTTATCTTTGCACTATTAGACTTATTTGTTCCCAGCCTTTTCAAGTCCGCTTTTGTGTACAGGTGAAAAAGAGCGATTTTGTAGCTCTTCACTAAAAGGAAAAATTCCTAGTTTTTTTTTAAGGGGAATAGTTTTTTTTTAAGACTGGGGAATAAATTTGCCTTTTGGGAAGTTTTCTGCTGACAAGCCTTTTCGGGCACCAAGTTCCAAAGCAAAAAGCATAGGAAAAAATAATATTAAAAAATGTTATCTTGGTGTGGAGGCATTTTCTTCAGCATAAGTGTTCTCTGTATTCTCAGTTGTGAAATCTGCATTTCGAAGTAATAATAATTTGAAATTGTAATAGCTGTAGATTTACTGTAGGAAGCTGAAGGCCAAGGAAAGATGGCATTAGAGAGACCATATCCATGATATACAAATCAGCCTTCGCAATAAAGTGAAATTCACAGGGAGGAATCAAATTTTATGTTTGTTTGACACAAGTTCATATTACTAAGCTTATAAAGTAAAAATAATCTATGATGCAGTATGACTTTTGACTACTGTGCTGATTTTTTAGAGGTTCTGGGACTGAGACTGGTATGAATAGCAAGATAATCCCTGCAGCTCATTGAGGGAAGGCTTTGCCAGCATGGAAGAGCGCAGATCCTACCTCCATCAGTAGAAAGACAGTAGCAGCCATTGTAATTTTATTTGCTCCTGTGCCTGAATTTGGTCTTTGATAATGTGATGTTGAATTCCGAAGTAAAATAATGCTTTCGTTTTTCTCAGAAAACTATAAAACACAGACAGCATCTCTAAATTCCCCTTTCTTTTCCTGTTTGTTCTCACTATGCTCTTTTATAATCTTTCCATGTTATTTCTGGATGTTAGATGTGAACATGCACAGAAAATAATGAAATGTCTCCAGAGGGCACTTAACTGACTTGTCCATCCCCATAAAGGTGATGCACAGAGTGCCAGCTGCCCCGCTGGGGAAAGAAGCAGGACCATGGGGCTGGGAGGTGGGAAACGAGGAGATGGAGCAGTGTGGGTCCATGAGAGCAAAAGGGAAGGAAGGGGTAGGATGGTGAGCAAGGTCAAGCCTCATCCTTGTGTCTGAAAGGGTCGTGTTTTTTGAATATTCCTGGAGAAGACAGAATACAAGTTTCTTCAAAGGCAAAGAACAAAGGTACAAGTTAGCTTCTGGAACACAGCATTATTTTGCCATGCTTATTGGTCATGGCTCAAAATCAAGTGTGCTTATTTGGATGTTAGAGCTTAAGGAGTACCATTTCCAGATATTTGTAGGTAGCCATTCTATGGGTTTCATGTTCAATCTCTTTCCCTTAGATTCCTGGGTTTCATCCATAAAATATACAGATACTTCAAAGCAGGATGAGAAAAATTTCTTTGGTTGAAAAAGCTGGAAAACTGCCTGTAGTGCAGAAGACGGGATTAGAATTTTGTTGAGTGTAATTTAGTGATGGCTATGGTGTATGATGTTTGTTGGTTTTGTTTTTTTTTTCTTGTTTATTGTTCCAAATGGATGCATCTATGCTGCTAAGTTTCAACGCCTGTCAAAGGACCCTCCAACAATATAGTGGACAGCTTTTTGTTAGTGTTACGCCAGTTCCTCTATGTTTGGACCTTTTGGCTAAATAGATTTTAATTCCAATTTGTGATATATATGAAATGCCACGAATACAACACAGGCAAACATTCTTTTCAAAGGAGACAGACGTCTGGAGAAGGTAATCTTTGGCCATGATGGACGAGTTCTTCCCTGCCTGAGTTACACAGAATTATATGTGGACCCCTAATCACATTCTTTACTTATAAAAATTTTCCTATCATTTTCTTTAGGTTTGAATGGAAATTATGTAAGGTATGAAATTTTTTTGGCTTCCATGTGAGGAATAGGTGTTGCGGAAATTTTGCATGTAGAAAATTATACTGATACGTGCAATCTTACTGAAACCAGTGGATCTCTTGTAGGAGGAAATTCACTTCAGTTTTGTAAATAGTAGCAGGGCTTTTCATCCTTACAAACTGGTACCTAGTTATCATCCCCTTCTCGTGCAGCTTCAAAACTGAGCAAGTCCCCTGTGTGATCAACTCATTGAATGTCTTTTAAGATTTTAATTTCAGGATAGTTGAGTAAACATGTCTAGAAACTTGATTAAACAGATCTGTCCTAGACTGAGAATGCATATATATCAGAGAATTTCCTTTTTTCATTTTAGGAAGGTTGGTAATCTGGACTTTTTGCAGAGAAGGAGAACATACGTGTGTGTCTGTGTGTGCATCTATACACATATCTCTAAACATGTCTATATAAACACACACGTGTGTGTAACGTGGAGCAAGACTTTTTGCCTATATCAAGTTATTTATCAGTTTCATAAAAACCTTCATTATCGCTAGGTTTTGTGTTGCCAGTTAAAAGAAATTTTCCCAGTTTCCAGGAAAATAGATTAGCAATCCAAAATATACCTTTGAGATCTGGAGATCCTCAGGCTCAGACAGTGGGTGAACCTTTCGTTATACATTTGAATGAGGAGTGCTGTCTATAAAACATATTTACTTGTCCTTGATGATGGATACTCAGAGGCGTGACTGGTCTTGGTGAAAGTTAGGGAAGCCATTGTGTTCCTTAGCGTTATGTTGGCTGTGCTTCTGTCCCATGTAGTTGAATTCCTGATACATCTGTCTCTGTGCTGGAAAATCTTAAATGGGATTGAGGATCTGGCTAGCAGTACTGTACTGTTTCTAATTAAGTCTTGTACGTCACTTCTACGATACCCAGATTGAGCCACAGAGACATTTTTCTTTTTAATAATTAGTTCAGCCTATATGCTGCATTCGGCATGGCTGGTTTATAGAGGTGCAAAATAAACATATACTAAACTACAAGAAATCTCTATGTAGGGAGTTTTGAGAAGTATTAGTATTGTTTACATAGATGATGGAATTTTCCAAAATGTCTCTTCTTGCTGCTGCTGTTGTTTCTTTCTCCCTGGCTCAGAAGAAATCTGCAGTTGAAATTCTGATGTAATTGTGTTTTAATTTATGCCAGTAATTTTCAGGCGCCAGGATAAGAGGTGCTTAAAAAATTACAAAGGAAAAGTAAAGGGAAATACTTGCTATTGTATAAGAACAGACATTAATGTAAATAATGCTATTAAGAAATCCAGTGTGTTTGTGCACACAGGAGGTTCTGTTGCCAAAGAATTTTGTATTCAATTTTAATTTTCTTTTTCTCTTAAATCAGATACTTTGATCAAAGCAGGAGGCTTGCCAAATGGCTTTTTATCTTATAACAGAAAAAATAATGTAAAATATGAAGTAATTAAATTTGAAGCACCTCATAATGAGGTGAAGAACTGTATTCAAGAGGTGCTGTGAAATGAATGAATTATTCATGTTCATGGGATACTTGTATTGCCTTCTGTGGCAGGTATTTGTTTTCCTGTGAGGTCAATGTCAGTAACGGTAAAAGTTGCCAACTCTTTTTTTGTTTCAGATTTTAATGTTTTCTTTCTCTATTTTTATAACAGTATTGTTGAGGATCAGTATGCCGCTGGTTTGAAAAATAGAAGTCAAATGGGAGAGGATCCTTTATAGTGTGTACAAAAATGTATTAAAATTACAACTTCTTTCATACAGTGTTTTTAATGTAATTTTACATTCCTCACCAACTCATCTATAAAACAGGATTGCATTCCTGCTAAAAGAAAGCTATGATGTAATTTTTTCAAAAAAATAAAATTGAGTGAGTCTGAGAGGACTTTTAAGATGTTGTATAACCAGGTGCACAATGTAGCTAGCTTGTCATTCCTGGGCTCTGTTTTTTACAGCTTTCTGCCTCTTGAAATTTTTTTAATATTTGCATAGAGAGCATTAATAGTAACTTGCATCCTAGTGCCGCAGTTGTGTGGTTCTGAAGTGAGTCATCTGCATGCAGAGCTAGCAGAGTTCCTATAATTGTTTCCTCCTGTATTTGATATAGGAGATTAGAGAATCGTTCAAGCCAGGGGAATTCCCAAATAATTGCCCTTCCCTTGTTAATTGCAAGTTATTTCTCGGTTCAGAATTTTTCCTTCCCCTCTTCCACCTCAGTCTAGTTTGGTTTTGTTTCGTCGAACCCTCTCCCCTGCCTCGCTGGCCAAAGAAGATTAGCATCATTGTGATTAGTTTGTATATAATAAAACAACTGTGTTGTGAAGTTAAAATACTCATGAGAGCTGTAAAGTCTTTTGAGACTGGTCAGAATAACTCCACCACAGTCATGTTGTCTCCGTTCAGATACAGTCCTCCTGTAGTGTGACGAATCTTTTTTCCTCTGGGGTATTATCGCTGACGCTGCTTGCAAGGTTTTGGACCCACAGAAGCCCCACACCAGAGCACACAATATTCATAATCTGTTTTGTATACATGCTGCTTGAATGTAATTTCATTGTCAAATTGAGTGGATATCTTTGAACCTTTTGGATATAGTGATCTGCTAATTTTTATTCACTTCTATGAACATCATATTTATTTAGTTAAACCTCATATACCAAACCCCAAAGATACTTTATTGTTTTTTATTAGCACTTAGATGCTTAATGTGTAGACATTTTGGCTAACCTTTCATAAACAAATAAAAACAAAGAATGTAAATGACATTATTGATGTAAACATGATGAGAAAGCAGTTCCTTACAGTACTTTTACATGTTTATTTCTATTAAGTTGCTTTCTATTGATTTTTGGCAGGCTCAAAAAGAATAGGAAGAGGCAAAAGGAGTGTAAATCCGTGTTTTACTAAATTAGCAGCAGCTGTTGGTTTAAATTGCGTTGTTGTAAGTACAAACAGATATTACTGCTGTCATTACTTAGAGTTTGCGGTGTGTAAAAAGCCATAGTGCTTAAGCAGGAAATATTCCTGAATTCCTGCAAAGTAGCACAGACAGGCAGAACTACTCAAATGTTTTTAAATTATAGGAAAGAAATTTGTGACTCAGTGTGTGTGTTCTTTTGTTTGAGAATTTTCTGTTGTGATTTTCTTGCATGTTTTGGCTTGAACTGAACATGTTTCTTTGCTGTCTCTTCCTTCAGCCTCCCTTAAACAACTCCTGTTTTCCGTCTGTTCTGTCTCACAGCTATTCAGGAAGATCCTCCTTAGCTGATCTGCAGGAATATATTACATGTCATGTGCAGTTTCCCCTGTAGCGAGATCAAGTTTCTGCAGATACATACATCGTTCATACTGAGATAGGTAGTGCCCACAGATTGTTCTGTCTTGTACTTGCTGTACTTCTGGTAGGTTGTGCTGTACTTCTAGAACAGTGCTATCACTATTTCATTGATTAACTGATGTTTCAAGCTGATTGGGTAAGTCATTCTGATAAGCATTTTAAAAAGATTTAATTTAAACCCCAAATTACATTTTCATACACCATTAAGTGCCAGTTGCTATGTGAAATAATTCTATGTTGGAGATTAATGTGTTTTAAGAATGCGTTTGAGGGAAGTATTACAAGCATAATGTAGTGAAGTACGTTTAATCTTAGACATAGTAATCCATGCTGCCTCTTTCTGTACTGATAGAATTTTGTTGGCGCCTTTGCATCTTTACCTGGATTTGCATTTTTTCAGTTATTGATAAAGTTCTTCTGCCTAATTTTTGTTGTACGTGTGTTAAACTGCACATACACTTTGGGCCAGCACTACAGACTTAGCCAGGCACAGATTTGACAGAGGCAACTGTATTTTGAAATTTGCATGTTACCCTAGGGACAGAGTCACCCTGGGTTGAAAGGAAAGTTTGGTATCCGGGCCTTTAGGGGAGAAGCGTACATGCCGGTTGCGGGGCTAAGCTATCTATTAAGCAATGGTAGCACCAGTGGGTTGCATGCCTGACCATCTTTGAGACTTCTGGCACGAACACCTTCAATTTTCTTTGCTTTTACTTCCTCTTTACTTTTTTTTTCTCTCATCCACCTGAATGACTTTTTTGCTGTGCGTTCGCTAGGTGCCGCCAGGCAGTTCTGCCTTCCTTTCAGTTGTGGCCTCCAGTTACTACTAGATCCAGGTGAAAAAAGAACAACATTATTTATAAGTAAGGATATTGATCTAAGCAGAAGTGGGCTACCTCAGTGTTACATGTGAAATATACAGTGTGTGTATAGCTCCATTAGGAATCAAGACCACCCAGTGCAACAATTTTCAAATGCCAGTGATTCTCACTGGACCTCATTCAACTAAGGGAGCAGGAGCTTTAAGGCAAGGCCAATGATTAGCAGAATACTAATTTGGCCTAAAATGCATAATTGTAAAACTGTAATTCAGTACCTAAACTAGTATTTCTATCCATCTACCAACTCACCTAACAGCAAAGGACTATAAACCATTAACTCATATTTGTACTAATCCAATTCCAGGTGCATGCTGTGTATTTTTGTAGTAATAAATATTAAATGGCATATATTTTAAAAAGCAGTGTGTGTCTTAGCATTCTTGGTAGGAAAAAGGAACTCATAAATTTTAGTCCTGGCACTGCTGTTGATTCACAGCATTGCTATGGGCAAGTCACTTAACTTCTGTCTGTGTTTCTTTAGCCATAAAATAGAAATAACAGTGCTTATTTTCTTGCTTCCCACGTTGAAAGAAACTTTAAATTTGTGTAACTCTTCAGAGGATGTTAATTTAATGTCCATTTAAGCTTTTAGCTGTATCCAAGATAAATATATCCAATATTACTTTTAGAGAAATTATTTACAACACTTTTAGAAATGTATTCGGTTTGATAATTTACCCAAGTAATAATCTTTTCACGGTAATAGAACACGGTGTTTCCTTGTAAATAAGAAAGTTAATTAGCTCGCTCAAGGGAAAAAATGAACATATTCATATTCTACAGAGAAAAAAATAAAAAATGAAAAATTCAGATTTTTGACATTTCAATATTATATGCATCTACTCCTGTAAATGATAGCACTGTGATTTCAGAAGTGTATAACCATACAGATCATTGTGTATGCACAAAAGAGGAACACTACCAATGCATTTGAGAAATTTGTTTTCAGCTGATCAGCTGAAAATGGATGAAAATAGCATTTCTATTATTCATGCAGATTTTCAAAGGATTGCTTACTGCGTATTTCTTTCCTGAAACATATATTAGTAGTGAAGAGATTACTAACTTGCAGCTGGAGATGGAGACAGGGTCAGGAGGAAGATTCTGGCAAGTTCATGTGGGTTTTGGCGCATGTGAGCAGAGTAGCAGTTTGAGGTCTACATACATACACAGAGGGTAAAGGAAAGTATCAGTAAGATGTCACAGATGGTTGTATTAGTAGAGTGAAAAATTTGGCCCTGGAAATGATATTGGATAGAATGAGACCTGCAAACACTTGAGGGAACATGAAAGAATACGTTAAGCAAGCAAAGTTACATCTTGAGTGGGAAGCCCTCAAGATGACACCAAATGAGTTTCCCACAAATGTTGGCCCAAGAATAGCCCACCTGTGTCAAAATTAATAGCTTTATAATTTAAATAATGCTTAGAGTCTGTATTCTGCAAGTCAAAGCAGCTCAGCCCACTGACAGGTTGATTTAAGCATAAACTTGGTGAGATGATCTACGGCAACTTAAAGTTAGTTTTTAGTTCTGCATACTACTAAAACCTGAGAATGTGAGAATAGGAAAATGTGGATCTAGTAGCTGAAAACTGGCATTCCAAGGAATTGGCTAGGAGAATACTAACATCATAAGCTTACTAGATTTCAGGAAATAAAATTTTTGCAAATGTCAAAATATGCACTGAACAGCAGTCACTGGAAAGACTGAAAATCTCCTTTGTAAAAGAAGTACTTGAACTTTAAGATTTACTAAGCTGATCACATCAGCAAATATAGTTCTACAAGATAGTAACTTTATTCTGGGGGAAAAAAAAAGGAATAGGTAGTCAACATGACTTGATTTACTCCATAGTTAAATGTTTTTAATGTATCCATTTCTGGCCTAACTGAAGGTTGTATAGAACTTTAATGACCTTGAAATTTAAATCCTGGTTAGTTTCCAGGTGCATGGGAGAAATGCATTGCTTGGGGTGAAAGACACCTGAAAATCTGAAAAACTTGACAATTCTTGCTGAAGGCTCTTGGTGTAAATTCATATGAAGTAATGTTGTCAAAGATCAGTCTTGATTTTCTTCAGGGGAGCCCTAAAGAAAAGTGGAAATATACTGGAAGGCATTGGAAGTCCCACATGCTTTGAGTTTTTCCATCTTGTTTCATGACTATATGTGTTTCTGAGAATTTACATCCATTTAAGTTGACCTGTGATGAGTAATAGTTAGAGGAAACAGTTTAAAAACAAATCCCAAAATGTACAAACAATGAGGTTTGAGCAACACTTTGTTCTTCTGTTAATGAGAGGATAGTAATTTGTAATTGGTAATAAGTAATTTGTAATTAAATAAGTTTAATTTATTTTCTGTTAATATGTAAGCTGACTTCCAAGGAAGAGACAGCTCAGATGTGCTGTTTTCACTGTTCCCTTTTAAGTCAATTCATCAGTTGTGAAACTGGATACAGCAAGAAAAAAAATGCAGAAAAACTCAAAATAGCCCTGATTCTGCGATTTTTGTTCACAGACAAAATAACAAGTTGCATCAGGGGTAGTTTTGTATGTATGAGGATTAAAAATCATGCCCTAAGTCTGAGCTGAGATAAAAAGGCATAGAAATGCTCTATCAGTCCTTTACAGCTCACCTTTAATGTCTATCAGTGTTAAGATAGTAAAATCAAAAGAAAAGTGAAAAGCTATTTAAAGAGCATATTTTTTCACTCTCATAAAAAATGGAAAATAATTGCTCATAGATCTGTAATGGAATTTGGTTGTTCATGGTAACAGTACCATGTATAAAAGACCCATGCAGAACATAATTTAAACTTGATTTTATGGATGCGGGAAACTGGCCTTTGAAGTGATCTCCATAGAGATTCTGTTTGGCATTCATAACATCTTGTGAAATGGTCGCCTTAATGTCTTACTTATCTAGTGCCTGTAAGATGCATAATTGGGAATTTTTTAAAATTCTACTGGCACGTTACCATCCATAGCATTGTTTGGAACTGTATTCTTTATGACCACACGTAGGAGTTTATTCAAAAATCCTAATCAGTATTTTGTTTTTCTTTAGATTAATTTTGAATTTTTAAAATACTTAATTAGGAAAATGCAATCTGAAAGATGGTACAGATTTTCAAAAATCTTGTTGGTTACTAATGCTGTCTCCTTTTAGAGTATGTTTTAAAGCTGTACTTCAGTCAGCAGTTTCTTCAAATCTGTATTCTCACATAATCCAACAAATGTGTCCAGTTTTGGGTGCCTCCTTGGAAGAAGACCACACCCCAGTGGTTGAGAGCTGGAGCACGTCAGGGAGAGGGAACTGCGTCTGTTTAGCCTAGAGAAGGGCAGGTGAAGGCAGACGTTACCACTGTCTGCAACAACCTGATCGGAGGATGCAGAGAAGATGGAGCCATGCTCTTCTCAGAGGTGCACAGCGATAGAACAAGAGGCAATGGAGAAGTTGAATATATGCAATTCTGATTATATATTAGGGGGCGAAAATTCACCGCGAAGGGTGGCTGAACATTGGAGCAGGTGCCCAGAGTGGTTGTGGGATCTCTTTCCTTGGTTCAAGACCCCCACTGGGTGTGGTCGTGAGCAATCTGATCTGATTAGACCTGCTTTGAGCAGGGAGTTGAACTAGAGACCTCTGAACGTCCCTTCCTGCCCAGTTTATTCTATATTTCTATAAGCTAAAGTGGAGAATATGTGTTAAGTCATCTAACTCATTTCACTGCCAGGTGAGGACTTCTCTTTGCTGAAACTAATTTAAAATAACAAATTCTAGGGTGAAATGTATTTATGTTATGTCAGAACTATTTTCTGTGTATGTCTCACAAGATACTTAGGTCATTAGTATTTCCAAAACTCCTCTCTTTCTGTAGATGATGGCCAGAAACCCATATGGTCACATCCTTGCCCATGTTGTTCCTTTTTAAAGGGATATTTTTCATTATCTTCAGAATATACAGATTCTGCATTTGTTAAACTCTGGGTGGTAAATCTTCTGCAGGATAATATTGACAATGAAGAAAGCATTAGGTATGTATTGCTTGTCCATTTTCCCCCACACTATTTACCGAAGCTTCAGATGCTTAAGTATCTTAGTTGCTCAAGGTGCAAAGTTATGTACATTAAATAACTTTCTAAAGATTACAAGTGCTGTCAAAGTAGTTTCTGTATACAAACAAATTCTGGCTTCAGAGCCTCTGCTTTAACTCTTTGAGAGGGTTCTTCAATTCTTCTTCCACAGAAATTTATTTTATAGAGAGTTTTCCTTTATTCCTACCAAATTCAATTTGTGGGCAGATGCAGAGGCTTTACTAAACCCCCTACATGCAACTGTGTTTATAGGTAAGCAGTTTTATGGATTACATAAATTATTTATTATGTAACACCTGAAGCCAAGAACAAGCTTGAAGAAAATGGGAACAAATGGACTCAGGGCTGAAAACTGACTTAGCAGGGACTGTAAAAGACTCATTTGATTAAGTACAGTTCTGTCTGGGCAGATTTGAAATAAAAAGTAAAAGAGTAAGAATTGTAAATTTTCAAGTGCGTTGTCATGAGGTTTTGGAGCGAGATATCTTAGAGCTATTGCAAGTATATCCATTTGCTATGACATGCTGAATATAATGGTACTAATGCATCTACATATATAGCAAAATATTGTATATGATTAAGTATTGTAGTTCATGGGCCTACTTCTGTGGTTAACAAGTGCAGCACTTCAGTCCTTTTCCTTCCACGTGAACTTAGAAAGCCTGTGTGCTGCGTTGTGGAAAAAAATAGCATAACAATTCACAGTCTGTGAGCTGTCGGTATAGGCTATTGGGTGTCTTATATACAGTGTATCCAACTTTAAAATCATATTTTACAGTGCAGAATCATTATTCTTAAGTAACGAGTTTCTGGGTTGTTTGTTGTTTTGTTTTGGTTTGTTTGGTTTTTTTTTTTCCCCCAGTCACTTTTTTGTCTCCTGATACTCCTTGGTCAATTTATGACGATACAAGTGTTGCCTCCTCCGAGCTTACACCAATGCTGTTCCCTGCATGAGCTCACACTAATTATGTATTCAGTGCCTTAGCAAGGAAGATTCTTTGGAATCTTGTTGAATGACCATGGTTTGAGAAGCGCAATGCCTCACTTTATGTCTTCAAAACTGATGAAGCTTATAGCAAAAAGAACATAATCTGGTTAAAATCTGTACTACTGGAGTTACTATAGTGAAGCTATAAAGTTGGAAATGGGAAAGAAATTTTGAAACCAAAAGTGCAGGTTTCTTTCATTCAATGCAGTAATTGATATGGGAGCACAAAGACAACACACAGCCCAGGCATTAGAAAGTATTAAGAATTTTCTCTTTAGAAGTTGTTTACCTATCTTTAACTAATAAGATGGATATGTTATTCCTTACTTCCAATAAACGCTCATGCGCCCACTTCCAAATCTAAATAACATAATGAGCACTACTCCAGTTAATTCACATATGTGTATGACCGATAGAAGTTTGCTAAGGCACAGAAATAACTCTGCTGTAGCTTCCAGGGATTGGCAATGAAGTGCTGGCTTGGAATACTTGGCATAATACTATTTCCTGTTCTTTGAAGGCGTAGCAATACTCGCGGTAACTGTGGTAATGCAAACCTATTCTAATCCGAGGATTCTCAGCCTTCTAGCTCTTGGCATCCGGATTCAGATGATGAGCGCTCTGACACGGGAAGTGAGGGATGAAGGCTTATGTTACACAGCCTGACCAGAGCTGCTGCTCAACCAAAGCCTTCCAAGCACTGCTTGAAATCATTCATGTCCAGTTTGCAAGAAGTGCACTGAAAGCCAGATATAAAATAACCTCCTAGAGATTGACATTTTGAGGGGATAAAATAGCTGTTTATCTTCTTTTGGCATACACATTGGTAGAGATAAAAATAGGAACATATTGTACAAAACACCTTCAAATACAGAATGAAATAAAATCACATGTGACCTTTTTTCTCAGGTAGCTGAAGGACTGAGGTCTTTACAGCTACTTGGAAATCCATTTTTATAAGTAATACAAGAAATATTTCCATAGGGTTGTCTAGTGAGATGAGAATTCTGTCTTAATCTATAAAAAAGAACTACAAATAGCATCTTAAAAGTGATTTTTTTTTTTTTTTTGTTTAGATCTCAGAGCATGTAAGTCGCTGATGGTAAAGGAGAGACAGCTTTTTTATGAGTTCACCAGTATATACATCCATAGACAAAGTGTTCTTCAGTCTAAGAGGAGCATGAATCCTGTCTCAGTTGGTATTTCAACTTCTGACAGTCCAGGTTTTTTTTAAGAAATGTTGGTTTGTGTTCATCAATTCCAATGGTTCCAGTGTCTTCTGCCTATGTAGATAACCTATAAGGAGTGATGTAAATTCTAAATATACTAATAATTTATAAGAAATCCTTATCTATATGCTGGGAAACTGCCATGCTTTTAATACTTAAAACCCTTTTCTAGTCTATATAATGCTCACGTAAATAGGTCATATATAATTAAACAATTTATGTCATCCCAAAGCACCTTTTTTTTTTCTGTCAAAAGGAGTGTTTTTTATTCTCCTGTTCAAGTCCCCTTTGGTAGTCAGCTATTTGGGCCAAGTTAAGTGGCTTTCACACATAACTGATCTTTGTAAGAGGGGGCAGAAGAGAACTTGCCAGTGTCTTAGTAGCTTTAATTATAAATAGCACTAACCTGTGGCTTTGTAATCACATTATTTTTTGTCTTCCTTTTCTTGCCTACTTTTTTTCCTTTAAATTCCACTGTAAATTCTCTGAAAGAGTCGCTATATTCTTTTGCATGGTAGTTTTTGTGCAATACAGTAGAAACAGCTCTGGTTTAGGGTTATGAAGGGTTAGAATTAGATAGAGATAGGAATATGCTATGGTTTTGTAATAGCCGTGGCACATAAGTAATTTCTGGGTGCATACACAGTGTGCAATTTCAGTGTTCTGGGATGACTTATAAATTATTGTGAATTCGCTAACGATGGTTTTGCCATGGTATTGACAGGCACTGTCCAGACAGATACAATGCAGTAGTGTGTGCCTGGAGAGCTCACGTGAGGGAAATAAAATCAACAGGAAAATATTTCCGCCATAGTAGAGCTTCTGTGAGGATAAAGTCATTAATGTTTTAAACACATTTGAGGATTATCAGATAAGGGGAACGATGTAAGTGTGAAGTAATAACATATGTATGTGTATTCATAATGCAAAATACACTAGTGCAGTTCTGTTTCCATTAACTATCTTATGTATGTTAAGTATTTTCCATGGGGAAATTAATCCTCATTTCCATTCTGCACTGGCATGAAGTTTTTTAATTTTATTTAAGTTAAGGTAGGATCTGATGAGTATTCTCTTCCTGAATTAAAAACTTCGCTTTTAAATAGTAAAATAAATCCATGTGGAATATTATTTTTGGAGAATAACTGTGAAGACTGTTAATAATGGCCAGGAAAGGACTTAAAAAGTCTTACAGTTATTTTTAGGGACAACTCTTTGTAATAGGGAAGAGAATACTAAAAGTGTTGTGTAATTTAGTATGGAAATTTAAAGTTTGACTCAGTTGGAATTTGTTACAGATTTCCTTGCTACCTGCTTTCATTCCCACTTTGATATACGAGGAGGCATTCTGACAGCTCGGAGAGCCACTCTGACAGCTACACTTAAGTGATTTCCATGGAAAATTTTGCAAGGGGACACATGTGGTTTTCCCCATTTTTCTCCCTTCCTCTTCATGCATGGTTGGGGAAGGGAGAAGGGAAATCTCAACAACATGGTGAAAATGGTTGTTTTGGGGAACAATGTGAATTTTGCAAGACTTTCTTCACTTATAAGACCTTCAGCTTTTTGAAGAGAGTGCTGAGGGCTTGTAAGCATCCTCCAAAGAGCTGTTCCTAGGACCTGGTGTCCAGGGTCCTGGTATTTTCCATCTCCTGCCTGATAAATTCCCTGGGAGCTTAAAAACCACAGCCTTGATCAAAGACTCCTTTTTGTGGTCCACAGAAGCCTCTCAGCAGGCCGTCCAGAGGCCTTTCTCCCTTGGACATGTTTTGCTTGTGAATTTGTTTCCCGTGCTTCTCTTTTAGGTTCCTTTAAACCACTACAGGACATTTGAATTTACTTTCAGTCAGGTGCTTCCAGGAGATGTAATCTAGGCTTCAGGGAGAAAATACTGAAATGTGGTATACTTGCCTCTTCCTAGCAATCCTTGGTCTCCTGGTGAAAATGTCAATGGGGCCCTAATGCTCTGCTGAAATGGCATTTTGATGAATGACTTTGATTACATCCTCATAAAAATACTGGAGTCAGATTGTTTCCCAGGGGTTTATTGGGACAATCAATGGCAGTCATCTGATGTCTTGATGTTTTGAGTAACTCCTGCAGGTTACTAGTAATATATCAGCATCTCGTAAGAGCTCAAGTTTGGACAGGTCTCTGGTTTATAGTTGATGCAAATAAGATGTGTAAGGTCTCTGCTGATTACATGTGTTGGCAGTTTAACAATGGTCGCGTGTTGACACGTAATCAGACTTTGTTCAACATTTTTCTCAGACTCTCTGAGCTGGTCAATAATTGTCTAATCTCTTTGCCATTTTGGGTGCCAGATTCAGGCACGGCTTGGTTTCAGTTCAACACCGAGAGCCCATATGATTCTGATTTAGATACTCAGTGCTGTGAAGAGTTATGTGGTGGCTGGCGGTTCAGATGTTTTCCATTCAAGATCATTTCCCAGGTAGAAGAGACTGTAACCACTAGAACTAGTAGACTCAAAGGCTGGGGGACAGAGTTGCTTCTAAATTTTGCATTGTAGGCACAGGCATACATTAACAATACATGCCAAAAAGGTAGTTCTCTTGAGTCTTCTGTTTTTCTTTCCAAGGTTTTTCCTCAGTCCTTTTTATGGCCTGTGAGAGGGAGGGGATCTCCCCTATTTGAAGGTAAGTTACTAAAACACATAAAACTGTTGAAAACAGTATTCAATTCTGTTTTCTTCTGTGTCACCTTAATTGTTAGAGCTGGCGGGCTATCTCCTATTGATTTGAAATACGTATTTTACAGTTTGACTTCATAGTTTCTGTCTCTGAGCCAGTTTTTATGAAATTGAAGAAAACAGTTTGTTTGCTTTATGTTAAGCAAATCTTATATACTGTCATAAGCCATGATTATAATTCAGTCAGATGAGGGTCTTACATAAGTAATTAGGCTAATTATGAATGGCTTTACATGCAGTAGAGGTTTGGGTTTTTTGGTTTTAAGTTATTGTTCAGTAAAATAGTACCTCATGTCTAGAAATCAAGCACAAAATTGTATGGTGAAAAGTTCCCATGTGACTCATACTCTCACCGTGTTACGCTTCAGAGACTGAAGGATTAAATTCTTGAATGGAAATTCCTTTCTCAGAGAAGCAGATACATGCTATTCCTTCCTCTCCTCCACCCTCAACTACAACTTCAAAATCTCCGTGTGTCTTGGTGTTATAGTGCTCTTTAAAATAGAGTTCCAGAGTGAATTTTATTATTTCCTAAACTTGAGAAGTAGAGAAGCATATCACAATCATCTAGAATATAGTTGCATGGAATTTTTTAATATGTCATCTCATAATATTCTTTAAATAAATGGGAATAAAGCTGAGAGATCAGTTGCTGAAGTATTCCATAGTTTGCTAGATTGCAAATATCTAAAGAGTTCGATATGAATGTTAGGAAACTACTTTTATTTAGTGTTTCAAAACCTTTTCTCCTCTATATATGCTTACATGCTGCCCTTGGAATCTCTATCAAACCTAACTTCGTTTTTAAGTTTTTTTCTTAATGTCTAGCAGTTTAAACTGTATATAACTTATTACAAATTGAATCCTTTAGGTCACTGCTTGCTAGGCTGGCTGCTTAGCTCTGGACTAAACTTTCAGTTGAAAATCTTTTAGGAGAAATACTCTGGCGTTGAAGTATGTGGGAAACAGGGTTGTAACTGAGTAGACAGAAAGGTGAGATTGGAAACCTTGGTACTGATTGCAGTTTGTCTCTAGGTCCCTGCATGTGAAAAGGTTATAATTAAGTTAATCTAATGGAATGTTTATGACTGTTTATTCTCTTTGTTGGAAAGAGAGAAGCTAAGTACAGAAATAAGAAACATTTGTTTTCAGTTTATCATTAGCTTTCTGTTTGTTTCAAGTTGTGTAATTTTTTCTGAAGATTTCAAAAATAAAAATATTAAATAATTATTTTCTTCTATTGTAGATGGGAAAGAGAAAACCTGATTTAAGTTGATAAGCATCTTGTGATTCAGTAATGCAGTATATCAAATCTGCTACAGACAAAAACTGATATGAAGTGATCTGAAATTCCCCTTGGCATAGGTTCCTTTTTCTTTTGCTGTTTTTGTAGAACTTGCACATGCCCTCATGGCATGTATGACACATCTTTGCTCTCATTTCAAAACTTATGATTGCTTTGCTTTTCAGACGCAGGACAGATCACTCTTATCAGAATCCACCAGAAATTGTTTTTAGTGTTTTGCTGTTGGTATCCCATCAAAGCTTGTGGCTGTCAAAGAAAGATGTTAAAGGATAAAGTCAGAATTTGGAGTTTCATTATTTTCATTTGTGCATATTTGTCATTTGTATTTCTCTTAAGTTCAGAATGAGGTCTTCTCTAAAAATTCGGTTGTTTTTCTCTAGAAATAACTCTGTGGATGTAAGTAATGAAATTAGCCTTGTTTTATTATGAAGTATAATATCCCTGACAGTTGTTGAAGGTGTTAGCATTACTCTGGTTGTTGCTTTCTTTTTCCTTCTCTCTCATAAATAGTCAATCAACAATTCAGCATGGAGCTATGAAAGCAAGTTTCAAGGAGTAAGACATATGCACGCTGTTGCCAGCCCCTTGGGATAGAGCTCTGGTCACAAGGCAGAGCTCGGTTTAAACCATCACATGGCTTCTGATATTGCATTTGAAACGCGAGGGCAATTAGTTTAACATTGTGCAGATACGAGGGATAATTATGCCTTGCAGTACTGCTGAAATCTCCAAAGGGCTTTCATGCCAGGATCCCTGAAAAGTTGATTGCTAACATGTAATAAGTAACAAAAGAATTATACATAGGAAAACAATAATTATTGGAAAAAAAAAAACCCATAAATTTTCTTAATGATATTTACTCATCACCTCTCTGTGAAATAACTTCCTATTGCTTGTTGGAACAGGAAATTGGGCTCCATTTACTCTAAAAAGCTGTTGGTTACCCATAAAGTATATTTTCACGATTGTTATAATACCTGTGGCATGAAATATAATGCTTGTGCAAGTGACCATGAAGCCATGATTGTTGAATAGCGGATTTTCAATCTTTGCTTAGTCAGTTGTGTGACACTGTACGATGCTATTGACATTTGGATAAATAGGCTAAGCCTGCATGGTGCTTAGCTGCATGAGATGGAATTAGCATCCCCCAGTAATGGAGGTGCCTGCTGTAATAGTTGCCCTGATTTGAATCTAAGCCCAGGAAACAACACAGAAGAGTAATCCATTAAAGAATGCCTGCTCTTTAGAGATCTATATTTTCTCCTCTCATTCAAGAATTGCTCATATCGGCAAATTTGCATTGATGTTAAATCATGCGTGAGTTAAAGAATTAAAGCATTTTTCATGTGTTCATTAGAAATCGTACTAGTATTTCAAAACATGAATGGAAAGGTAGAAGTTTAACCAAATTGCCATATGTTGACAATCCTGTTGGTCTGAGGACATTTGTTCATTATCTTTTTATTCAGCTTAATCAAGACTGATGCTTTCCAGGAGCTGGTGAATTGGCCTCCTCAACCAGATTGTGAGACTTAGTAGATACAGCCAAAATAACTTCATAAAATACAACATGCTTGCTTTTGCAAAGAATACCGTATTTCAAGGTAATGGAATGGGTTCATTAAATTCATTAATTTTACAATAACCAAACTTCAACTTGTTGTGGCCTTCACTGATGAAAACAGAGCTGTATCTAGTCCATGGTATCTTGATTAACTTGAGATAAAAAACGTTCCCCCTAAATCACAAGTTTCTCATATATTTAGCTGTTACTGTCCAGATATACATTTTACCATCATATATAGGAAATATGTCATATTTCGCATTGCAGTAAAAAAGGTGTGTTCTCTAAAGAAGCTGACTGTTTGCTTATTACATCTTACAGATGATGTAAAATGTAATTATTAAATGCCCTGTTTCATGCCTGCAGGTATGTTTAAGACCTAGAAGACTTTTACCACTGAAACTTCCATTATAGAGTTAAAACCTTTGTTCAGCTAAAATATAAAAATATTATGAAACTAGTCAAGATGTTGTTTTGCCCTTCTGTGGTTCTCACACTCTCATTACCAGTGGCAAAATGCTTTGGATTTTAAGTAAAGAGTTGTGGCCTATTTTTACCAAGCTTAATTAAAGTCCTTGGGTTACTTGTACTGAAGAAATTGTAAAGGACTTGCTGTAAATACTGACAGCTTTTTAGACTAGAATAATTGTGAGTCGCTCAAGTGTGTCACATAGAGAAACACACGAAGATAGTAGTATAGAAAGGATTTTTTTTTTTTTTTCACTTTTGTTAAACCAAAGGACCCTATTCCAAAGGCAGTAAACTTGCAATACCAATGAAATGTTTAAGAAAAGTAAAGGAAGATAGCTTACACAGTGTACTACTGGCTAAATCCTCATAGTATATGGGGAGGAATGCCAATCAGGATATCCATCCTATTTTTACTGATAATGTAGCCTGCATTACATCAGTGTGGGAGGGTAGATAAATTTTAATTCTTGCTTTAGTTGGCTGATACTGCTTTTGTAAAAAGACGAGATTTATTGAAAGGTTTGGAAAGTATCTGTTTTTTTCCTGTTAGTCATCCATACATGTCTGAAATACTTTTAATATTTTAAATGAAAATGTATCTTTTGCTTTAGTGATCATGTGTTTTTAATTTTTAAATGGTCTGATGATACACAGAAACAAAATAAGGGGAAGAGTGTGTTAAGAAATAATTATCTAGTGGATATCATAAAAGTTCCAGTCAGTGAAAGTTCACTTTGGGACTTTTATGCTACTGGATCTCCTTGTATTTTGAAAGATTTAAAAAAAATTTTATAAAAGAGAAAACATAAGGTAGAGGTTTTTAAATTACTCCTGGAAGGTCCACCCTGAGCATTTTTCCAGACTGTAAAAATTCAAACTTTTATATTTGAGGTTTTTTTGCAGGAGAGCGGAGGCTCCCACGGCTGCCCTACTCCCAGCAGGTTTCCGGGGTGCACTGGCATGACTGGGGCAACCAGGAGCAGGGAGGGCTCTGGCAGAGCATCCCCAGAGCTCCCCTGGGCTGAGGCTGTCAGGCTCCTGGCTGTGTGCCGGGGAGGTTTGCGATCGCAGAGATGGGGCCCTACCACGAACCTCCTGTGTTACATCTTTGTGCAGTTAGTGGAAAACAGGGATCCCTCCCTTCAGGGATGTCTGCATGGTAAAGCTGTGTAATGCTGGAAGACATGGGCTGTCTAAGAATTTGTCCAAAAGCCAGATTAAAAAAGGCGCCACAACTAAACAAGCACACAAAAGCAACCAAATGCACCCCCCCCACCCCCCATATTTTAGTGCAGCTTAATCAGAAGGAAATGTTTCCGTAAGTTGACAAATGCTGCAATATAATATAAGTAATAGGTAACAGGTTCTTTTTATTAAGAGGTCCGTTTGGCCAGCTTCAGGTGAAAGTTTACGTGGACATTTGATAGCATTGTATTTTCCAAGTCTTAGCAATTTCTCGTCTTATTATATGGGTAGAATTCATTTGCAGAAAACGGATGGTTATGAGCTGGAAGTGGTAAGTGGATTTGCAAGTTCAAGCGCTAACTTTTGATCCAGCTATTAACTTAAATGAAAAATCTGGCTGTATTGGTGACTAAGAGCAGGTCTGAGTGGTAAATAGTATGAAATGCTACAGGATGCTAATCCCAGCCACCTCTTGGGAAATGGGTAGGTTGTGTTGCTTGTATTTAATGTAAATATATAGAGAGCTGGTTGTTGTTTAAAATTTCTCAATTAAATGTCTTAGAGGAAAGGGGAGTAAGACTTTGTGGTAGTTGACGAAGCCTCTAGCTTTCAGCAGTTGTGGGTTTTCTAATGCAGAAATTTCTAATTCATTTCTTCTGTCGTATTTTAGAGCAGTTTGAGGAGTTCAGGAGACATCTGTAGGTTGGTTAGAGGAGGGCAGAGTCCTGGTTTGTTTCCACCACTCAGAAAAGTCCTGGATAAACCAACATCATTAGAGAATGCCATATCATAATGTCCAAATACTTAGGGAACTATCCTGGTTTTTGGAAGACATCCATTCAGTGCATGACCAACACAGGCTGCTTTCGTGACCTCGGCTGGACGGCATGCCAGTGTCAGTCTGTGCGCATTTGTAGCTTGACCTTCCTGAAATTGAAGTGTTGAGTCAAGGATCACTTTCAAAACTTCTTGTATTCTCAAATGCAGAGACAGAGCTAGCCTTCTTCTAAAGGTACCTTCACCTTTCTGTAGGCACCTAACTTAAGACTAGATTTCTGATTTTCAGTTGGGTAGAGACTGGTGAGGTGACTCCCAGTGGCACTGATCCTTTTTTTCCCCCATCTTAAAATGAAATTATTATGCCGTATTTAGGTACTTTGCAGGATGAATGTTTATTTTATTATTATTTTATTATAAAAGTATTAAATATGTATAGTATTTAGGCAACTTGATAATGGGATTCTGCAGGTATTCAAGATAGGCAGCAAATTATCCTTTAGTGGCTGCATTTCTTCTTCATCTACAGTTTGCTTGGGCTGGACAGAAATGCTGTATTTCTGCTCATTTATCTATGTATAATTCTTGGTAGCTCTAATAGTATTCCTAATACAAATTCTGTTATCTGAGAAATAACAGATCTGGCACACGGAATATCCCTGGATTTTAGGAAAAGTGGCCTGGATTTAAATACCTGAAGGTAAAGCTTGTTGTGGTAGAAGAGAAATTAAGTTTCCAGGGCTTTTCTTGTCATCCGCTAAAACAGTAGCTTGGTTTCATGAAAATATTTCTGGTTTATTGTTGATTGCTGCTTAGAATATTTGGCTATATCATGAATGGGAAAATGGCCTTGCATAAGCTGATTGATTATATGGTAATATTTTTTCACCTAGCAGTCCAGATAGGCATTTTAACCCACTGATAGCTTCAACTTAAAAACTAAACTTCTGTTGATACCCAGTGATATTCCTCCAGTAACTAAGGAAATCTGTACAGTAGCTGTAGAATCTGAAATATGTGAATTCAGCTCTGATGTATGCTGACTGAGACTCACCAAGATCTTCACTAAACACTGTTAAAGTATTTTTAGAGAATCACGTGGCAGTTTATAGAACAGATGCATAAAAGAGTTCAGCAAATAACTGTGGGTTTTTTTTTTTTTTTCATTTCAACAAGGTTAAAAATATTGAATATTCATTTCAGGCTATGTATGGTATAAGGACTGGAACAAGTACTTCGGTGGGTGAGTAAGAAAGTTTCTCTGGAAAGTATTACGTGTGTTATGAGGCTGTGCTTGTCCAGAGAGATAATACCTTCCAGTAAAGCAGCTGATCTATCTGGAAAAAAGGGACAAGGAGTTGGACATACAGGTCCTCCTTCAGATCTGAACTGGATCACATAATTGAAAAATAAAGTAATGTATACGTACATCAGGCCGAAGTAAAGGTGTAATAAGCAGTGCTGGCTTTAGCTTTCATTAAGGAGAGAATGCTTTTCTGTGCAATAGAAATGTTCTCATGACACAGATTTTTATTGTTATTTAATGCTGGTTTTAAGAGTGTGGTGGTTTTTAATTTGCATCAGTAATAAAGCCTGTTGAGATCTTTATGCTTATAACCAGTTGTTCCTTTCATTGAAATCAGCTCCTACCTCTGAAACACTACAGTACCACTGTAAAAATGAAATACATATTTCATAATTGTAAGGCAGCATGAGATAGAAAGAAGTGTTGGTTTATGTGTAAATTGATTTGCATTTTTAAAGTAGTGAAAGGGGGTTTTGCGTCTTTTCCTTTTTTTTTTTTTTTTTTTGAGCCTTTACGTTGTAGGTTAAAAAAGCTGAAAGCATATGGTAGCAATTTTTTAACCTCTCTACATGAGGTGCTTGTCAACAGAGGTCCATACGTCCAAAGCTAGTTAATAACAGCTGCAGGCCAAAGTTCCTTTAAGAGCTATTGCCGTGTTCCAAGATTCTCAAAGACTTTGAACAAGTGAAGTTGGCCACAAGGGAAAGCAGCAGGTCTGCATTCTGCTTGTTAAGTGAACCCTGTTTGAACAGAAAAAAAATGTGGCAGAAAGTCAGAATTTTCATACTATAAAACTTGACCATAAAATATCAGATAGGATTGCCTAGTAGGCTGCTGCAGTTTAGCCTAAATGAACCATTTGCTTCAATCTAAAACTCTATTTTGTTGATTGCTTCAATGAACATATTTAAGGGTGGGGGTTTTTTTGAGGAAAATTTGGAAGACTAATTATACCAAGCACATTTTTTGAAAGAATTCAGAGCATCCCAGAACATAGGAATACAGTTCAGTTTGTGTTTACATTTTGTACATATAAAATATGAAGTAGAAAGGGGGGAATGTCTGTGAAGAAAAAATTGCAATTCTCTTGACCTTGTGCTGCTTTCTCAGTTTTATATTCATTTCCATTTTTTGCCATGTTCTTTTCAAAGCTGTAGTGAATTATAATTAAGAGAATTCCCTCCAGACAGCTTTCCATGCAGTTTGTAGTTACTTTGCAGTTTGGAAGAAGTCCAGACTTAAAATGTGAAATCACTGTCTCAAAAGATATGGTCTGTATATTTTTGCCTATCGGTTAAAAACCTTCATGGTATATTAAAGCCTTTATCAGAAAAAGCTCTTTAGAAGCGTTTAGAGGGAACAAGGCTGTCTGGTTGGTTATCTGCCAGTAATAAAGTATCAATAAACAATACTCATCATTGTTATTCAAGTAGAATATAAGGCAGGATGCTTGACAGAGAATATGTTTTGTGCTCTACACCAGAATGGTGCTGGATCAAAATCTGAGATTTGCCATACATTTCTAGGACGCTGAGTGCCCCTAGGTGGTCACAACTAAAAGTACAGCAGGAACAGTTTTCCCCTGCTCATCTCGTTCCTGCTGATGGACAGCTAACCTCTGCTGGGCACTGCGCACTGATCTCAGCCTCTCTGGCACATTTTTGGGAGGCGTTACGATTAAAGAAGCGCGTCTCTTCCTTTGATAAGTCTCTGCTTTGCAGAAGAGCGTTTGTGTGGTATTAATTTTAATCTGGAAATTGCTGACATACTGAAGTGGCAGTCTATCATTACTCCCACTTCTGGCTCCAATTTAGCCCTTGTCATTGCAGTTGTCAGTATCAGTTGGGGATTAGATGGGGTTATAGCATGCAGAGCGGATGGTCAGTGGATCAGTACCACTTTTCATTCCTTTTTAACACAATCTTTTTATTATCAAGCCCATTGATACGCTTTTGTCACTGTTTTTCAGTTTTTTATATACGTAGTGTTTGGGGGGTAGATTGCTTCCAGAGTTGTTTTGGGGTTCTTTGCATTCCACTTCTCGACTGTATTTGAAATGCTTAAGTAATGAAAAGACACAGAGGTGGTACCACTTCTAAAATATGCATTCAGCATTCAGTCACACAGTCGGTTGTTTTGAAAATGCTCATTTATAATGCATTTATCCTTAGAAAAGGTGTGCATTGTAAGACTTCTCCTTCCAACTTGTACACGAATGTGTCATTGATTTGCCATTGTAAGGGAAGCGAGCATTGTACAAATAACGGAAATACAATTTCCAACAATTGTAGCGCCAATTCCAAATGTTAAGGTTTTTAAACCGAATAATGGAATGCTACGGAATAATACATTTTATTTTAATTTTCATCAGATAAATGGTGTCTCAAATCTCTTAATTACAGTATGTGAGAAAACAAACTTTTTATTTTACCCTAAGAGTTTAGGTTTTCACTGAAATAGACATTTCTGCAGGGAAGGAAAGGAGGAAAAAGGTAAATCTTTCTCTTGCTCTCTGAGAATTCTGGTGAATTTGCTTCTATGGTAACCAATTAGCCAGAGCTTATTACTCATGTAAAACAGGAACTGTTTGCATTTTTAAAACCTTCATTTGCAAAACAGCACGTCTAAATGATGAAGTTAAATTTCTTTCCCAAGACCACAAGTCGTCTTTGTAGGTGGAAACAAGTAAGTTTACAGTTTAAAAAGCGAAGGAAAAGGCGCTCCTAGGCAGCAGCATCCATCCACGCTTAAAGCAAATATTTGTTTTTGGAGGAGAGAATGGCTGTCCCCGGAGCAGCCAGCTTAGCAAAAGCAGGAATGGAAGGGCAGAGCTCATCTTTTATGGAAGTCAGATAAATTTCATGCTCTTTAACATCGACTGTGACTGCAGGCTTTTCACTGAAGCCTGGCTCCTTCCCCAGTGTGAACAAAATAGGAAAAGTGATTAAAGTTCACTCAGTACTGGACAGCAGGAGGCAACCGCTCCGGTATCTTCAGCTGAGGGAGAGGGCGAGAGGGCTCTTTAATAAGACTTGTGAGGCTTCTTTGAAGAAAAGAAATAGGACTGGTAGGGCCTATAGATGCCTGCACTAACACTCATTCATTTCCTGTGCTTCGTATGGCTTCTTTGACACATTGTAATATTGTCATCCCCTTCATTAAAATGTTCATTATGAAAGGGGAAAGAGAGAAAATGTAACTGTTAACTGGAGTCAGGGGTCAGCAAGTTCTGCTGTGAGCAAAGGGCTCGGAGCTGCCTCGGATAATAGCGGCAGCTCTGGGGCAGATGCGACAGACAGACAGAAAATGGAAATACAGACCTTACAAATTGTCCTGTTTAGTGTCCCGTCTTGTGACGCACAGGAGTCTTGAGTGTCCTGACAAGTCTCGAAAGGCTGAAGTGGCCAGCAGATCCTCCGGGATCCTGCCTTTTGGCTTTTCCCCTCTGTCTCTGTCTCTTTCTCTGTTTCTCCCTTTCTTAAGTTGTGCAATCAGTATTCACACATTCTTATAACTAATAGGATTAGAGGCGTTGCAAAGGGATTTGAACAAGATAATTAGTTTACTGCTTAGCCCACAATATAACAGGCAAAACCCCTCTGAGAAAAGGCAGACAAAATGGGTCAGAAAATGTGTGGGAAATGAGGTAAGGCCTCTCAAACAGGGCCTCAATCAGCTATACCATTATGAAAGGCTCCTGAAGTATTCATTCATTACTGCAGACTGTTGACTTTTTTGGCTTGGCCACCAGAGGTGTCAAGGAAAGAGGCTGAGCTGAGCGGTGGGGGGTGTTGCTGGACACCAAGGAGCCCGTTTCAAGTGCTTAAATGCAGTTTCACGTTCTTTGCCACCACACCACGTAGAGCAATGCTGGAAAATCGAAGCGCGCAGCCTCAAGCACTTTACAAAGCCGAGGCTGTAGAAGCAAAGCTTCGTGTAAACCTTGGGCTGGGTCGCCTGCTCAGAAAGGGACAGGCATCTGAAGTACCAAATCAGGAAGTTTACTTTATGTTTAATATTAAGTTTGAACCTCTATCTAGCAGAGTTATTTAAAACATAAATTTTCTAGCGATAGGTTGAAGCATTCCATTTAAATATATCTTTATTTGCTTTAAGGTGTGCCACATGGAAAAAGCCCCCCGATACAGTCCCCCACTGTCTCCCCTCGGTGATACCAGTGTGGTGTGTGAATTACTGAGTGGTGGTACTTGGTTTCCAAAGGAGCAGCAGGAAATACTTCAAAGTTCCTGCCCATTCTTTTTTTTTTTTTCTTTTTTTTTTTTTTCCCCTGCCTGTGAAACTTGCATGAACCACCAGCCTGATCAAAGCTGCCAGAAGTTGTTAGGAGACGTGTCAGCCTGGGCTTGCCTGTGTATGGTAACTTCGAGGTGCCTCCTCTTCAGTGGAAGAAACAGCAGGAGCTGCTCTAATGAACTGTCCGGCAGCTCCATCTTGCAGTGTGTATACAACCAGAGGTGAGAAGAGGTTAATCCATAGGGGAACTAGTTAGGAAAGCAAAGCAAAAAATACCAGGGAGTTGTATGACCAAAATTCAACTTGAAGTCAAAGGTGGTTGCTGACATTTTCTGTTTGTTGTTTTTTAATGAAACTTGCATTTCAACCTGTTGCTTTTTGTGTCAGCTTGTAACTTTTAAATACTTCAGCTGCAGTGCAGGAGTCTGTATTATGTATGATACAGAATGTCATGTTGCCTATAGCAAATTGACCTCCCATTCATTTTAAATACCTATATCTTATTTCAGATGGATATTGGATTTCTAATCTTAAGATTAGCCTCACTTTTATTTCAGCATAGGGATTTAGTACTATAATCTTTATCTGTTTATAAATGTAAAGAAGACAAAGACATTCTCTATTAGACATGTACATACCTGGTAGTAGTATGAAATTCTAATACTGTAATCCTAGCTGTTGTGATTTTCATCATTAAGCACATTTACCCCAGAGTTTTATCCTGGTTTTATTTTTTACAAAATCTGGCATTTCCCCTTCGTTATTTAAACGCTTTTTCTGCCATTCTGTGTTCAAGTGCAAGCTAAGATGTCGCCTCTTCCTCAGCTGGGAATCTCTATTTTGTATTGCTCATTATTGTGTGTATGGAAAAGTGAATCACGAAAATTGAAAATACTGTGGAAAACAGACCCTGTGAGATATTTGCTGGTTCTTCAGGTCAAGCATTGTACCCTACATACGTTTAGATACATGGAGAGTAGTTTCCCATTGGAAGTGAAGTACGTCCCTAATTAAAAAAACAAAACCAAACAAGAAAACCCCACAGGTAGAAACTGGCATAGGTTATGCAGAAGAAGTCTATATAAGACTCTTCTTCCTGTTCTATATAAAAAGAGGTGTTGATCAGTATTATAAATAATGTGTATCTATAATGAAATTTCAGCTGAGTTAAAGGAAAGGGAAAGTTGAAACAGAAATTCAGGAGAATAAAATATATGCCTTAAAGTTCATCAGAGTGTTTATTTTTAAGCATAGGTTTAACACCTGAACAAAATCAATATGACTGACACACAAACTTAGGGTTCATTTTGAGTGGCCGTGCTGCTTTGCATGCTGGCTTTGAATCTGGTAAGTCTTTTTCCTTGGAGCACCAGGATTTTAAGTTCTATTTAGGCTAGGTTTATCTAATATCTCTTTTCAAGTCTATATTTCTATATGATTGTTTATGTTTGGTTAAGCTGTTCAATTAGTACAGCTCATCAAAACATTCCTGGACGTGTTTTCCTTTCAGATATTTGTGTAATACATGATATAAGTGAGGAAAATTTGGCTTATTTTCAGTATTTATAGACATGGATAGGAAGATAGTTAACAGAGGGCAAAAGAGATATGGAAGAAGAAACTGCAAAAAAATTTATTCTGCAGATCGAGGCTTAATTAAGTATTCTGTATCCCTGCTGAATGCTGAATTTGATCTTTTCGTTTTCACAGATTGCAGACTTTTCATTCTCACCCACGGTCTAGTTAAAATTGATACTAAGGGAAAATATTTGAATATTTTTATCCCTGTTTGGAGCAAACATTTGTAGACATATCCTCATGACTCCTTGGTCCCTTTGGTGTTTTCAGTGTATTTTTAGTTCATGTATCCAAAGCACTCAGTACCACTGCAGTCCAGCTCTCAGACTTACTTGGTTGTAAGTCAGGGATGAATCCTTATCTGCATTTACTGTAGCTCTTCCAGTGAATGTTTTAACTATTTTTGATTCTTCCCAGAAGACCTACCACTTACCATGCGGTCCTTGGTAGCACAGTTCCTGTGTTTCTCTGCAGGGATGCAGACCTGACACAGTTTTGAAGTATAGTATTATCTTGAATGGTCAATCCTCCTGAAATACTGACCTTCTGTTCCAAAGCTTTCCTCTACCTGGACAGGAGCTGGAGGAGATTTCTGTCTCTGAGAAAAGTCTTTTAAACATTGTCATAAGGAGTGCTAGGGAGAAGCGCGTGAGGACTTTGCAATTTCAAAATGAAAATCCCCATTTTTTTACAGGGGGTAACTGAGAACTTGGAAAGATCCACTCCCACCCCCCAAAGACAACCCAAAAAGCAGCATCAACCCCCTGACTTTTATTAAATATAAAAGATAATTTTGTTAAGGACTCATACATGGTCCAGTTGCCTCAAATATTATTTGTGGTGTCACAATGATAGCTTGTCACGTGGTAGGGTGAAAATTTACAGAGTGATTATGGAAAACTATTTTCTTACTTTCTTGTTCTGTCTCTCCATCTGAGGAGGATTTTGTCTTTGTTCACATAAGCTTAAATTGGGGAAACCTGTAATTAAAATCTGTTCACTGCTGTTTTTCAGTAAGTAGTTTGTGAATCAAAGATATATTTGATCACGTTTAACACTAAGCTTGTGAGTAGTTACAATTAATTCAATGGGATTTAAGCGCATACATAAGTTGTACATGCTTCAATGCTTTCCTGAATTGGGATGAGATTATTTGTATGTTTGCGGTTTAAGAAGAGCTATGTTTAGCTGAGTTAGTGTAATTATCCATCCTGTATCTCTGAAGGTGCTGTATCATAACCTATACACTTCATGTTGTCACAGTCCATCTTCCAAGAGTGTAATAGATTTTTGTTTAGTTGATAATTAAGAGCTTTGAAGAGTAATGCTTTTGTTTGTTTTCAGAATTGGTAGGGATAAGAAGCATTCCCATAAACATACTTCAATCCTAACCTATCAAAATTAGGGTTATTGATTAGTTTAAAAAACAAACAAACTAAAAAAAAAGAAAACCAAGCCCAAAAAATCCTAAAAATTATTAGGGAGTTTGGGGTTTGGGGTTTTTTTTTGAGTTTTGGGTTTGTTGAATTTCTTTTAAGGCCAAAAAATAGTAGCACTGTTTAAGTACTCCCTGGTTTTGTGAGTGAGGAATGAGGGGTAAAGGATTGGCTCAGGCATGTCAAGGGGTAGGGGGAAAAGATGTGCAGTAAGTGGTTTTGCCCACACTATTGGAACATGAGTTCATTGAAAACAGTTTTTCATTCTGTAAGAGGCAGAGCAGAAGCTGAACTCAAACTTTTCTGCCTGTTTTCAAGACAGGCATTTTCTGTCTTGAAGAAGTTTCTTCAATGGAGGTAAAGAAAAAGTTTCTTCAAATACTGGTAGATAGTAGGTGTATATAGAAACTACTTACCATGTCCATCTCTCTTCAAAATCTCCTTAAATATGTAGAATAGATAATTCAAACAAAGTTGTGACTGACCTGAATTTACTATATATGTCTTAGTTTTAAATTAGGGCAATCAAGTTGTGTGTTTCCCCTGCCCTGGGTAAGAATTAAAGCAGGAAATCATGCTGACAAATGAAGTGAATGGGAATGGAATACAGAGTTACTCTGTGATTTGATACGTTGTCCTAAATATGTTAGATGTATATCTCTATAGAAATTTTAGCTCTTTACTGCCATAAAGCCGTGACTTTCTTAATTGATATATCTTCAGTAATTCTGCAGTATTTTGATTCATAAAAGTTGAGTAGATTGGAAGGGGCTTAAAAAATGCGCTTTAGTAGGCCTTTTGACAGATGTGATTTAAAAGCTTAGAGAAAGCAATGCACCTGTCACTTTTAATTGCGGAAAGCTTTCCATCTATTAACTTTATTTTGCCAGAGCCTTCTAATGAAAAAGTTCCAGTATCTAATTTAATTTAATTTTCTTTCGGTTTGCCAGAATAGCAATTAATTTTTAAAACTTCCAACTATTAAGCTGTGCTTCAGAAAGCAGTCTGTCTATCTTACATACCATTAAGTTTCATCATATGCTTGTTGTACCTTAGGAACATCTTGATATCCTTGAAGAAATGTGGCAGTGAAATGTAGACATATTGTCTGTAGCACTAGGTAGGGTTTACAAATACAAATGTTCGTATGATTGGGTTATTCCTATCCATCATTAGATTGCATCTCTCTGGAGCTATAAGTACATCTGTGCCTGGCAGGCTTGCGTTATCACCAGTGCATATGGGGACCATGTGTCAGTCTTCCAACAAAGATATATAGCCTTGTGTAGAAGCAGGATTGGATATGCTTGTATTTCAGCCTCTAAATCAATTTCTGGGACCTTTGCTACAGATGTTGGAAGCTGCAGGTCTGTAAAACAGTATACTGTAACGTGAACTGCAACAGAAGAATAAGCATGAGAGGGAATTAGCCATATGGCAATAGATAGCAAGCGTAGTGGAGCCTGTGTGGAAGCAAATCCTCACACCTTCTCAGCTATCTGTGTAAATATCGTTTAAATTCAATCACCTCAGAGCTCTGAGCTGGTCCTGTTCTCAGAGGAGGTCTGTTCTTACTCAGCTAAAAGAGTGAGTACAGATACGTGCGCTCGCTGTTGCAAGACACATGTCCTAGGATTTTTGAGCTGGTGAGACTCTTACTGATTTCCTTAAAAGTACGGATGGACTTACACAGACTGCTTCAGCAGAAAACCTGGCTGTGTAGTGCCGAGATGTTGTTGTTCCCTTTAATGGCTATTATTGATATGAGTGCAATGTCATGTGCTCTTATTTAGGCTTATTTCTTAAATAACATTTTTTTCTAATTTATGCTTTAAACAAAGTACAGTCGTTTTAAGTCTTTAAATTTTTCATGGTATACTTCAGAATTAGTCCTCAAGCAATAGGAAAACTTACGCATTGTTTGTTGGGCTTTTTTTAAAGTACATTTAATAGCTCTTTCTTCCCGTTACCATAACTGTCCTCAGTCTCTGTACAGTTACCTAGACCTCTCTGTCCTGAAGTCGGCTGTTTACTCACCACAAGAGCGTATGTTAGCTTGTGAATGGAGACATCAGTGTCACCCCTATTCATCGTAGGTATGCTGTGCTCTCATTTGATTGCAATTACTTAACTGATACCCATACTAGCCAACTGATATCTATTCCATCCAACTGCCTCTGTGCCCCCAAATAGCAAAACAGAACAACCCCCCTTCTAAATTAAAAAAACCTGCATACAACAAAGAGACTTCACCCCACCACACACACACTCGCTTTTATCCTCATTATTAGAGCTTCTCAGTAGGATTTTCTGGATATTTACTTAAGCAGAAGCCCCATCAGCTACTTAGAAGAGTCTGGAAAATGGTTGAAGGGAAAGAATTTTGCATGGAAGCAATTTGGAAAAAAGACTTGAAAATCTATGAATAGAGGGAAAAAGTCTGAAGGAAGGAGGGGAGATGAGTTTTTAAAGTGCAATTAAGAGCAGCCACTCTTTGATCGTGTCAGTGGAAAAGTGCAGTCTTGGAACAGAAAATCTGAGCTTTGTGGACTTAATTTAAGCTTAAAAAATGTCTGAAAGAAAATTTAGTAGTGCAAGCAGCTGAACTTTTTTGTAACTTGGGGGGGGAAGGGATAAATACGGAAGAATTAGTGATACAATTTAAGCTTTTCTTTAAATAATATGAAATTCAGCATTGCATGGGTTGTTTTATAGATGAGTTTTCCTAGAATGTTTAAATGTAATTTACATACTGGTATTGTGGCAATAGCGTACAGCCAGGGCTGTAACGTGCAATAGGATTTTGCACATTCTTACACTTGGGAGCACTCTACTCCAGATTTTTGTCCTGGGTTGTTCTTTTTAGTTTGCTGTTGCTCCTTGGTTGTGATCAGTTCATTCTGGAATTACCTTTTTCCTTTTCATCGTTTACATACGGTTTTACCATTTTTACGAGGGTTTTCAATTCTAAATGGCCCCTCTGTTCAGCTAGGGTACACTGTTCTTGTTTTACAGACTGATTGTACTGCCTCTGCTGTATTCTCAGCTCCTTTTACTACAGGAAGCCGTCTCTTGAAATTCTGATTCTTTGCATGGCATTGAGAGGAAAGAGATTGTGGTGAAAGGAGTTTGGGGGAAGTGGCTGGAACAGCCACAGAAGGCGAAGGCAGGCTCAGGAAGAAAGAAAAGCCTGGAGCCCTTGAAGAGAAACTCAAGGCTTGAGACTTCTGAGATGCTCAGCTAGAGCATCAAAGTCATTTAATCCTGGTTGGTGGGAAGTTTTAGTTCCAGAATACTTGAATAGTAATATCAGTAATTGGCCTGAAGTTTCCCAACAATTTCTTTTCCATTTTCTCCTAAGAGCTTTTAATTGACTTTTATTAACCAGCACATATACAACACACAAGACACAGAATAAACAAAAAATCCAGTCCAAAAAAACTATCCAGTTACTTAAATAATTGAGCTTGGTCTTACTGTTTTGTATTTCATCATCAGTGAAGTGGAGAACGATATGAACATACAAGTTTCTGTCATCCTTTCCATTATTAGTGTACTCTCATAACATCTTAAAGTCCTGGTTCTTTGGGCCAGAAACCCAATGGTGTTAAGCACTGCACAAAAAAAAGAGTGAAAAAAGAAAAAACAAACCAGCCAACACCCCATAAAACAAAACAAAGTGTTTCTGTGAAAAATATTACAGTATAAGAAATGACAGATGGGTATGAGCAGATGGGTGAAGCCCAGGAAAACAATGATATAATATTGGTCATCTTGATAAGCAGTAATTCTGACGGTAGCTTAGCTGTTGTCAATTTTTTTAATCATCCATGGTAATCCTTTCATAATTTGCTTTGGTTTCTTTCACTGTACTTTTTGGCACTGACAGGCAACAGCCTCAAAGCCTGAAGCATCAGTGCTTCACATATATTATGTGACTACACACATATTGTATAAAGCTAAGACTGTACAGTAAATCTGTCTTGTTAAGCAATCAGCCCATCTCAGGGGACAATGCCCAAATTGCATCATTCAACTCAAGTGAAGGAAGAGTGAGCACAGTGCCATTCAACATTAATGTTCTCCAAGATCATTTCTAGTTTACTCTCCAAATTTTGGCTGTGCCTTGAGAAACTGTTCAAGGTTAGTTTTACTGTTAGGAAACACTTGGAGTACTCAGCTTCCTATTAGACTAACAGTTTGGAGCTATACTTGATGAAAAATGTCTGTGTCCAGGGGTGTAATTATTACTTACCTGTATTGGAATAGCAGCTATGCATAATGGGGCTGGATGAGGAACCCGTTCTGCTCCCTTTTGAACAAAGAGAGGAATGCCATAGTTCGCTGAGTGATATTTCAGAAAAGAATATGCAGGGTTATAGACTAGTGAAACTAGATGACATACCAGACAACCTTTCAATCAGTTTCTAAAAGTGCTTACAGCTTCAATTCCAAAGCAGGTGAAACAATATTAAATATTAAAGACATGTTGACAGCTGTAAACTCCCACTAAAAAAGAAGTTTTGTTACAGGGGAAAGTAGTGATACATTTTTCAGATACTGTTGAAGAGGTCTTTTGAAAAGTTAAGTATGCCATCTCATCTATTCTTAATGTGAGCGGATCCCCAAACCAAGCCAAATGGATGTTTCAGCCATGCATATGCTGAGTGTGTAACGTACCAGAAGAAGTGAAAGTTACCTGGCAGCATCTTGCTTTATCCTTTTTAAGTCCTTAACTTGTAGTGCATTTTCAAGTCTATCAAGTGTAATAGTTGATTAAAAATTAATCACCAAATCACCTATTGGAGACTGGTGGAATTAAAATAGCAGAATCTTCACAATTTCCTTACAAAGGAATGGTCTTTTGTGGCTTTGTATGACATAATAACACATAAAGGTTAAAGTAATTTTCTATTTTGCCTTCAATTCCAACCTGGTTAAGTAAAAAGGAGGGAAAAATACATGAACAAAAACCACATATGCTTTACAAGTTATCGTCGGGACTAAATTACCATTTTTGAAACATTAATTGCAAGATATACATCCATATGGCTAAAAGTCATCTTCCACTCTGCAAACTCCGAGCATGGTTGTCGGTCAAATGTACCCTCACATTTCATGGCTGTGCTGCTGTCTCAGGCACTGTTAAGGGGACGGTACTGCCATTAGAATTGTGTGACAAGCAGCAGTTAGTAAATGTCGCACAGTATCTTCCTTCAGCTTGACCAGTTTGAGACTCTATGGGGGATAAAGAATCAGCGAGTTTTTCTTTGGAGAGGGTGGGAGTGTTCTTAAGACCTTCAAGTTTTTCTTTCAAGGGTCTTTTTCTATCAAAAGGATTACATTGAAGCCAAATTTGAAGTAGTATTGCAATTCTCTGTCTTTGAAATTGTGGGTGGTCCTTTCCTCTTTAGGAGCTACAATGTGTAATTATCTCTTTTTTTTTTTGTAGTCCTAAACAAAAGATAATTACATATTAATTTAGTAGAACAGACTAATAAAGACTGCTTTCCTTTTCAAAAATAATTTATAAGACTCTAGTAAAATACATGTGTGGTCCTAATACTCCTATTTTATTTTGCAATTAACATTTGCCGCACTAGGACACTCTAGCACAATAAAGAATAACTGGTGAAGCTCCTTAAGCAATTATTTTCAAATGGTACCAGAGTATACAAATTGACTTAAGTGAACTTTTGGAGACATTGTAGAGTAGAAATGATTTTCCAGCCCATAGATTAACTTTCATGCCAAGATTGAGACTGGAGGTTTTGGTTTATTCCAAATCCAAAATGCGACCATATTAAAAAGTCAGACAAGCCTGGTATCTGCACTCCGTGCTATTTTCCTTCTGCAGAAATTACCAATTCCTAATACTTGAAACTATAAACAAGTCAACATCAGATGATGTTGGATAGTTATGAAGAGTTAGGCTGTTTCTCAAACAAAAATATTAGCACTAATTGTCTTAATTTAAATTTTTGATGACTTATCCTAAATGTTAATGTTGAACGTACTGCTAAACTCAGATTATTGGGCTGCCAGTTGTTTAGTTCATTAGTTTTTCTCTTTTGTTGTATATATTATATACTGATAAATGATCTGCAGTTCTGCTTTAATAAATAAATAGATAAAATGAAAAATATCCATTGCTTAAATAATAATACACCAATAGCTATAATAAGCAAATTTCCATTAAAATATAGATTTATAAATGGATAATATTTTAAAATCCGAAGCATTAAGAGTGAAATTTCAATGATGTCATTAGAAGTGGTATCATTAAAAACTGAGAGATGAAAGTGAGCAGGGAAATTTAGTCTGAATATACTTAGAACAAGATTCATTCCTTACCATAGAAATTGCTGTGACTCTCATCATTCTGTCCATATTGCAGTGGTGATTGCCCTATGTTGTGAAATATGAAATACTCACTTGGGCAGTGTCGCACACTGTGGCATAGGGAGTGATCCTGCTTTAGCATAGGAATAGATTATGTGTCTACTATGTACAGCACCTGAATCTCTAGGGAGTCAACAGAGCAAATGGAAATTAGTGATGCAGAGAGAACCTGCAATTCTGTGATCTAAATTTTTCTCATCTGCTTTGTGCTCCCCAGCATGGTACTGATACATACTACCACTGATCTATACTACCTTGGTATCTTCATCTGTAAAAGGTTAATAGCACCTTTCTCAAACGTGAAATTTTATTCCTCTTATGGGAAGCAGGTTGGAATGATGATACGGCCTGCAATAATGATTTACAGAACTAATGCTAGGATTTATAATTCAGATTTTTGACCTTCATGAGGAAATAAATATGTCCCTGATTGTATTGGACTCCTTTCGTATCTTCTTTATAAAGAGGAATAGCTGTGTTGTATGTTTTACTGAAGAATAAAAAAAACCCCAAACATTGAAATTAATATGAGGCTAAATTGTTTATTTTGTAGTCAAAGAATAATGGTACAGATTGTTTATTTTGTAGTCAAAGAATAATGGTACAGCAGAATTCGTGGGTTTGGTGGTTTTTGGTTTGTGGGTTTTTTCAGAACAAGAGTTTAGACCGAACTGTTAAGCATATGTTTGTTTTAAACATTTCCTTATTCTGTCTGTCTTAATTGATCTGTAAGCCAGCCAAAAAGCTACACCTTGCTAAAAGAACATGAGAAACCATTTGAGTATAAGGTTATCTTCATAAATAAGTGATGCAGTACAGTAACTTGTTATACAGTAACTCTATAAAGCCAAACATAAGTCAGTATTGTATCAATTAACTGGATAAGCCTCATTTGACTGATGGGAAAGGTACTTACTTGTTTGTATATGTTAATATTTTTGCTGAACATGGGATAAAAACCTGTTGTGCTATAGATTAAAATATTCATGTTTGTTTAGTAAGCTCATGATACAATGTGATATATTTCTGCCATGATGGAATTCCAAATATTCCAACAGGTTCTATTCATCTGAGCTATTAATTTTAGAGGCTACTCTGACTGCATTTACAGCATAATATAATAGTTCAGTAGCATCTGTATTCTTGAAGACTGTGCTTTGGTTTGATTCTCGTTACATAGTTCTGAGAATGATTTTCATGCTTACATACCTTATCCTAATACAATAAAACTAGTGGTTGCCAAAGCGTGCCTATCTAGCATTCAAAAAAGGTCTTAGATTTAATTCCTAGTCATACTGGGACTTTGCAATTTAAGAGTATAGTTGTGTGATGATAAATGAAGATTCATGAGCAGTAAAAAAAAATCTGATCAGAAAGTTCCCATGATAACGCAAACCACCTAATACAGAGTAGAAATACATATTTATTATTCAAGTTTAGAAAGTGGAAAACTGTCTGGCATTTTAGGAGTGAAATCCAAATCAGACATCCAGCAAAACACAATAAAACTACTTTGCCGTTTCATTCTGTCCTTTTTGCATGGGAAAGCCCACTGCTACAGCAGTTTTTGCAAATGGAGGCAGCTGCCGGTGTTATTCATAATATGGAATAATCCCTTTCCAGCCTTCTCTCGAGACATGCAAAGACACAGTTGAAACTTGGTGCCATGGCTCACTTCTCTTAGTCACATCGCAGCATGCTCTCGCCTTCCAGGAGCTCAGGTTTTACTGCTGGTGTCTTCACTGCCTCCCAGTGAGGTGGAGTAGTTCGTTTTCCATAACATGAAAACCAGGGGAATACATAATAGCTCTTGCAAACCTGGGTCTTGCTGTGGAACAGGTTTGAGTTTTTAGATGGTATGCATCGTTAAGGTGACTGTGGGTGGAGAAGCAGGAAAGACATGGACCTGTTGGAGCAGGTCCAGAGGAGGGCCACAGAACTGATCAGAGGGATGGAACACCTCTTCTATGACGGCAGGCTTAGGGAGTTGGGGCTGTTCAGCCTGGAGAAGAGAAGGCTCCGGGGAGACCTTATTGCAGCTTTTCAGTACTTAAAGGCAGCCTAGAGGAAGAATGGGGACAAACCTTTTATCTAGGCCTGTTGCGATAAGAGAAGGGGTAATGGTTTTAAACTAAAACAGGGAAGATTCTGACTAGATATAAAGAAGTTTATTACAATGACGGGGGTGAAACAGTGGCACAGGTTGCCGGGAGAGGTGGTAGATGCCCCATCCCCAGAAGCATTCAAATTCACGTTGGACGGGGTTCTGAGCAGCCTCATCTAGTTGAAGATGTCCCTGCTTATTGCAGGCAAGTTGGACTAGATGACCATTAAAGGTGCCTTCCAACCCAAACCATTCTGTGATTCTAAGTGTCTTGGGCCATGCAAGACCTCACAGATAACTTAATGAAGTCCAGAATCTGGTGAGTAGCCTGTGCCAGAGAAGGTTTCACAGGGTTTCTCTGCAAAGAGCTTCTTAATGAACAAGTAGTGTCTGTCTTCTTCCTGACACCTAAAACCACTTTTTAAGGTGTATTCAGATACAGATATGCTGTAGGAACACTGGATAGTACTGAGGAAAAACCAAGTCATAGTGAAAACAGCTGAAAAGGAGAGGACCATTTGATATTCATAAATGGATTGTTTAGTTAGTTTTCTTATTCAGGGATAAATAGCTAATTGATACTTACGTTCATAAAAAGAAGCTTTTACTTGTTCCACCAAATTGTCTGTTTGGACTATATGATCATTGTAGGTCTCTTCCAACTGAACTATCCTATTCTAAAATACGTATTTTTTTTCACTACCTTTGTATTCCAAGTGAAAATCCCCAAGTCCAAATTCATATATTTGATTTTCGGTCAAATAATTTAAAGAAATTCTCATTCAGTTTATTTCTTTGAATGACCTGCAGTCTCATTATTTATGATATTTTGGTATCCTGTATGGGCCTGGGGGATTTCTTGCAGAATATAGTTAACTAATGTTAAAACAGTTGTTTTCCAGTCACAAGGAAGTACTAAGCAAGGCTTACTTTATTCGTGTCAGACATATTTAAATAAATATTAAGGATGCTGATCGTGCAGTAGCCACCTCTGAGCTGTTTTTATGAACTGGCATAAATAAACAGATTAAGTATTCAGTACTTAGTTTGACTCAGTATTTCTGCCTTTTCCTTTAAAAATCGGGGACACATGACTCATTGCTGGTACTCAGTATTTTACAAAGTAGAGAATGGCAGTGTAGATTTATGATATCGTTGGTCAGACACAGAGGGAGGTTAAACCATAGAGGAAAATAAAATTACAAGTAATTAAATTTACAAGCAGGTTTGCCATCTTCAAAAGATTTATCGTTTCAGAACAAACAATGGTTTTAGCCACACAAGAAAACTGTGATACCTCCTTAACAGCGTATGATATAGATATTATATGTGGTGTGTCAATTTCTATAATTAAAAATTTAGCACTCCTTTTAAGGGTAAATGCGATATTCAACTGGGAACCATACATGGTGAGTAATAAAATAGCTGCAATGCAGTACTGTCTGCATTTTTTAAGAGCTGAAGCACTCTATCAGGCTCATTAATATCAGGTTATCTGAGGGCTTTATCCTCAGATAAAAAAGCAACAGTATATATAAGTTTTTGAGGTTTTCTGTGGGAATAGGTTATTATATTCTATTGGTATGAGTTTCAAATGTTAACAGGATTCTAGGTTGGTTTTTTTTTTTCCCCTGATGTACTTCTATCTACTAACCAGTAAATGTTCCATTTCCATCCTGTTCTTAGGAAGGAACCTTTGGCAAGGTCTTTCTGCTGTTTCCACAAAGCATAATGTATTACAATTACTAATATATTCCAGAGGAAAAAAAAAATAATTAACTGAATGCATGAAATGAAGCTGGTTTTGGGGGGGAGGGTGGAGGTGAGGTTTGATTTTATTTATTAATTTTTTGTTATTAATTTTCCCCATTTCATCAGTTTGTGAAATACAGAAATTGCATTCTTTCAGGCATAATTTCAATTAGACAAGTTCTACTGTAGTGTCACTGAAATATCAGAATTAAATCCTTAATCTTTGGAAATCACGTTAAAAGTTCAGGCATATATGATTATCAGTATACATTGCATGTAAATTGCCTTGACTGGGTTTGCTTAAAGATAAATTATATTTTATGTAAGCACAGTAATTCCAGGACTTACTTGATCACGGATCTTAGAGAGGCTATAGTATTTCTCTGGTTTTGTTGCTGAGTTTGAATACTTGGATAGACTATGTTAATTAAAAAAAATGAAAATTAGGTGCAACACATTTAGTCTCTGATTTAGAAACACACACTTGACGCTTCGGGGGCGGGGGGAAGTATGCAAGTTTTTCAAAGAATCACTGTAGTTGGGCAAGAACTCGGAAATCTTTGGGCATTCTCCTCTGTGTGTCTCCAGCTTGGTTTGGTATATGAATTTGGTTTTCTTGTTTTGCTTTTGAGAACATGGGGTTGCAGCCAGGATATTACAACTCAAAAGAATGCTTGACAGGTACTCGGGTTAAACATATCTGAATCAAACCACTAGAAACTGTGCAGACTGTGCAGATGCATCCAGAGTGGCACAGGTGCTCATCTGTGCCTTTTCTAAAAAGCCTCTCTCAGCTGCTCCCAGCCTAACTTGCCCAGATGGCTTTTTGTGTGAAAATCTATTTAACCCTAATATTACTGTGCTACCTTTTGGCTTGAGGACATCTCAAACTAAAAGCGACTGAAGTTATACATGCTGGTTCTGGCCCTGAGCACTAGTGTGGTGATGTGTGAGTGGGGAGGTGTGTTGGAAGGTGCTGTGCCCACCAGTGAATGTAATGAATGAAACCCACAAAGTTGCCCTAAGGAATTTTCTTGAAGGGTCAATGTTCTACAGTACTCCACTAGAGACTTAATAACTTGGAACATATCTCTCTAGGAACGATATAATAGAATCAAGAACATTTTAGTCGAAAGAAGGCTGTAAGACAACTAGAATCTGCATAAAGATGAATTCATCAGAACATCTTACTAGACCATTGTTCTTTATTATGGAAAAAAAAATCTGTAGAATGGCCTTGGCTTTTTCACTCCAGCTGTATGCAAAAGCTTTTAAAATCAGTTCTGCTGTTCCAGATGAATGCTGGCTTTTGATGTAAGAACTTGGGCTGTAATAATAATGGAGAAGAATTTGTTCCCATGAAAGTATCTTGGTCCGATTGCTGGTTTCAAATGTGAAGACAGCTTCATGCCTTTTCTTTCAAAAATACAGAATTGTTCTTGTGAAAGGAGGATGTTCTGTTGTTTGCAGTTTAAATTTTATTCGAATGCTTAGAGGCCCTTTCATTTTAGGGGTACCAAGTGCCGTCATAAATTATACTCAGTATTCAAGTGCTGCCTCTTTTTGAAATGGGAGGTGAAATTCACAGTTATCAGTGCAGGAAAACGATGACCATCAGGCTGAAAAGGAGGTTTGCACCTTTCTTCACTGCAGAATATAAGCTGCAAAGTCAAATCAATGTAACATAATGGCCTGCAAAATTGTCTGGTTTTATCTACAAAACGGATTTTTGCCCCATTTCCCCAGAAAGTCACAGTGCACCCTGTGCTGCTTCTGACCTTCCTTTCTGTAAGCAAGCTAAGAATTGCAGTGGAATGAGTTGAAACATCATAAAAAAAAAAACAAACCCAAAAAACCACACAGCAACTTCTTACCGAGTCCTGGGTCTGCAGTGTGAAATGTAGGTGTAATTTATGCATGAAGAAAAAATTGAATGTTTGTTTAAGCCCCTCAACATTTTTATAAGGAAACCTTTTTAGACTGAGCAGATGAAAAGTTAAAACAATCAATAAATAATTACTAAAAACTTTCCTGCTATAAATAGGCATAACTTGTGTGTTGAAAATCATACTTTTTAGAGAGAGGTAGAATTTTGCAGTGAAGGAATCAATTAATAACTTACACTTTTGTTACATAAACAATTCCAAGAAAGTTTTGCAAACTAGCAGAGCAATTGCAAAAAAAAATTCTTTTGGGAAATGACATTTGCCATAGCTCTCCACGTATAGCGGGATGCTTTAAACAAGTGCTGTGCTGTACAGGAAGGTTGGGAGCCTTTGCGATCAAGTAGTTCATATTTCAGATGTGCTAAAATAAGCAGGGAACAGCGTACTTTAGTCTACATGAGCCCGTGCTACATGGAAATGGTGTTTACTGTGCGGACCCAGTGGTAAATCTAGCATGCTATTAGTTTGCTGTCTTTCCCACGTGCTTACACAGAGACATACGTATGCACACATACAATCTCAGTGTATGGTTTATTGAGCGCCCTGGCTCAATAGCTGTTACTTGTAAGTCCTTGCATTCTGGCCAAGATTTGCATTTAGTCAAGGAAAGAAAGACTTTGACCATTGATATTTTTTATTTGATTCTTTTTTAAAATAATTTACATACTGTCTGAATCTTCTACTTTTTTATTATGTAAAATGGTGAATGAGGATATGCTATTCATAAAAAGTGTAATGCACCATTACCCATTACCTCCTGCAGTATATATTTATGAGTATGGCAGTGGTTTGCATAGATAGATACATGTATCTATTATAAACTAATCATTGTTCATGATAAAAATCACTACTGCTATCTTAACCACTTTATGCACAATTTTTGTATCAGTAAAATGTATTAGTCAATTAAACAGAAGTGTAAATATAGATATTTGCTGTTTATACTTATAATGGAATTTTTTCAAAGGAAGTAGTCTGTTAAGTCATGTTGCCGTAACAAATGCTGAAGGCTGCTTTTTCATTCATTGCCATTGAATTTATTGTCAGAGCAGTGCAGTCATATCCCATTTCAAGATTACTTAGGTGGCTTGAAAATTAAATCACAGCTCACAGATTCTCTTTTTCACACATGGTTAATAATGGTAAAATAGGGTCTAGTATTAAATACACCTTGCAAGCTATTGTAGTGCAGTTAGATGCACGAACTATGAAAGATATAGTAAATAGAATGTGTTTTTCCATAAATTAACAGTGAATTGGATAAAAAAAAAAAAGTTGCTGTCAATATGTGTAGAATTATTTTCAAAGGGATTATACTGATATAAGTTTTGTTAGGCTCGGGCAGTGTAGGGTTTTATAAAGTCCTCAAATTGTTCTTTTTAAGTTCATAAATCTAAAAGGGATCTCCAGGAGTGATTACTAATAACTGGAAACGTGAGCTCATGCTAGATTATGTTTTAGGGAAAAGATATGTCAAAGGCATGACTGTTTATATTTAATCAACTAAATGATTCTTGCTTCTTCAGTTCATCTGAGTTAGATCTCTTATTTCCATGCACCATTTTGCAGTCTTCCTCCTAAAAGCTGTCTCTGAAAAGCTCATCTAAAAGATGTCTCTAAAAAGCAAGGCATAGCGCAATTTTACTACTCCTGTTAGGGGTTGGAGTGCATTTAATGTACTTCTGGAGTGAAGGTCCGGATTTGGTTTTAGCAAAATGAAATGTAGTTTTGCTCTGCAGACTGACTGAAAATCCTGGTGTAGATACATCTTGTATGCATCTGATTTGTTTCTAAATTTTATTCAGATGCTCAAGTAAGCCTCTTCATATAATTTCTTGTATTCTTGTGTATATGGTCTATCAATATGTGTGTCTCTGAAGGCCTCCAAAAGAAGATCTGATTTCATAATTTTGAGACTACAAGGTTGATAGGTCCCTTTGAAGGCCTTCAGACATTTGGGAACCATGTGAGTGGTAGGTATGTTTGGTCCAGGGTGCCAAACTATTGTCTGAAGCGAAACCTTCAAACTGCATACAGTGTAGATGTAGCACTAACAACTTTAATCTACTGACCATCTCCTCATGCACTGAATTACTTATTAATGGGGTCTAGCATACGTGAAAAGCCCTGGATTCTAGTTTGGGATTGTTTTGCTCCCCCCCTCCTGTCTCCTCTGTATTTACTACTGTCTTTACTTCAGTTCTCTAGGTTTTATTTCCAGTATGGAATGGTGTAGACCAAAAGTTAAATTTCAGAAAAGGGGTTGGCTGTTTATGTTGATAGCCAAAAACCTATTCATGAATATTTCCCTTTCGGAAAACACACTAGTATCAGATAGCCTGCTACAGCTGGTCATGCAGGAATTTTGGAGCATTAGATACCTGCTGGAGGATGGGTTTTAATGCCTTCCTTTATGGTGCTTGCCACTCTGAAACAAAATCCAGAAATATATTGACCTGAGATGTTATACAGCTTGATAGTTGTTTCTCAACAGCTTGCTACTTGTTCTTCTTGCTTGTTTTCAGTCTTCCTTGCATAAAGCTGAACGTAGTATCAAACATTGGATGTCACGGGTTTGGAGTGGGTTGAAAAGTAAAATCAATCAGTTAAAAATTAAATCGGTTTGGCATTCATTGTTAAATTATGTAATGCTTCTGCTTTTTGTGTGGCATATGTATTGTTGCTTTGTAAAGGAGCTACTTAGTGCAACACCGATAAACTAATTTGAGTATTATTGCTGCTTCTATTTCTTCAATTACAAATCAGTAAAGGTAATAAAATAAGCTTCGTTTGAAACATTGACTGAATGGTAATGGCTGAAATTATTTCCTTACATGTTCTTTTTCTTATACAGAGAAAGAAATATATATGGCAGATTTTAAGTTTAATTTAATTATTATTTTTTTTCTTAGTGATCTTAGTGAAAATCAGATTCAAGCGATACCAAGGAAGGCATTCCGAGGAGCAGTAGACATAAAAAATCTGTAAGTATTTTCCTCCGTCTTGCATATATTCTGATGGTAATGCTTTGTCAATACAAAGTGCTTTTGTTGTATCAGATCTCTTTTTTCTGAAGCACTTTTATAGCTGCTTAAGGAGTCTCTGCATAAAAAAATCATGTACCATTTGTTTTGCCAAAATACTTTAACGTATCTTAAGCATCCTAGAATTACCCTATATGAAATCTAAAACATTGAAATGGAGTTGAATGCAACAAGGCATTATAACTGTTTGCTTATGGTAACCAGAGTTTAATATTTGAATGTCAAGCTATTTTAAACATTTCCGCAGTTTCATGTGGAAAAATTCATTTTGCCGTGTGTCTGAGAGTTTGCCTTTTGTTAGCTTGTATAAAAGACAGAAAGAAAAATCGTGCTATTACCTAGTTTTGCTAGCATATATTTTTGCACTTATGTGACTACTTTTCTTACGCAGTTTTCTTCTGTGGTAAAATAAGTCTTTTCTAAAAGACAGATACTCATTTTCCTGGAGACAGTGACCCTGGAGTTCATGGGCAGGTTTTGAATTCTTATGGCTTCTAAATGTGGAAATATGTGAGTTTCAAGACAAAGGAAAGCAGTGACTTTTCGACTTTCTGTTTAGAGTGGTAGATCACTTTAGTGGACTGAAAGACCTGAACGACCTGAAGACTGTGATGAACTTGCATAGCAGGAAGTGTAAGGTCATGTACTCAAAAGCTATAACCCCTGCTGTAAGCAGAGGACTTAATCACTTACAAACAATCAAGAAAGACAGAGGACATACACTAGTGGGCTCTAGAAAGACTATGGAGCTGCCAGTGTGATGCAGCTGTGAAAAAATATAATTAATATCTTATGTGGCATCAATAAAAATAGGGAAGTATTAGGCCATTATATGAAGGCTTCATGTAATTTCTATTGAAATACTTTTTGTTTATTGAAGTTGCCAGTGTTCAAGAAAGATGAACTTTCTACTTGTATCATTTTGAAAACAGAGCGCTCTGTGATTATGAAGGAAATGACATGATGTCATATCCCCGGTAGGAGGGGACTGGACAGAAAGCACTTTGCATTTCTGTCTTCCTGTGATGGACTCTGCTTCATTCTGCTGCCCACAGCACCGCACACAAATCAGTTCAGAGTGTTTTTTCAAAGATTTAGCAGAATGCCCAAGAGTTTGGCTTAGTTGATATGATATTTAGATTTTTTTTATTTTATTTATTTAACCAGGTTTGTTATCTGGTTCTTCCCTGCAATGAAGTCCTACCGCATCTCAATGGAAAAACTATTATGTTCAAATCATTCTGAACAAAAACATGCAAGCACTTCTCAAAGGAACTTTGTTACTTTGTTTAATTGGTGTTTTATAAGTTTCTATTCAGGACTGATCTCATCATTATTTATGGTCTAAAAGAGACTTGGCTACAAGGAGAAGCCTGCATTTTTCTGCATGGTCTTTTATATTTGAAAATTGATACAGCTACAGGAAGGAACTTTGGTAGTAAAAATAACAGCATCACCAAGAATTTTCTAGTGACTGGGCAGTATTTTAGAATGTAATATGTATACATGATGAGCTAGTTCCAGTCAGGAACTTAATTAGGATGCTAATCTTTAGCTAAGATAATACTTGATATCTTGGTGTGCATTTTCAAGGTAAGGATCCTGAATTATGTCTAAAACTTGCATAAAACAGGGGATCTACTCTTTAAAGACTTTTTCTTTTGGGAGATAATTAAAAAAAAATATCATAAAGGCCATAGCATTGCCACAAAGTCCAAGTCATATCTGTGGCATATAGTTTATTGTGATAGCATAAATATTAAAGATACATCCTTTATTGGTTGTCCTGGGGGGGGGGAGAAAAAAAACTAATCAAAAATCTTTATGATCTCACTACAATTGAAAGTCCTAAGAAATATATTTCTCTCTCTTGTAAATGCTACCTACATTCCTGGTCATTCAGGAAGAGTACCTTATATTGCGTGAGGTGTAGATGTGAGCATCTGAATGACGGGTGAGTTTGTGGGGTGAGTCGGGTGGATTCCAGCACAGCATGTATGTAACTAGATCAGGCTATTGAGCTTTTTCAGAAGCTTAGGCAAGAAGATTTGAATCCTAACCTTCCATCTAGCCTTGGACATTAGACTTAGAGTAGGGTGATGGCAAGAATTGTACTATTTTTATTTCATTGTTCAAGAAAATTGGAGCAATTGGTGAGAGGTGTAGAAAGCATCACTGCAAACAAAGAAAACTGTGAAATGAAGGAATATAGCCTCTATTGGGTGACTAACCTAAGGTCCAGGAGCCAAATATTTGCATAAACTTACTGAGAACTGTCATAACAGAATGCCATATTTGTTCTAATTTCAGCATTTCTCCTGTAATTGCCTAGTGGTTGAGCATAATATTAAAGATGTTAACCAAACTTATGGAAGAGATAGGTGAAGGTACAACCTGTATTAGAACATGTTGTAAATTCAGGATTTGCTTTCTGTACCAGCATTAATTACATCAATTTCAATATAAATTACAGCAACTTTTTTTTTTTTATTGCAATGAGTGGTAGCCATCCCATACAGTAGTTCTAATAAGCCGTTTGAAAGGCAGTTAACAAATCTCACAGAAATTGACCTGATTACTTATTTTATTTTCCTGAATGGAGACTCACTATTCTCTCACCCCCCTTAAATATTTCCCCATCAGGAAATTTCCTCCAAATCAGGAGTTGGAATATTTTGGAAAACATTTTATTGTATCCAAAGAACATTCTTCTAGTCTTCACAGAACAAAGGGAATTAGATGTTAATGCAGATTATCTGAAGGAAATTGCTTCCTTTAAGGTTGATGATACCACTATGATCTTTTGATTTTCTGCTAATATGTTAGCCCTAGAGCTCTCTTGGTGTTTCTCAGAAGCAGCTATCTAGTTTCCATGAAATGTAGCTGTGATACTTCCTTTCTGGACATCTTCTTAATAACATTCATGGTGTAGAGTCTGTAGAAGATAAAAGCAGAATAGGCAATGTGTTTTGAGAATTGACAATCCAGGAAACCTGCCACACCCTTATAGTAAAGAGAACAAAGTCCCCAAAAAAACATCAGCCCCCACAAGCCTACTTTATATCTAATTGAAATTTCCCATTTTCCAACTTGTTTCTTGCCTCTTGTTTTACAACTGAGAAGAGTCTGGCTTTGTTTATACCTTCCCTTTAGGCAATTGTACGCAACAATAAGATCTCCCCTTCGCCCTCTCTTCTTAAGACTGAACCAATGCAGTTCTCACAGCCTTTCCCCAAATGTCACCTGCTCCAGCCCTCCCATCTTGTTGGTCCTGGTTGGACTCAGCCGGGGATGTCAGTGTCTGTTTTCTACTGAGGAGGCTGAGACCAGGTGCACAACTCAGATGTCATCTCACAAATGCCAGACAGAGTGTCCTGCCTTCACTCTCACCAATACAGCCCAGTTATTGGTAACGAATCAAGTTCTTTGGAAGTGACAAAAAATGAAGGAAGCTTATTTTGTACAGATTCCCCAGACTGGAAGCCCAATATCCTATATTTTGGCAGTTAAAATATAGGAAAAAAGCCTAGATGTGCTGTCTCAAAAGTCTCAATTTTCGTGTTCAAGGGCAATGACTTGAAGAATAATCCACTTCTAGTATAGCTGCTGATCTGGGACTTGACAGAAATTAGGGTGCAAATTCTGGAAGTATAATTCTGAAAGCTCCTCCTAACTTGCTACTTTTTCAGGGAGAAGAATATGCACCAAGAAGTTAGGTTCTTCAGGGGGCACAGTGGCAGCCACTGTTTTTTAAAAATAAATAGAAATTAGCATATAAATTGGAAATTAAACACAGATTATTTTTTTTAATATACATGTTAACGATGGTTTCTTGACCCTCCCTGGTGATACGATACTCACACTGGATGTAAAAGATGTTAAAAATCTCCTGAACCTCAGGAATTTTATTCAAGATGGTAAGAAAATGCTTTAGCAGCACAGATTTTAAGTTTGGATGGGTTGTTTCTTGAATGTGGTTACTAGGAAGAAAGATAAAAATGCAAAATAAAAAGCAAATGAACCTGAAAAACCACTGAAAGAACAATAGTGCTATGCTCAGTTTTTGAGAAGTAGATTCTGGGCACTGCTCTGATGATTTTGATAAAATTATATTACGATATTTCCATTTGAAGCATATGAAGTGTTCTAAGATTCCAACTTCCTCTTCTGCTGTGTAATCAATATTTGGCAGAGGGTGAAAAGGAATACACCAACATCATGGCAGACCTGTGATGCTAAGTATGTGCAACATCAAATGGTATCAAAAATACCAAGGAACGTTTTCATCATATCTCCTGCAGTTATCTTGTGCCCTATTTTTCTTGTCACGGCCTGGCCTTACTTCAGACTATCCTCTTCTTTGGTGCCTTTGTGTTCACTCGGTTCCATTTTTTTCCCAGCAAGTGGGGGACACTGTAGCTGTCACCCCAAGGATAAAGGCTGCAGGGTGTTGTAGTAGCTTCACAGATTAAATTGGCTGGGAAAATGGAGAATTAGTGGAGGCAGAGACAGAAACCAGCATCCACTCAAAGTCCTACCCATTACACTAACTTTTGTCCAAAGCCTTGATACATCTTTTATGCCAATTGTGAAAGACTTAAAACTGGTGTTGTCACTAAAGGCATACCTGAGTTTCCTATTAATCTTCGTTGACAATGATTGGACATTTTTTATGAAGTTCAATTTTATTAGCAGTCAAAAACCACGGAGTACTGCTGAAGATGTTCTAGTTACTGATTTCTTCTCATATCATGCAGAAAATTCCACTGCAACTGGTAATATATTTGTCTACTCATCTGTACAAGTGCTAATCCAAATGCACTGCTTGTCTAAGACATGCTTTAATAATTTAGAATTGGCATATTTTTCCTGGTTGTTCTTAGTGGGAATCTTAATTCAATTACTAGCTACCTGTGTTTCAGGTATACATCAAGAAGGATTTTCACAGGATGTTAGTGAAACATATTCAGTGTATACTTAAGATTTTTATTCAAGTCAAAAATAGCTCTGAAAGAATGAAGAAAAGAACAGGTACACTTTTCTAGTGCCTCCTAAATCTCTTGTTGTCAAACAGGTCAGTGATCTTACGGCCTTTGGGAAAAAAAGGTGTTCTTTCAGACTGTTTAAATGAGTACGATTTCAATACTATATTAAAGTTATTTTCCTTACTGACTACTTTCCTAAAATTTGGCCTGCTGAAAACAGTTTCTTTTTTGTCAACAAATTCATTTATGAAATGTTAAAGTCAATTATGTTTTTAAACCAAGCAGAGCACTTGGTTTTGAAGAAAAGTTTCAAATCAGAAATCTCTGAATGTGAATCGAGCGCTTCCTTGCAAGTCTTTTTTTTGGCACTTGAACCACTGAGAAAAAGTCTAAAATATGTAGAATCTAAACATGTATCTGAAATTTTTTTGAGTGACCATAAATGTTAGTTGAATAAAATGTAAGCAGCTGAAGTAAGTGTGATTTCATCTGCTAAAATAAGTGCCAATACTTACATAAAATTTTACATGGTATCTGAATTTACTCTAATGAAAAATGCAATCTATGCTTTCACTAGGAAAAGTACCAAATGTTGCTGTGGTTTATGTAGTTTCCCATAGATTTTCCTGTGATAATACAAAGCAAATTAAGGTAGATCAGTTTGAACTGAGCTGATAAACTCTGTTGTAGGAAGATTTGGATTCAATTTTACTCTTAAATTTCATTTGGCTGTGCCAAGTACTGAGAATAATGCAAATCCTCTTTGAAGATTTGAATTATAAAGAAAAGTAGTTTATGCTTCTGTTTAGTGTTAAAGTCTCATGCAAAAGGTAGTTGGACTCTCAGGAGTCTTTAGGCCCTTTTGTATCTACACTACCTCGGAAAGGGAGGCTGCCTCTGCTTTACTAAACAGGGTGACATAATCATGTTGAGGAGAGTTGCAAGGAGGTTTGCTAGTCTGTAGAGTCACCAAGTAGAAGTGGTTCTACAGATAAAGATTTTTTTAGTTAATATTTAAATAAACTACTCTAACAGATCTTTCATGGGATATGTGCTTAATATGGCTTCTATGCTAGAACAGGAATATATTTGCTCCCCATGTTATCATAGTCTTGATACTGTTTTTCACCTGATTGCTAAATTGTATTATTTCTGGGAAGTCATACTGATGTGATAGTATCTTTGCATCCCGTAACTTACAGATTGTTCATTCTGTGTTCGTCCTCCTTTCCATGGCATTCTCCTGTTTGATTTTGATTTTTTTAATTTTTTTTACATTTTGCTCCTGGAAGATACTTGTGGGTTTAGCCAAGCAGAGCGCTAGATAATTTTGAGAGGAAGGAGCTATTGAACTATAGATCTGTTCTCCCTTTTCTTCTAGTTTATTCAGCAAGTATGCCTTACTTGGAAGTATTTATAATTCTGGCTGTTTAATTTTGGGATAAAAAAAGGTTAATCATTTACTATATTACGTATATTAGAAAAAAAAGCATTCAAAATGTTTTACAGGGAAAATTTAGCAAAGAGCAAAATGAACTACATTAACAAAATAATGGCAAGTAGAAAAAAGCACTTGACTTACAAATTAAAGAATAATCACAATAAATAGCAATAGTCATGGGAAACAAGCAGTTCTCTGAAGTCGATAAAAACTTTAAATAAATTCTTACATGATTTTTTTGCATCTTTCTCAACTAATGCTTCTGAAATTATTGATTCCTCTTGAAATTGAAATTGAGATGGGAATTGAGAAATAGGAAAATAACTCAGTTCTGTTGTAAAAAATGCAAGGGGTTATTAAAAGCAATCACTTTTTCCAAAATTTGTCTTGCAGTGATAAATATTGTGCACTTTTCCTACGGAAAAATGTTAATGATGTGAAATCCAGCGTATAATATGCTAAACCAGAAACATGTTCTAATCGTTTTACTGGGAAGGAAGCTATTGCAGGGATCTAGAAAAACTTCCAACTTTTTCTGATGACTTCTTAAACAATGTGTACCATTAAGTTGATATGCTAAGGAATGTAATCGTTTCTGAACAAGGAGAAGAATGTAAAGCTGGACAGTGCCTCTCTTGCAATGGGACCGCAGAGCGTCCTCAAGCCATGAAGATCAGGAGAGGAAAGCAGACAGATTGACTGAAATTGTCCCAGATTTTGACGCAGCCCCTGTGAATGAGTAAAGAAGGTTTTCTGTCAGTCAGATAATAGTTTTTCTGTGTGAGGGTAGTAGTTTTCAAATGTATGCAACATCTTCTTAGTCATTGAATGCTCTTCTTGTGGTATAACAAGGTTTATTTTTAGATAGTTGTTTATCATTATCTGGTAGACAACATATGCTAAAAGGGAAGAAAATATAAGTTGACAACATGCTTCTACAGTGTAAGATGTACCAGCAAAAGCAATAAATAAAAAAAAACCCAACATATTAAAGCAGACATTTTCCTATTAGGTGAATGCTTTTTTACTTAGTTCTTACTAGTTCTTGTAGCTGAACTCACATAAACATTAACTTTTCAACCAGCAGAAGATTAGTAAGTATATGAAATACCCACGTAATGCTGCAGATACAGGTGCAAAACCTATTTAATTCTCTGTGACAATGGGAAGGTTGTATGTGCTTTCTTGCTCTAGTATTCTTGCTTATGTCTTAAGTCATAACACTCACAAAACTTGCTATCAGGCACTGGTCTTATCCAAAAAAATTCAGACTGCTTCAGTGTATCTGCTAGAGGGACATCATAAGTTAATAATACACTGGTTGTGAAATATTGTCTAACTTTCTGTTTGGATTATATACGCAGTGGATATCTTTACCTTAACACAAATACCATAAATTGCTATTCAAGCCGGGCACACAATCTTCAAAGTCATGTACCTTTCATAGCTTAAAAACTATATATTGTGCCAATTGTTCTTCATGGTGTGTGTCTGATCATTTCATATCATGGTCGTAACTGATGGAAAATCGTCTAAAACGTAAAGATGGGCAGTATCTTCCATTGACAATAATTTATAAAACTAGGAAATATTTCTCCTCTCCCACGCGCAAAATTCTCTTCCCCCCAAACAGAAACCAACTAATTAGTTCAGTGCAAACAAAGTAATCTTTCCGGTAAGAAGATCTAAATGGAAACAACTCACCCCTCACTAAGGTAGTGGTCATGGTGACTCATTAACAGAAGTCGTCCAAAAGTTTTCATGAGCACCGCAACTGCTGCCAGTCTAGTGGAAGAAATCTGCCTTTCAGTTTGTGTAGGACAAGATTTGCTCAAGTGCTTTCTCTACTGTTAAAAGATTTTCCTTTGTGGATAATATGGATGATTTAGAAGAAGCTGTGTCAGCACTGATTTATACATTGACAGCTAAGGATAATAAGATATGGGCAAACATACAGCTCACCCTTTTACAGATTAACCTGCAGACTGCATTAGGCAAATTTGATGGCATTAAAAATTTTTCCAATTTGTCTGGAAACAATTTCTCTTTTGTATTGTGTCAAGGGTAACATTTCGTGCCATTGTACTAATTTAAATAGCTTGATAAATTGTGCAAGAGGTTAGAGAATTGTACAGTGTATATATTTTACCTCTTTAAAATAAAAAGGCTATTAACTTAATTGTTAAATGAAATTCATTAGTAAAAATGGAAGGAGCCTGAGAAAGTAGGCTTAAATATTCCAACACTGCAGCACTGGTGCTGTAACATTGCACCAAAATGATTAAAGATCATATTCAGGAAATGATAGTTTGCTTTTAGCTTTCAGTATACAGAAACACAGACGCTGTTACAGTTACGACAATATTTTATTCCTGTGTAGTAGTAATTCAGATGAAAAATGTGGATGAAACTAGAAGAACTTTATAGAAGTTGGTACATTACACTCAACAGTGGGTGTGATGATTTATTAATAAAGTAAAACATTATCATAGATTCAGAAGAATCACAGAAAATGCTTTAGTAAAAGCCTCATTAGCCCTGCTAGCTAATATATAATTGAAGACAGAAGGGCAGAGTTCATTTGTATTTTGTTCATTTCCTTAGTATTGTTCACACATTTACTCATATATATTATCTGACACTGACAAGTTACCGTCTTGGAGAAGATCTTCTGGTTATTTAAAGTGAGTCTGTATCCTCTTTGTTTTGCAAGTTGTGCCCTGAAATGCGCAAGACGTGTGGCAGTATTTATAGGAAGAGCTTTTACCAGCAGAGAAACTGGGATTTTGTATTTGCATGTGTGTTAATTTCAGCAGACTTTTTTAATTGGGCAGTATGGACTGTATCAATGTTTTGAATTGAAAAGGTAATGATATTCTTCAGAGAAATGAATGTAAATTTTTCATAACTTAATACTTAGAGATTAATAATGTATGGGATGGATTGCTGAGTTTTATGTCCAGAATTCAAGTGCTCCGTTACAACATCCTATCTGCATATAATTGCAGAGAGCACAAAGTACGTAGAAAACCACATACTGAAGGTTACAGCAGAAATACTTGTTTCATTTGGAGCAGAATTAAAGGCGATAAGTAACCAAGTAGGTAAATACCTTGGACACTATTACTTCTATGTTTAGANCCGCGGTGGCTGGAATTAACATGCAGCTGGGCTGCTCTGATAAATGGATTCTGTTAGGTCACCGAGGGGATGCGTGTGACATTAAGTGATTTACCGTCCTTTACCTTAATGAAATTGTTTCAGCAAGATGACGCTGAGAGCTTTTAATGGATAGCTTTTCTTGATGTAATGAAATTGCATTCCTTTGGCATTTAATATAAGGTGCAGTTATTATTTACTGGAGCTTTCCCAGCGCTGCTGTTTTGCGCAGACGGTTCAGAACAAAAAGGGATTTCTGTGGCAGCATCCAGGCCAGCGTGCTGCGTGACGGTCTCGAGCGTGCGAGCGTTTTTGCGAGAGCGTTTCAGTTCGGGTGGCCCAGCTCTGCCAGCCCTTCCGTGGGCTTTTGCTCTGCACCCAGCACTGCCAACGCTCCTCTCCCTTACAAATACCTTCCTAATCTCTTTCACAGGCAGCTGGATTACAACCAGATCAGCTGTATTGAAGATGGGGCATTTAGGGCTCTGCGCGACCTGGAAGTGCTGTAAGTATTCCTCTATCTCTTACTTGTAGCAGGAGCGGAGTATCTGGGGAGTACTAATGTAAAAGCTTATCTACGAGCTGCAGCCTGGTGTCAGGACGGTCTAGTGAAAAGATGTCTTAAAATAATCCACTGTGATGTGCTATAAAATGGTAAAAACATGTGGAGAGGCAGCGATATTCCTTTACTCTGCAAGACAACCGTTACACACAATATAAAAAAAAAAAACCTAAAAAAAAAAAGCAGATAGCAGATACTGTAAGAAAAGAATATATTTCCTTTTAAAATGGAGGGGGGAGTATTAATGAATCCAATTAACTTTGTAAATTATCCATCACTGTTGAAATGCTGAACGTTTTCAGGATTGCCTTTGTTGTACAGTCTGACATCAATTTGATCTTTCAGGCTCTGTTTAAGGAACAATATACTACGCACTTTTCTATCAAACACTACTGTTATGTGTTAGGATGTTTAGCATGTCCACATTAACTGCTTTTTTAACATTTTGCATTTTATGTGTACAAATATACATATAAAAATATCTTCTTTATGTCACTGAGGGTTAGTATTGCAGTACACTTTTGCATACTTTTTCTCGCTGTCTCAAAGTGGCCATCAGCGGTGTTAAAGGTAACAAAATTATCATCAGTGACCTCTGACCTGAAAATAGTTACTGTAATGAGCAAAGTGCCTCACTTCCCCAAGAATTTGAGGTGCAGGACACATTCCTGAAATATTTGCTCTGTCAGTCAAAATGTCACATTTTTTCCGGGCTTTCTACATTAAGTGAAAGACTTTGTGTATAGGTGAGTTTCATCATGGTAGTTTGAATCACATGTGATAAATCACAACACCGTGGAGGGGGGTGAGGGAAGGTGGGGTTTTTTGCTTGTTTGTTTGTTTCAAGCTTCTGAAGTAAAGAAGCTGCTCTGGCATAGTGTCTGTTTGTCCAAGAAACTAAAGAGTATGCGAGCTGCTGGTGGTAAAGTTTTTTATTATTAAGCAATAGTTGGTCTGTCTTAGAGTGAATGGATCTGACAGCTGAATTTGATTATTTTTTTTAATGTTGTAATTATACAATAACAAGCCTATTGTTAACTTTCTGTTGTAAAGCCATGTAAAACGTACTGTAGACTCAATATTACATCTAGTTGTGAAGTCGATGAATTGTTGGTTGTCTGTCAGTACATCTGATGTTCTGTGAGATTTTTGTCTTTAGAACTCATATATATGACAGAATAACTTTTCCAGTGATGGCTTAATCTGGTGGTTATGTTTTGTAATACAAGCTTTTCTTTACAAGTGAAAGTGATAAATGTATGTTTAAAAAAAATATATATATTTTCTGCATTTTTTTAATGCTTGCTATTTTTAGTGTTCTAAAAAGGTCATCCTTCCCAGTTGAAGTCAGTGGTGAAATTTTCACATTGATTTTGATGAATGCAAAAAAGGAAAAAAACTCCATTAAAATAATAATCTGCCAAAAAAGTAGGGTTAGGATTTTGTGAATGAATATGTGTAGAATATTAGCATTGTTCAAATATACAACTATATATTCATTATCTTGAATTATGTTATGTGATAAGCAATGATGTAAAGATTAAGTTTTAAAAAAATTGAGATAGTACTGAAGAGTTTGTATCTAATTTTGTGTCTAATTCAGCTTCTTTCCAATATGATTTAAAGAATGAAAGATATGTGGATCAGGCCATACTGTATATGCACTGAGTAGCAAATAAGACTACATATTTTATTATCATTTGGAGTTAATTATTCTATCTAAGCACAGAGTTTGTATTTTACTTCAAACTACAGGTATATGATAAAGCTTTTAAACAATCTTTAAAGTTACTTAGGTTGTAATCCTGTTTAGTGACAGCTTGAAATATTTGCCAAAGTAACAGGTCATATATTGGTTAAATAATTGCAGAATCTTAGAGGTTGTTAGTGTTAAAGGTACAAAATCAACCTGAAATCTGGACAATTCTGAAAGATTAAACCAATTATAGGTATAATCCTCCCTGTGAATTTCTGTGAAATTTTATTTTTCCTTTTTCTCTTTTTTTTTTTTTTTTAAGAGAAAATCTGCTGTACTGGGGAACAGTGACTATGGGAAAATGTATAGTGCTGTCATATTAATAAAATAAAGTATCTAAGAAATTTAAAAAATGTCAGTCATCACATTCTTTGCAATAGTATGTAACACTTAGGTAAAAGTATTGAGCCAACTTTTTTTTAATTACATCTCTGTAATGAAATCAAGCGTTTTCATCATTAGATAGAAATAGTTATGAAAATTGTTTAATTCTTTGTGTATCCCTTACATCTACTCTGGATACTTTTTTGTATCCTTTCAAAAATAAGTTAATAGCTCATGTATACAAAATAGTAAGGCAAACATCAAACATCTGAAACTGAAAATTAAAACATTAGTAGGTACACCTTCTTTAAACAGCTAACAGCTATGGAAATGTGTACTGATTTTCATACCTTTCATTGAAACGATACGATTTTAAAGCCTTGTAAGAACTCATGCAGGAAGAAATAAGGGAGCTGTGATTTATCATGTGGACATTGTAAGAAAATCCTTCCAACATTTACTGATTGTCATTTATTCATTAAGAGACCTTTTGAGGATATACCCACTTCGCCATTTTTTTGTTGTTTCATTTTTGTTGTGTTTTGAAAAAGGGCACGATACTCCCCTTTTCTTCTTCTTTTGATTATTTTCCTTTTTCTTTATGAAGCCCTAAGGGCACACAGGGGAGATCCCTTATGCACAGTGAAGAAAGCATTTAGGATGTGGAATGAGTAAGCACACAAAGGTAAAATGCAGCACATTGCACCAGTAATTAATTGCTTGGTTAGTGTGGAGGAGTATAGCCTGATCCTGTTTAGGGTGCTGCGAGTTTACCTTTCTGTGTTTCAGGATCAGAGAGTACTTAAAAATTTATTCAAAATGAGCACAAATTATACTGTGGTTTAAAAAAAAAAAAAAAGGAAAGAAAAAAGTAAAGCACTGTTTGTTTCAAAAGGGAAAAAAGATTTGGTCAGTGGGAATTATTAATTTTTAGTGCCACAGTTATGTTTAAAATCCCAGAGCACATTCTCCATTCCGCTCAAATGAGTAATCTCTAAGTCAAAACTGTAAATTCTATTGCTTATTACCTTGTTCTGGAGTCAAGCTTGTTTGCATTTTATTTGCAGCCTAAAGATGATATTTAACTGCAGGATCATTCATAAAGTTTCATTAGCTTTGCAAACTATGCTTACAGAGTATGATGGGTCTGGGCTGGCCAGCAATTGGCTAAGATTTGTTCCTAGTTTCTATCTCAAGTTCCAGGCACCTTGTCTAAAATTTAAATTATTAGTATGAAGGTGCCCGACTCCTTCCCTTGTATAGCAGAAGTTCCTCTATTGTTTGTGGAGCTCTGGATCATCTATAGCAACTCTGTTCCGTATAAAACCTAATTGCAGCCCAGTGTTAATCTTTTCCTAAAATTCTTGAAAAAACAGGCAGATCTTGTACTTGTATCCTTTGTCAAAAAATACAGGCTCTCAGAATCTAGAAAGAGAAACCAGAGTCCTAGAATCAAGGCATTTTCTCCAAGAACTGTCTTTTTTACATCAGGATGACAAGATTAGCTGGAATGCCATAGATGTTCTCAACATTGGTAGAAGCTCCATTTGAGTGAGTCATAGGTTACTGGGACCTCACATTACTTAGGTTTATTAACAGGACAGTCAAACCTTAGTGTTTTACCAAGGACTGAACAGGGAGGAAAAGTATATCTAAAAGCATGTGTTTTTTTTCTGATACCCACCCCTAAAAACAGTACACTATGATCTTCATTAGCTATGCCTTTTTAAAAAGTATAATAAATGCGACATAACTGTAACATGTTAATATGCTGCTTCTTGACTTCACAGCACTCTCAACAATAACAACATCACTCGACTGTCCGTGGCAAGTTTCAACCATATGCCCAAACTCAGAACATTGTAAGTAGTCGCACTGAAACTGGCTGCCATTTTTGTCAGTCCCGTATATTATTTTTACCTTTATCAGTTTTTTTTCAGTGTTCTATATATACAGGCAAAGAAAGCGTAAGTTCAATTAAAAAAATATTGAGGTAGCGTGAGGTTGACGAATGGGAAGTCTGTCTGTGCACGTATGGCAGCTAATTCTGAAAGGAAAAGCTGACAAGTGACCCCAAAGCTGATACTCGGGGCTCAGGAGATAAAGAAGCAGTTACATCCTTTTCCATCAGCTTTTTTAGGATGTGTGATGAATAAGTCCATGAAAATGGTTTCATGGGCTTTTGCCAACTGGGTTTTCCATAGTGCTGTATTCAGTCACAGAAAAGCTTCACCTTCTAACAAAAAAGATGGGGGCAAGGAGGATTCTCTTTTATATGTTACAGCTGTATAGAGAAAGAAATTGATGCTTTTTGAAAGTCAAAAATTTGTTTTACTTCGAGCTATTGAATGGGTCACATTTCATTTAGGAACATGGAAGGATCTTTGATTGGCTGTCAGATGTGATAAATGGGAAATCTTTATGCTTTTATTACTGTACTGCTAGCAGACCTAATTAAACTAAACTGGCTCTCCAACATTCTTTGTAACATAAAATTATAGCATCATCCGGTAGTGCTATTATAATTAAAGTTGTGTCAGCATTTACAATAAGGTCCCCATTTTTAGAGGTTATGACTTTCACAGAAGAACACGTCAGGCTTCTAAAACAAAACACAGTGAAAAGAGTGTGTATGCAAGTGGTACAGTTTGGCGTTATTTCTTTTGTACATTCATACTGAACTCAGAATAAATGTATATTGTGTTGAGTGGCAAAACCAGAATATATCACAGTTTAGTCCTGAGACTCTCTTTCAAATAGGTTTTCCAGAGAAGTGGAAACCAAAAATGAATGGGATGTTTCTATCAGAGTTCAAGAGTAGCTCTTACTGTTAAAAAACTACTTTTACAAAAAGCCTGTCCATTTTCTTTTACACCTGTTGGGTTGCACAACTCTCTTGAAATCAGTAGGGCTGTTCACTCGAGTTAACATACCTTTCATAACTGGAGAGACTTCAGGCAGGTGAGTAGTTCTATTGATTTCATAACAGAATTGTAACTATTCTTGCTTGGACAAATGCAAGAGTACTTGAATTATGGTGACCATGGGCTTTTGGTGGCCTCAGTTATATTTTGAGAATACAATTTCATTCCGTTCTTTTGGGTCTGAGACTTGAAAACATGAACATCTGTGCCTCTTTCAAACCTTCAAATACAGTTTATATTCTGAACAACAAATTACAAGGAATCAAATTAGCAACATTTACACTTTTTTGGTGGGATATTTCATCTTTTGAAAATCTATTTTAGAAACAAAATGGACACAGAGTCCTACGTTATAGCTGTGACATCCCATTTGCAGTCAGAATATGCTAGTATAACCGTATTGATTTCAGCAGCATTAGTTCTGATTTTCAATGCTGTTTTGCCTACAGCTGGCCACAGATTGCACTGAATGAGAGTCCTCTATTGTGAGCTATATTTGCAAAGCACCCACCCAAGAATTAGTACAGGAAAACACATTGCCTTTAATTTCTAGTCACTTATGGGGAAAAAAAAAAAGTGAGTTAAAATCTTTTATGTTGGTTACACGTTTCATGTTGCTTTACAGTTGGGGTTTTTTAAAGGATTAATTAGACCCCTTGTCTAAATTCTGATTTTCTTGCACTTCTTTTCCAGTTATTTAGTTAGGATTGAGCGCATTAGGTAAAAAGGACCGAAATGGCATTACTCTGTTATGGATGATTCTGAGTAAGGATTTGATTTATAGCTGTAGACATCCTTTTCCGTAGTTTGAGAAAATGTAAGACTCAGAGAAAAGTAAGAGCTGGAGAAAAGTAATTTACCTAATTTAGTGAATACATTTGTCTGATACTTTATCAATGGCAAAGTGCTTTTTGCCACTTGGCAAGGAGCCATGGTCTTGTGTTGGACCCTGCCAACAGAGAGGCGACTTACTTAATTCCATCACTTGCTGCCATTTGGTCTTTTAATTTCAAGCATTGCTTAGAACATAGGTCCCTAGGAGCCAAAAGCAGCTAATCCCCCTTTCTGTGATTAAACAAAAAGAGAGGAAATCAGAAGAGGGATGTGAAAGAAGTTGTTTTATATTGAGTTATTACTCTGTCTTGTTCAGCAGAAAATGAATATGACCTGTTAAAGGGATTTTGCAGGCTGTTTCTATAGAGACTAATAATGGCCAGACTTACAGATATATCTAATTGGAAACCGAATCTCTTAACTCTTTTTTCTGACAGTATATTATCACTATAGGGCAATTTACTTGAGACATTTTTTCCCTACTCAGTATTTGTACAGATCTGGACTAGAGAGTCCCATGGCAGCTTTCAAGCTCTTGTGTATTTACTTCTTTCTTTTAGACAAGAGAAAAGAAACTACAGATAGGTTACTCTGTTCAGAAGCCTTTTTTTTTTTTCCAGTTAATTAGACCACAAATAAAAAGTAATTTTGCTGCTTGTATAGTTGTATTTGTTAGCATTTAAGTCCTAGATTTTCAATGACAGATGTGAAAAATTGATACCTTATTAACAATTTTTATTAATGAATTGACATAGTTGCTTGGCGGAGGAAGAGGCTAGGAAAATTGCTCGCTTTTCTGTTTGTTCTTCCTAATTTAAAAGTATTGACGTGTTTTTTTCCACGCAGTCGCCTTCACTCCAACAACCTCTACTGTGATTGCCACCTGGCCTGGCTGTCCGACTGGCTGCGGCAGCGGCCGCGGGTCGGCCTCTACACCCAGTGCATGGGGCCGTCCCACCTCCGGGGACACAACGTAGCTGAGGTCCAAAAACGGGAGTTTGTCTGCAGCGGTAAGGGAAACACATTCACTCACCGAGTCCTGTTTTAAAACACAGCTGCCGACAGCTCAGCAGTGATTGCTAGTGCTGCATGCTGACTTTGCTGGCTTTTGCATAATCCAGGCATTAACGTTTATTTAAAAATAAACTAATCATTTTTATCGCTATTTGTATCTTGTGTGGGGGTGTTTCTGTCCTTACAAATGTTGTGTAAATGCTGCATTCACATAGATAATATAGCTTTCTAAAAGTGTAATTATGGGGGAGAGGTGCAGAAAATGAAATAAAAGGTGCACTGGCTGAGAACATAAGGCTTTTGGTAATAAGAAACTATTCTTTTTTACTTTACAGGTTGTTGCTTTTTCTTGTTATTTTCTGAAGTTTAAATTATATTTTGAATCCCTAAGTAATGTTCTGAATGTTATTGGTATGCTTTAGTGCATGACGTTATTTTCTGATATGAAATAATGAAATGACTAACAGTTCACTACTAATCAAATTTTCTCTATTCAATTTTTTTCTTTTATTCATATCTTCTAGATGAGGAAGAAGGCAAGTTTATCTTTCTTACTTGAATATTTTTAGACTCAGATTGAAAATTTTCTGTAAACTATGCTGTTTCAAGTTTCCTCAAAAACATTAAAACTCAACATGAATACAGCTATCTGTCTTCTCAGCGATTCAGCAGGGTTGTTTCTACTGGTTGATTTTCTGCAAACCCCTAGAAGCCTATTGCCCAGTACGCCAGAATTTGCACAGATCTATGCTTTTAAAAGAGTTTTATGGAGAGCACAATGTTTTGTCCTTATTAAACAGTGCCCTACATCAAAGTGTAGGGCACTGCCATCCTTGCACAGCAAGTGCTAACACTATTCTTACCATTAATTCTGCTTTTATGTACACTTTAAAGGGCTCCTAACAAGATCATTTCATGTATCTTATTTGTAAATGGTATGGCTGCAGAGAGCCCAAGTGTCAAGAACAGTTTTATAACTTGGTCATTATAATGCTGATTTGGAGGAAGGGGAATAACCATGTTTTCTCCCTGGATCGCTTTATTTTTGTTTAATAAAGGCAGGTGAAATATTTCCTGCCTGTTAGTATAAAACGAGTAGTATGTGTTATTAGTTTTGGCAGCTGTTTGTACTTTTATAACACATACATAAATGTGAAATCAAATTATTGTATTGTAAACTACTATCTCAAAAGACTAACCTTTTCAGTAATTTAAAACTTTAGCAGTTGTTATTTGAAGTTGTAAGTAGGAACAACGCTGGCTGCAACTTATATTATCAATGAACACTTTGTATGTTAATGTACAACATAAAATACAGTGAGACAGATCTTAGATTAAGTCGTGGTTTCATGGTCAAGAAGTCTTTTTCCCTGAGAATTTCAAATCAGTCTCTAGCTTCTTTTACCTTAATAAAAAAAAGAAAGAAAAAGGCAGCTTCATACCTTTCTCATCCCTTTGTGCCTTTCTGTGTTACTACAAAAGACCAATTTTATATCATTAAATCCATTCAAGGATGAGTACATTAGTATATTATAAAATGTGCAATCTGTCTATTTGCAGGAAAATATAAGAAGTTATTTACTTTCTAAAACATACCTAAATATGAAGTGATTATGTTTAAATGCAATTATAAATGCTGAGTTTAACATATAGCACAAGAACTTGTGGGGGGAAGTCATGTAAATCAGCCACCTGAGCTAGTAAGAATGGTAGATTGTGGGAGGAAGAAGTCTGCTGAGCTAACACAGAGAGTGAGAGTATAAGCTGGGAAGTCAAAGCTTTTATTTATTTTTGTGTGACTGAATGAAAACGCCATAACTCCAAAATTGTCTGTAAGCGATCTATAACTGAAGGAGGATACTCAAATAAGTATCTGCAGAACAGAACATAACAAGCAGGACACCTTGGTCTTTGTAGCAAAGTTCATTCATTTCTGTTGTCATGCATTTTTAGTACTACATAAAATGCTGAAAACGCAATAATTCCGTAATTAGTTTTTAAAATCACAGAATAGATAAAATATATCTGAAAAATGCATCACACAGTCTTCTTTAACAAGATGATTCTGAATGTGAGTTGCTAAAGAAGTTGAAAAAGGTTGTAATGCAAGCACAGTAGTTAAGCATTTATCTGTCATCTCTCAGTATTGTATCAATATGTTGCTTTTAACTGGGTATTTGTATTAATGCAATTCAAAAGTATTGATGGGCTACAATGTTTCTTTTAGAAGTTCTGCCTTAAATTTTTCAAGGAACTGTAAAATGTGATGTTATACAGTTGAGGTAAAGGGGACTACTGTTAGTCAGTATTGTGCAATTTTACAAGAAACTCTTTTCCTTTGCAGGTCACCAATCCTTCATGGCTCCATCCTGCAGTGTCTTGCATTGCCCTGCTGCATGCACCTGCAGTAACAACATTGTGGACTGTCGTGGGAAAGGCCTTACTGAGATCCCAACGAACCTTCCAGAAACCATTACTGAAATGTGCGTAATCTGACTTTTTCTCGATGAACTTGCAGAAAACTTTTTTTTTCCCTGTGTATTCATTTTTGTTATTTGTATAAACTCATGCATTACACAGGGTAGGAATTTTGGAATACACATTCAAATTCAGTTATAAAAGGAATATGCAGGTATATGAAAATATTTAAGACTTTTATGTTCTCTTGAGTTAATTTTGTATGTACTACTCACAATCCATAGTTAAAACTGCTTTATCAGTTGGTTTTAAAAGAGTTTGGGAATACCCGCTGGCGAGGCGGGCCGGGACTCAGCACCTTTCTACGCTGGGGAAGGCAGAGGGAGTGTTTTGGAAGGGAAACTGGGAATTCCCTTTAGGGAAACAGTGGGAAAGTAGCTGTGCCTTCAGCCTGGTAAGGAGGGTCTGGCTGGAAGTAAATGAGTTACAGAGAGTATTCAGAATAAAAAACTTGTGAGCACCTTGATGTTATAAGATGATGTTAAGAATTTTGGATAAGGGAGGTGAGGGGAAGCCTGAAGTGAACGTACCTCTATCTGTTGTACATAAGATCTTCTGGAAAGTTTGAAAACAGGCCTCCACAATGAGATTTTAAAAGATAAAGTAGGATTTTACAATTCTACGGCAGTCTCATGTCTTGTTGATATCTGACCTGTGTTTTTGAACTTCATAGAATTGGAAGTATTGTGGTTTCTTCGTAGGGTGTGAATAATAATCACATCTGTCAGTTCATTATTACTGCTGTTAAGATTGACCTGGCTGACCCTACCTGACCCAATTCAGTCATTCGGCTATATAATACAAACACTTCTTCTACCTTTCACCCCTCAAAAAAAAAAAAACAACCACTCTGCTTGCAAATAAAGGGACTACTTAGAAAATCCATGCACAGTGCCTGGGAAGTCTGCACAGACTGTTTTCATTATTTAACTAGTTGCGTGCTGGCTTTTTTACTTGCATATAGATGTGCATAGAGAAGAGGGAAAATTATTACAATTTTAGGAGTAATATAAGGAGTATATCTCAAACAGTCTCCATTATATTTTTGCTGCTAACTGGTGCTAACCCCTGGATCTAACCGCTGAATGGCAATTACAGACACTGGAAGACTGATTTGTGCATCACTATCTTCTAGACCTACACGGTTTAGTGGAGGCACCTGCTGTTAACATCTGTACTCCCTTAAGAAATTTGGTGCTAGAGATTGCAAGGGTGTTCCTGCATCTTTATTTTAAGTGTCATCATTCCCAAACAAATTATAGGATGTGGAAGTTACTAGTTGACTATGAATTCACTGTTAAAAGAAATGAGCCTAAGGTAAAAGCAATTTTACGTTAAAAAAAAAAAAAAGGCAAAATTAAGTAAACTTACAGAATGGAAAGGTGTACTCTTCACTGTGCTTTCTATGTAAGAAATGCTGTGGAGTTTTAAGTACAGACTGGTATGATCTTCAGCAGTTTATTGGCCTGGAGAGTAAAGGCAACCATATAATGTTACCTCCAGCATTTGGCTAAGCATTGAACTGATTGCAAATCCAGGCCAAATGTTTCCTGCTAGACTGGGCAGTGTTCAAATCACAGAGTGAGACCTTTTCACATTCTGAGATCCGTAAGCCGTTAATAAAGATAAAGATGTGTGTGTGTGCACTCGTATAAATACGTATAGTATATATACTGTGCTACAATGTGTATAGTTTATAGTGATATAGTGTAAACTGTCTGGTATCTATCCGTATTGTGTCTAGTTTGTAAGTGCTGGATAAATAAAAAGCAGATGACGGTATTTTGCACAGTTAAATAACATCATTCATGCCATGAGATATATGAACGTACGTTCGTTCAAAATCTGGTTCAAGAAGATAGAGAACATAAGAAAGCCAAACTTCAGTAATTATTTTATGTTAAAGAGATACATACCAGTGATTGCCACTGTGATGAAAAAAATGGACTTCAATGATTGACTTAGTTTTTAAGCAAAGTAGACAGAAGCATTGAGATATGATTTGAACCAGTGGTAGGCCGCACTTACCACACAGCGAGGACAAAACTTTCCAGTTGAGTGGAAGGTAAGGAGAGAAATGTACAGAAAAACAATGAAATAAAATAAGGCAGATGAAGGTCTCTGAAACTGAGTGGAATAATTAGAGTAGAGGATTTTGTGAGGATTTGATGAGAATCACATGATCTTTGCTGCTTCCTTGTCAACAGGTTGAAGAGGAGTTGAAATGTTTACAAGTGTATTTTAATGGTTGTACGGGGAAAGGTTTACACTCTACTGGTTGCTTTAATCTGAGGAAAATAATTAGTGATAGTTCTTTTATGATTGTCATGGGTGGCAGGTATATTTACCATCTTAGCATCCAAGAGAATGGGAGAGAGAACAGGTTGGAGAATGAATGGTTTATGGAGTAAAAAAAGATTTTACCGATAATGAAGTGAGGGAGGTCTACAAGGCTGGATCAAACCAGCACTCCGCCCTGGCCAGTGACCCGCATCAGTTGCCCCTGAAGAATGTTTTGGAAACATCAGTATATGACTTCAGAAGTAAAACACCAATGGGACAAATATTTTCCTTGCTCCCAGTGTGTGTTGGAGTTCTTTTTCTGGAACTTGAAAATTTGCATAGCTTTCAGGAAAAAAAAAGTTTTTATTTGAAACATCCAATCTGCTATAAACGCTATTGTGTTCTTAATCTTCATGATATTTTAAGATAAATTTTGGGGGAGGGTGTTGCACTCAAAATCTTCCACTTTAAAATATAGTCTTTTAAGATTTCATTAATTTTCCTTAGTCTTTGAATTTTCCCTCCCTCTACATTCAGGTTCATAATTTGTCTTTCCACCATCTATTTTGCATCCTGCCCTCATTCATCTCTTCTCTAAACTAACTGTTCCAAATCCATTCAGTCTTTTTGGATGCCAAAACCTTTCATGTCTTAATTAAGCTCCTCCTTTTTTTCTGAACTCTGTTTTCTAAATTTTTTTGACCTGCCATGACCAGAGTTGAATACAATATTCCATGTGATAGGGCACCATCACTTCCTATTAATGGAATTTTAGTTTTCTTTCATTTGCCTTCTGCAACCTAATACTCACTTGCTTTCCGAAACTGCCAGTACACATTGCACTATGTTTTCCATTGAACTATCCATGAGGAGTCCTAGGCCTTTTTTCTTGGCTCTTACAGGTTTGTCAGGAAGCAGAAGTTTGTAGATATAATCCTATTATTCCATCCACAGACATTTCTGAACGTTGAATCCAGTTGTATGTTACTTTTTAAAGCTGCTCTATGAAAGACTTCAGTCCTCACTGCTTTTAACTAACTTCAATGTGCAGAAAGATTGTGACATTCCTACATTGTTGTCATACAATAAAAAAAAGTTTTAAAGATGCATTTTTGAAGTAGTACTGCAACTGTTGCTTATAGCAATCCCTTGTGAATAGAATAGAAGGAATGATTGTATCCCATCGAGCAATCTCTTATTTCTTCTTATTCCTGATGTGATAATGTTGTCAGCGTGCCAAAATGGTAGCTGACAGTAAACAGTTGAAGACATGAGACCATGCTGTCATGGCAGCGTTGAGAATGCTGAGGACCTGCTGAACGCAAGGCAGAAGGGTAGAGTGAGCACTGTATTTCCACCACCATTATTCAGTTCCCACACACATGGCTTGATTATCTTAATCACCCTTTTAAGCACATGCTTTGGCAGGAGCTCCCCAGTTCTCAGGGAGAGAGGGAAAGAGAAATGTGCTGGTTCCCTGTTGTTTTCTGAAGGATGTACAGGCTTTAACAGCCAAATTATTATTTATTCACTCATCTTTATAACACTACCGTCACCAGATTCTTGTGCACACCACAAGAAAATTGGCATTATACTTCTGTTTTACATGTGCCAGGTGTTGCCAGGTCTTTTCTGTACTTTTTCATATTTCTCAATCTTTTTCTGCATTTTCAACTGAACATTGTCATCTGATTTTTCGAAACATACTTAATTGACAGGAACATTTGAAAAATCCATAATACTTTCAAATTCTGTTACTCTGGACAAGTTTCTCTGCCCTGCGATGCTGTCACCTGTTTATAGGCGGTATTTGCAGAATCCAGTGCTGAGTACTACCAGCATGTCATGTTATGCTTCAGCCAACTTCGTGGTCCACTAACACCTCTGGGACCTGCATCTTTCCTGCCTTTTGTCTTTGCTTTATTGTATCTCATGTGAATAACCTCTTCCTGTGAGGCTGAAGTTAAACTTTATTGTCAGCTGTCCTTTGTAGAGATACTTAAAATTTGACAACTTAGTTATGTGAGATTTCATTTTTCCATCCATTTCCACCTCTTATTTCTTTGTTCTTATGTGTGTAGCGGGTTAGTCTTAATAAGAATATAATCCATATTTAGGTTTTGAATGTCCATAATACCATTATGTTTTTTCTTGAGGTTCCTGTGAAGTTTGCCTTCAACACGTGCTTGTGGTTTTGTGATGTTTTGCCATGTTCTTTTATCCTTTTCTTCCATCCTTTCTCTCAGCAGGAAGCCTGACCTCATTCAACTCTTCAGTACCCAATGAAGCACTGATTTTTTCCCTCTTTGCCCAACACAAACTTCCCTTAGATAAAATGTTGTCTGATCTGTTTCTGCATGAAAATACTTTTTATTCCTTACATTGTCAGTCCATCTGGGACAATGCTGCATAAAATCTAAGTGGTGTTAATAATGTTGTTATTCTCTGTCCTTCTGGTGTATATAATTAAACTGCAGGTTTAAAGTGTACATTCCATGTTGAAAATTTTGTTGTTTTTTTTTCCCCAGGGTGTTGATAAATTAACCTGTATCTAAATAATGTGCTAAAACCCCCTTTAAATGAAATACTGAAATCCTTAAGTATTAAACATTGGCAGTTTCAATTGAGTAAAATTTTGCATGTTGAAGCTCTGAGTTAGCTCTTCCAGGAAAAGTAAAAGAAAAGGCTTTCTGTTTAGAGTCTAATACTGATGTCATGACTTTGCATTGCCATGATAGTTCTGCTGGACAACTGTTTTGGGATGATATTTTAAGACAGTAGGAGCTGTCTTCTCTGCTGATGGCTACTGCTTCCGTACAGAGCTGGCAAGACTATGTGGTGGCACTGCAGCCTCCTTGTCTCCAAGTTTGGTGTAATAGCCTAAACCACTGAGGAAAATGAGTTTGCACTGGAAGCTGAAGTGGATGAGGAATGAGCAGATGTTCGGTGATGGTGGGAGCAGAAGGAGGCAGAGCCAGTTGCCGAAATGCAGTTTCATTCCAGTGCAGCTGGATTTACCAGTAAGCATCAGGGTGTTGCTGAGTGAGAGGTATTTTTCATACTGCTCTGTCTGATTTCTCAATTGGTACAGAAGTCAGTTGGCGAAAACTAGCAGTTCCCATTGCGTGAAGTCAATTAGAAGGCAATGCATTGTCTGCCAAGTGCCTCTTGGGAAGATGCCTTCAGTAACAGGACTGCTTATCTCCAAGTTGCTGCCAGTGGAAGTGGAAGGAGAATAAAAACCTGCGGTGGTCCTCTCTTTTTCCCTTCTGGTGTGATAAAGCTCAGAGCAAAATTAAGTATTCAGCATCTCAGTAAATGTAATTCTTAATCTTTATTGACTTAGTACAATCGTAACTGTACCAGTTATACCCTTCCTGCAAAATTAATTCACCTCTTTATTATCTAAATAAACTCACACGCAACTAAATAAGAATACCTAAGCTTTTCTTTTCAGTGTCTGTCCAATCAATATTATTTGAGAAAGAAATACTTCATATTCCATGTGTATTTTAAAAACCAAAATCATTGGACTCCCCCAGTTTTTTTAGTGCACCCACTAATTCTGCAGCAAGCACAGAATTAACAAGGTGTGCGGATGCACCTTTGCCTCTGGGCCAAATGAGAAGGTTTCATACCATGAGTAACCTGCAGGAAACATTTTGGGAATTTTAAAAAAATGTCCCATAGCCCTATTATTTTAACGTCAGTATTGTAAATGTTGTGAGGCAAAATACATTGCCCATAAATGCTATATGTTAATAGTCTTCAAACTTTTGTTATTTAGTGTGCCTTACTTTAGCCTTTTTCCGTTGACTTAAGAAAAGCATGATACCTTATTCATTCATTAGAAACATTATAATCTGAGTTGATCTACATTTGTTGTTGAAACCTCTCCTCTTTTCCAGAAATTTTTATGGGATGCTATTTCATTGGCATGTTCAGTCTATTGAGCTTAACCAACTCCAGTGGTCTAATGCACCTAGCGCTTTCCTCCTTTGTCATACAGCTTATATATTAAAGGCATTAAAGGTCATTCTTAAGGTTCAAAACTATTACTTTAATTGGTTTTAGAAAGTATAGCCTTTCTAATGGAGATAGCATTTATCAGCCTTTACACGGGCATTCCTTCCACATTTTAGTTTTTTTCAGCACCGTTGATCTATTCTCACTTGGTTGCATTTTAGAATTCACCTTCTGCGTGAAAATTCCTTGAATGATGGGCAGAAATAACTGTGCTTCTCTTTGGCTGGAGACTTTTTGGCACATGTTCAAACAGACTATCAGAAACCTTACAAACAGCGACCCAGCAGCAATTCTATTAGTTGTACTGGTACCTTCTCTCAGAATGGTATAAGTGACAGGCTCTTATTTCAAAAGAATAGGCCAAAAAGCCGTTAATGATCTAGAATACCTCGTGAAAATGCTGCTTTTGTGTTCTGATTTTTCTCTCCTCCTCTGTGGCTTGAACTACCAGTCAAAGTGGTTCTAAAACCTCTTTCCTTACTGTAGTATTATGAATTAAAGAGAATAAATTCAATTGCAATAAGTGTTTCAGGAGGGGGAAGGGAGTTACCTGCTCTGATGCCCACAGCTTTGTATAAATGATTATTAAAGCAAACAAGCATGGAATTAAATAGATTTTTTTCTTCATTTTTGTTTATATTAAAGTCATTTAAGTAATCAAAGGAAGGTCTCAATTAAATGTACTTTTTTTTTTTAGAAGGATAGCAGTCACTAAAGTAGTGTTTTGGGGGAGGAGCAAGGTTTGCCGGAGGGGAGGGTGACGGGAGGGTTGCCACTGTTAACTAAGTAACACCTGTATAAATAGTTTTAGTCTTTGTAAAGGGCAGAAAAGACCCTAAACCACATAATATATAAAATGGAAAAAAACAAATAGGAGTCAGGAATTTTAACAGTTCACTTTCATAATCCAGTGTAGTGAAAAGTCACTGACTTCCTAATTACTATGGCCTTCAAGATAAAGTTGTTCTTTCTTGTGAATCGAGCTTTCTAATGTTTGAATGCCAAAACTAGAAGCTGTATGGTTGTTTCATGATAACTTTATTTACATTTCCCATGAGTTTCCTAATTTGTCCCCTCAGTCTCATCTTGTCTTACCTTCCTGATTTCCACTATTTTTCTTCATGTTTTCATCTTCCTCCATCTCAGTCTCCTTTATACTTTATTTTCATAAGTCTGTTGATTAATGATCCTGTATTATGCCAAGCACTCAACTACATCTTTGTGAACTGTGTGATTTAAGCAGGATTAAAAGCTCCTGAGATTGCTTCTCACAGTAACACTCAAATTATATTAAAGAAGAAGGTGGGGGACGGGGTGGGGGGGGAAGAAAGGGAAAGGAGAGAAAGGGCAAAAAGAAGAAGAGGGGAAAGGAAATGAGATCTGACAAAATTGCACTTGACAGATGGACTTAACCAAGATAGTGACGAGTGACCTGATCACGCTGCAGACACGGGAGAAGTGCTTTGCGTAAATGAGGAATTTTATTTGAGAACTGGGAGCTCTATGTATGTATCTTTTCCAAGCTAAGCTTGGCATGTGTGTGGTTTCACCATTTCTGTTGTCTTTTAAAATTCATCCTTAGCTAAAAGCCCAAAGTACGGCCTTAAATAAATAGCTGTTGAACAGAGAGACTCTTACAGTGAGGTGCAAAGATGATTCTAAGGATGACCCTTTACAGAGAAAAGTCACTTGGGGGGAAGGGTTTAGGCACATTTATTGAAGACAATTCAAAGACTCACATAGCAGGAGAACTCTGAAAAGTCAGAGATAAGGCAGCTTTCTCTATTTTTAGCAGCTCAAAGTGTGATGTGGCTATCTACAGTAGCCTGACAGAAATGAGAGAGAACCCTGCATCTTTGCAGCTTGAAAGGAATGGGTCCAAATGCTGAGGGGAGGATGCAATAAGTTACGAGACATTAAACTGATGATTGTTTTCCAGTGCCTGCATTTGTTTCTGCTTTCTAGTTTAAATCAAAACATTGGTCTTTTTAGGACTTGTACAGAATGTTAGCTCATAAATATAATTTACCTCTTAAACAGTTAAGCTCTCTGACGGAAGTCTTGCACATCCAATGAAGTTCCGGAAAGGTTTTGTCAAGTTGGTATCTATACATACATACATATACACAATCATTGGTCTTGTTTCACTGTGTATTGTTAAGATTTTTAGTAGGTTGCAAGAATCCTCTATAACTGTATCTATCTTTTTCCAGAAAATATGTGTTAACCTTCCAATCCTACCCTAAACAGATGGATCTCTTCAGTCTCACTATAAAATGTTCACAGCCATTTAATTATTCTTTAGCTCTTTTTGACACTTTTCTGATTTATCAAAATCTTTTCTTAATTCCTGGCATAACAAATGCATACATACAATATTGCCAGTGTATGCAGGTGTAATGTGCAAAGATGATGTCTATTTATGGATAAAAAAATAATTATTATTGTATTCAGTTGCTTATGAATACTGATATATACTTTGGTCAGTTGGAAACCAGAAACACGTGCCAGTTATTGAATTTTTGGAAATTGCTGGATTGCGCTAAAGTGTGTTAAAAGATACATAGCTAAGTACCTTGTGGAGACATTACTATTTGCTAAATGCCCTTTTGACAAATTCACATGATCTAACTAATATTTTCTCAGCTCTTAATCTGACATTCCCAACTTTTGAGCAACTTCATATAGCCGCCATGTTTTTAAAATTAACTTTTCTCATATATGCTTCTTTTCAACTGTAGTTCATGTGTACTTTTCTTCAGATCTTCTCTTACCTTCCTCCCTTCCCAGCGATTTTTAAAACCAATATTTTTAAGACCAATCCTGACTAATGCATTGGACTTGACGTTCAAATTTGTTACTGGTGGACTGGGGAGGCATTCCACTTTTCAGTGAAACATAGAGCTTTTCCTTTTTTTTTGCATTTTTCTGTCCAGAAGCTTATATCAAATAAGAGTACATGATTTTCAGATGTATTATTATTAGTTACAATGTATTAGTTATATGCTTATCTTTTCCCTAGGAGTTTGTTCAAAAGAATTCTCAGGAGTAAGGCTTTACATGTGGACGAGGACCAAAAAGGGATCCCAATGAAATGGATATATCTGGTGCAAAGTAGATGACACGAAACTAAAATTTTAGTATCAACATACACTGTGACTGAACCTTTCCACATACTGCAGTACCTAATTTTAAAGGCCACCCGTTTTTGTCTGTTAAGGCAAACGTGGCCATTATCTCTGAAAATCTTTGCATGAAAATAAACCTAATTATAATTTTACTAGAAGGGTTTTATGACTTGCCACTCCCTATTGTAAGTGACACTTGGTTTAGGCTGTTCATCTATGGCATCAACGATGCGAATACAATCTCCCTATAGACTTTTTTTTGATTGTGGGAAGGCGACTGTTTCTTAGCAAAACCAGTATTTATGCCCATTGCAATACACAACAAAATGCTTTGTTTTCTTTATCAAAAATGTAGAAATTCGCTAAATAACAACTTTCATATGATATGTGCATATAAAGACACAATAATTACATGTGAATAATGAAAAATGCATTATCTGCGAAGCAATATATTGAATAAATGTGAAACAAATTAAAATTGGGTAAAGGAATCTATTAAGGTATTGACTTCTTTGCCTCAATATGTTTAATTTGCCGATACGGATTTCACTGAATTACATTTAATTTATCTTTGGGCTTCCTACCTTAATATTTCTCAGGCAAAACTTAAAATAGATTCCAGTCGACTGCTTCAAATTTAGAAGGTTTTGCTAATTTGATAGCTAATCCTGTCTGTTTAACACACATAAGAGAAATGATTTGTCATGCTCCTACTCAAATATCTTCCTAATCTGAAAATTACTGGTAAATCATGTGGCTTTATGCTTTTTTTAAAAAAAATAACTTTCTTATTTTAGTTGTCAGACATAGCAATTTTTGTAGGTAGAACATTTAATCTGTTCTTTGTTAGCATGTGTTCTATCCTGCCATTGTTCCCATCTTTGGCTTCCTTCATACCCTTGTGTCCTGTCTTAAAAACTAATTAAATTCAGAGGACAATTTCAGCAGTCGAGAGGACGTAGAGACACAGAACACAACAACCGGAGAAGAAACACGTGAAACCAGTGCTGGTTTCCAGAGGCACTGGAAGTAGGTACTGGCCAGAATGAGCACCATTCCACCTCTGGGGGCTTTGTGCAAGTTTCTGGTGGGTATTAAGTAGAAGAGACACCTTGAGGGGCCTCTCTATACTCTGCCAAGGGAAAGAAAATAACTCAAGCACAGAATAAGTGAATGTTTTATACAGCATGAAGGGGAAGCTGGAGAAGGCCCATCTAGCTCTTCCAGAAAAACCCTCATAGATCTCTTGACAGCTGTGCCACACTCCAAAGGTGTTGTTACTCTTAGATTTTATTTTCACATATGGCTCTTCACTGCTGATAACTTTTCCTCAGGAATACTGTGTGTGCAGTTACTGTGAAAGAAACTATAGCTACTGACTTTTCATTATTTTGTGTTCCATCATTAATGAAATGCTTTCTTCATTATTTACATGTTGCTAAATGAATGGTCCAGTAAGCAGCCACCACTTGTGGGAAGTGTTCTCAGTTAAAAAACTTTATTTACATTTGCATGGCAAATTTATGGTGTAAGTCCATGTATTGTTTAACAGGTAGTAAGGAGTCCTGCCACGCTGCCTGTCTCGCACAACGGTGGGAGTCTCAAGCTAGTGTTTCTGCTCAATGAGAAGAGGTTGACAAGTCACTGCTTGTGAGAAGCCAAGAGTATAGTGGGATTGCATCTATTTTTTGTGAACTTAATACGGTTACTCTGAACAGCTCAAGTAGTTTTTGTAGTATAACAACTCTCATCATAAATAGGCTAATTAGAGAGGCTTTAACTTGACTCTAGGTGACTCGGGCTAATTGCACTGGAGCCGCGCTCTGACAGATGCCAAAGTACTGAGCAAATAATTCTTGAAGTGGTGCATTTTGCCTACAACCTGAATCTGTAACAATTAAGGAATGTAAAGCCTATCATCATTAATGGTACTGTAGGGTTCAAGAGCATGAGATGGCCCTTTCTGTGATGAAAAATTAAACAAATGCAGGTTTGGGACTTGCTTTTGAGTAAATGCGATGAATTGTTTAATAGCTTTAGAATGACAATTCTTGATACTTTTTTGATGTAATGCAGACTAAGGAGTTGTCTGCCATTTACAATCAATCCCCTGAGGAAATATTTGATAGAACAGTTAAGCTGGATGTTAACAGTTTGGCAAGCTTTAGGGCAACATTGACAGTGATTCTTTATATGCAAATATTTAGGAAACTGTCAAGCAGATTTATTAATACACAGAATTAGAGCCTGAGATTCTAAAGTGCAAGTAATATAATTGTTCAAAATACATCTTTTGTTTTGTTAGACATGGATGATATCACAGATTTCAACAGAATTCTTTTCATGCTAAAGTTAGAAGCGACATTTAGTGGATATAAGCACTCTGGAGGTGCAGTTGTTGAGAAAGAAAAAGAAAGGTACTGTGTTTAATAGCCTCAAGGATTCCTGTAGCAAAGGGAGACCATTACTGTTTCCTTATTTTAAAAACAAACAAAAAAAACCCAAAATCTGGCAGATGTTGCGTATGATGAGAGATGTGTTGGCTGCGTATTGCAGTTCTTCAGATACAGGAGCTGCACTGAATCCCATCACTGAAATCTATTTTCTGTTTTCTGACAGCTGTTTTTGCCATTTACTTTAAAAGCAGATGGGGAAAATGCAAAGAAGAGCTGTCAATTTTATTACCATGTATAATCAGCATCTGTGCAATACATCAGACTCATTGCACAGCTTACACTTTCTTTTCTGTAGTAAAAATTCTTTTGGGGTTTTTTGACAAGCTTCTTGCAGATTTTTTGTAAATAAGCAGATGCTGGAATTAAAAGTATAGATTAATTAACTGCTAAAGCCACTATTGTATTGACCAAATTTACTTAATTGAGATGTTATGTTCTGATTCTTTAATTATAAAATATATGGCTAATTTGCTGCTCCATACTCAAATTCCTGTGTTGTTAAGGGAGAGATTTTATTTTATTGTTATGAAATATTTTTTTTTAGATATATCTCTGATCCCCTAACAGGCATTTAGGTGCAGCACGTCTCCGCGCAGTATTTTTTACCTTTCTCTATGGAGCAGGTTTAGTATGTTGTACCCCATCTGCATGATTTAAAATAAAAATGATTCTGTAGAGAACAGGGTGTTCTTCATTCCCAGTCTGCCCTCTTTCCTGGTGCAGAAGTGTTTCACAGAAATGACTTTTTATAGTGGGCAAATAAGCTAGTTTAAAAACGTCGGTATAAATAAGCATGTTGTCTGTCTCTGTAAGTGCGGAAGTAGTAATCAGGAATGGTGTGCTGCAGGCTTATAGTAGGGAACAGCATCCTCCTGGAAAGTGTCAAGTGATTTACATGTCACAGGGCTCTCTGGGGACCGGGTGGGAAGAATCAGTCTACTGGCTGGGGACCTACTTGGATTTGATTTGATTAGGTTGGAAGTCACAACTGCAGAAGCACCTTTGTTTCTTAGAATAGTAGGTGGTTGTACATTATGGTGTCTGCAGTGATAAGCAGAGGGGAAAGATTTAGAAAAAGAAATGTTCACAGTACTTTTCCTAGATAGGAGAGATTAGGGAATAGTCTTCAAAAAAGGTTTCAACCAGTTTGGCAGTCTTAAAAGACAGTAAAACACTTATGTATTGATGCAGTACTTCTTTGAAGTGAAACACTAAAAGGAGCAGAAGACTTAATACTAAGAGCGTTAATTAGCGTTTGTGTGGTGATGGGCAGAGTACTTCTTATACATGAGGCAGTGCAAGCTTTGATGAAGCATGTACTTAACTGTCTTCCTCCATTATCTTATCTTATTAAATATGCTACTAAAATTGACTGTGGCTTTTGAAAAAGAAACCACCAAGGCACTGTTTATGGTACATAGATGATCATTTATAAAAAGGAATGACTTCTGGGATGACTTTGAAAGGAGATGTTGTGCACAAAATTTAACACAAGTTCCATGGAAAAATACTGATATTAGCTTTTTGTTCTTCTATAATATAGTGGTACTTCTGGCCGTGTCATTTGTGAGGTCTTAATAGCTGATTTTTTCAGTAATAGATAACTACAACCCATACTATTCCAGAATTAAAAATGTTTCATTTAATATGAGGAATTAATATAAAGGAGTTTTTAATTACTGTGGGGTTTATCAGTAGAATGCAAATTTCCTTTAGATATTAGTCTGTCTGTGCTTTGTGACCCTGGAATATATCTAATTAGATTTTCCCTAGAATAGTGGATGCAAATTTGCACTCTGTGAAATTCAGCTGATTCTAGGAAGATAAAGCAGAAGATTAGAGGATAACAAAGCTTGAAAATGTGAATTTGATTTACTTTCTTTACAGACAAAGTGGGGTATAAAAGATTTTTCTTCTGTACTTATATAATCTTATTTTTCCTTTCTTATACTAATCTCATTTTCTAAAATGTGATGTGTCTTAGCGCGTACACTTTGGCGTGAGTTAAGAAAAGACATACTTAGATGATCCTACTATAACAAATCCTTTATCCAGAAGAGCTTGTAAATTTATCCCAGCACTGCACAGCCTGTCTATTAGACTATAAATTTCTCACTAAAAGGAAATGTTAGGTAAAATTGACATGGAGTTCATTTTACATATCCACAAGTGAATTGGTAGTTTGCTTTATTAGAACTGCTAGAAAATTAGCTTTCCGAAATACACTGTAGTAGGACTTCTTCAGGTTTTGGACCCGTATAATTTGTAGACAAATTGGACAGCAGTAGATTAAATCTGCTATTCCATCTTCTCATAAAAAAATGTCATACATGTATGCTGTAAGGTACTTCAGTTTATAGAACTTACATGTTTTTAAATTAAAAGAGTAAACTGGAAAAAACTTTGTGTCTTAATTTAACACTAGACCTTGTCTTTCTCCTGTTACGTGCCGTATCATGTCTAGTTAAGAGCATTATATATTTAAAGATAGGTGAACGTAGACTGGAGCCCCTCCAGCACTAGGTTACAAATCTCTACATCGTGGGCTAATAAGCTGCATTTATAAATGAGGCTTGTGACAGCCTTATGTGGGAGCATTGCCACTGCGGTATCTCTTTGCCATATACGCAAAGGCATTTTTCCCCAGTGACTCTCTGCAGCAATTCAAGTCCTCCTCTGTAATATGGCCTAATCCTCCCCTGTCCTTTTTACTGCCCCCTCCCCTTTCCAGTCCTCTGTGTATGCCCTACATATTTCCCTGTGCAAGAGATTCTTTGGCTGGTTTTCAAAGCTACACACCTGATAAATGTCTGGTCAGGCTGTCCCTGGCGGTTAGGCAGTTGGTTGCTGCCAAACAGAGTGTGTAACAGGAATGGATGGATGGCTGCCATTCCCTTCATGGCTGGGTTAATTTGGTTTCTCAACTCCTTCCCATTGCTAATATAAGGAAATTTTTAGAAATTTATTATCTGAAAGTTTTACCTCTCTTTGACCTAGCCAGCTGAGTAGAAAACTATCTGGATGATGAGCATGCATAATCTTTATTTTCTGGGGAAACTAAGCTAAAAATGTAGCATAAGAACAGAAAATGCTTGGGTTTGATCTAACTTGGTGTTGACCTTTAACTTAAGCAAGTTTTTACTTATTCAGGTGTTTGCTTTCTGCATCTACTCAAGTGTACTGGAGAAGAGTGACCTTGTTCCTTTATAGCCTAGTCAGTACTCCTGGTCTGATGCAAAATGTGTTTCATGGGTCCAAAAAGGTCAACAAAGGTGAAGAAAGTGTCTGAAAGAATATTGCGTTTATGGAAAAAGTTAACAGTCTTGTGCCGTGGGATTCCCTGCAGGTGTTTAAAATGTACCTGAAAACTGTAGCAAGGTGGCAATATTTTCCTAGTTAAGGACTTTTTTTTAATATGTACCCTGTCTAAAACAGCTCCAATGAAGTGAGTTTTTCTGTGTGTCAGGAAGATTTTTTTGAGGCTTTTTTTTTCCCTCGGCTTCTTTATAAGTCATTCAAGAACAAATTCTGCTAAGGTAGAACACGGTCAGACTTCAGAGATTTTGAGTATTAAATGTATAAGTATCTCCATCTGAACAAAACTTCACAAAAGCAGTAAAAAAATCTTTCTTTAGTTCAGCTGTATGGTAATATCTGGAGAAACTTTACAAAAAGAAACAATTGTTGTAAGAATAGTTTCTTGGAAAGACTTACTCAAAGTGAATATATGAGCTTATTAGTTACACTGCGCACACGGAGATGCGTATGTCTCTTTATCAGAGCAAAGTGAAGCAGAAGAAAGTTAGTAGGACAAGGGTAAAAGGAAAAAAAAAGAGGCTAATATTCCTGCATCTAGATTTAAAAAGGCTTTTTGACCTTAGATTCTGAGTCAGTGTCTGAATGATTTAAAATAGTGGAGTAAATGCTACAGAATTTTGATTCCTTATCTGAAATAGATTTTTTGGCATTGTCTTTATGTACTTAGATTACAGTTGATACCTGTGCATGAAAGAGGGAAATAGAAAGCTTATTAGATAAGCATGGTATGTACGTTTGAATCATACTTCCTTTTCCTGTTGTACCTTTTAGTATAAATAGTTTCATTCCTTATGTCTACATAATAGAAATTCTTGCACTGCCGTAACCATGAAATACTGTGGTGTGTGAAGAAGTAGCTTCTATTTTAAATGTGCTTATTGCTGAATCTGTTTTGACTTGTTGGCAAGTGGGCCATAGGTCTATATCAGCATAGATGTCCTATATGCAAAGCTCTGGAAGTTCAAAAAAATCTTGGAAAACTGTTTCCAGCAGCAAATTCACACTTTGCAGTATGGCAAGTTTCAGTCACAGTCACTATACATGCAAAGCAAATGTGGCCTGTAACGTAAACTACAATTTTAGATAAAAATACTTGTTTAAAAGAAGTTAGAAGTATGGCTGTGCAATCCTAGTATTATATCTTAAAGAAAATGTGTTACGTACTGTATCTAAAGAAGTCATGTGTGGATGTTTAAAAATACGGCGTTAGCCTTACTGCAGGTAGCAACATATGTTATTTGTTCTCTAGGAACATTCCTCTCCCCTTTCTTATGGTTTGCATATTTGAAAGATTAACTCGCAGAAGTCATCAGACATTTCTAAATAAAACTTATTATAAACATTGTTGCATGTGAATAATATATCGGGTGTCAATTGACACTAACTCAAATTTGAATTTTTTAATGACAATTCCAGCTTAAATTTTGCAAAAATCTTATGTGCTCTGAAAATAAGTTTTCTTTAGATACAAAATCAAGATTGGGTTTTAATTTACAACATTACCCTCTGTAGGTTACAAGGTTTGGTTTTACAGACAAAACCTGATTTTTTTGTAACGAAAACTGAAATGAAATGACCTTGTTTCTCAAGATAAAAAATATACTGAATAAGAAAGAAAAGGCAGCCTTCTTTATTAAAGTCTATGCGTTCTAGTTTGTTATGGGTTTAGATTGCTGTTTGGCTTGGGTTTTGTATTTTTATGTTCTTACTATTCTTTTGCAGACGGTTAGAACAAAATTCAATCAAGGCCATACCTCCTGGAGCTTTCTCACCATATAAAAAGCTTCGAAGAATGTACGTACTCAGTAATTTAGATTTAATTTTTTTGTTTTCATGTATATATATGCACATATACAGATATGTTTATATATATAAAAATTCTAAAAAGTCAAGGTCGTAGAGAGGAACTGCAGTCAATGCGTGAGCATTTAGGAAAGTTTCACTGCTGGAAGATTAACTGAAATGGCAGCCTGGTTATTAAGACCATATAGCATCTTTGTCACATTAATAATAATTGTTTTTTACGAAGTATTGAAATTATTTAATATGGTTCTGCATAGAAGCAATATGTTACTGCAGTGAACATTCTATTAAAAAAATTAATTAATGGGGATAAGCCTCTGTTACTTCTGAATACCTTTGAAGCAGTATGGTCCTGTAGCCATAGCAAACAGAGAATTCTTTATAAAATGTACTGAAGCAATTAGGAAGAGTAAATCTTTTTGTCATTTTTTTTCAAGCATTTGAAAGGTCTGTTTTAAACCATGCATTTTGTTTCAGTGCACTGGCAAGTTTAGTGGTTTTTTATTAAATTTCTATGGCAGTTTCTGACATAAATATTTTAATTTCTCTATCCCTTTCATGCCTAATTCTAATTACGTATTATTTTTATGTTTGCTATTTTGAAAATAGCTTGAATTAATTGAGTCAAATTTCATATATTTCAGTGACCTGAGCAATAACCAGATCTCTGAAGCAGCTCCAGATGCTTTCCAGGGCTTACGTTCACTCAATTCACTGTAGGTATCTGACATGTGAAAACAGAAGCAAATTTCTCATATTCTTATAGTGAAATTATTTTGGATTTTTGGCTCTCTGCAGAATTTTCATAGAATGGTTTAGGTTGGAAGGGACCTTGAAGTTTATGTAGTTCCAACCCCCCTGCCATAGGCAGGGACACCTCCCACTAGACCAGGTTGCTCAAAGCCCCATCCAGCCTGGCCTTGAACACCTCCAGGGATGGGGCATCCACAACTTCTCTGGAAACCTGTTCAGTGCCTCACCACCCTCAGAGTGAAATATTTCTTCCTAATATCTAATCTAAATCTACCTTCTTCCAGTTTAAAGCCATTCCCCCTCGTCCTATCACTACATGCCTTTGTAAAAAGTCCCTCTCCAGCTTTCCTGTAGGCCCCCTTTAGGTACTGAAAGGCCGCAATAAGGTCTTCCTGGAGCCTTCTCTTCTCCAGGCTGAACAACCCCAACTCTCTCAGCCTGTCCTCACAGGAGAGGTGCTCCATGTCTCTGATCAGCTTTGTAGCCCTCCTCTGGACCCACTCCCAACAGGTCCATGTCCTTATGTTGGGGGCTCCAGAGCTGGAGGCAGTACTCCAGGTGGGGTCTTTTGAGAGCAGAGTAGAGGGGCAGAATCACCTCCCTTGACCTTCTGGCCACACTTCTTCTGATGCAGCCCAGGGTACGGCTGGCTTTCTGGGCTGCGAGCACACGTTGCCGGCTCATATAAATTTGATCAATTCAGAAAGCTGTAAAAGTAATTTCAGAATGTTAGAGAGACGATTGACTGTTGGATCACAGCTGGACACTAAAAAAATATGTTTTTTTTTTTATAAACACATTCACAGCAAAAAGTTGAACAAAATCAAACATTTCTTTTTTTCCCCAGTTAGTTGTTCTTACAAACAGCAAATCCGCTTACCAAGATCCCTTGGTAAGGCTGTAAACAGTGAGGTGCTGATTCTGCTGAGAGCTCTCTGGGGAACACACCTTGTGGGACAAAGTGTGATCCTGCTTCCTCTCAGGACCACAAGGATCTTGCAAGTATCAAGTTGTTGCTGTTAAATTCTCTTCAGGAAAGTGAAAATTTCATTATTTTTAGGGTCAAAATCACATAGTGTATGCCTTTCATAATGGCAGCTTTTATTTGCTTTATTATTTCCTGTTACAGTGTCCTCTATGGCAATAAAATTACTGAACTTCCAAAGGGCCTATTTGAAGGACTCTTTTCTCTGCAATTGCTGTGAGTATTTTATTTTAATATTTATTCTATTTTGGGGTAAGTCAGAAGGGTAAAGTTGATGAGAGAGATATGCCTGGAGAAGAACTGGCAGGAAGTCCCGTATGTAAGATCAGAGTGTAATAAAAACAAATTATGTTAAAGCCAAAGGAGTCAAGACTGTTGTAAGCCAGCTTGCCATTCATCCACACATTTGATCATATCTCAGTTAATGTCTCAGCCTAAAATGATTAAAATGAATATATTGTCTTGTGTGGAATTTCTAAGGATAAAACACATAAGTTATGATTCTGTCTTGCCCTGCAAACAGCAAATAGTATGTATAAAGTTGTGTAGAAACCATAGAAGGAATATTTGTATGCTTTACACAGAGAAAATAAGTAGTGGAAATGCTATGTAATTGTATTTCTAGTTGTACCCATGGAAGAACAAAGTTGCAGTACAGTTTCACTGATGACTTTTAATGTTTTCTGACGCTCTTCTCTGTACAGTTTTTTCAGGCTGTGTACTCCAGCTGCTATTTCATTTAACACTTTGGAATTTTCCCTGTGTAGTCTTATAAACCATTTCTATATAGATTTAAAGAAGAATATCATAGTGATATGTTCATCAAATATTGTCAATATTTACCAGAAGAGGCTCTGCACAAGTTGTACTGTGTAAAAGAAATTTGTGAAATAGGCCATAAAACAAGGGTGGTATTTTTGGAAGAAAACCACTTGTCCCAGAATAACTGACTTGTTGATTTAAAGCTTCTTCTTAAAGAATTTAAAACTTCTTCCAACCTGATTGGAAGTATTTAATGTCCAGACTTCATAGTGTAGTGATTGGCAAAATGTCTATTATTAACAATTCCTTGAAGATGGCGAATCTGTAAGTACAAAGAAAATGCAAGTTCTAGCACCACCTACAGGTCTACATTTTGATTTATTTTAGTCACAAACTAGTAAAGTAGTAAAGTATGCATTCCTTTTTTCCTTTAAAAAGATTTTAGCTATAAAAACATATTAAGAATTTGTAAATAAAAACTTCTTTTTATTCTGTATTAAAAAAATGTCCATAGCTTGATATATTTTGCATAAACAATATATTTCAGTCTAAGTAAATTTCTACTTCTGTGGTGACACTTTTTATTAGAGCTTTGGTTTTCAAGTCTACCATTCTATTCCATTTCTGGCTGGAAATAGGAAAAAAAAAATCAAAAATACTTGGTTATAAAAATGCATTTAGTTGAATGACATTTTTATTTTTTTTCCTCTTCAAAAGCATGGAGGAGTTGGTTTAGATTGGCCTGTTTGTTTTAACTTTAGAAGTCTGGGAGGTACAGGGAAGAAAAGGTTCCCTTTGAAGATGGAGAGGGAAAAGGATCCAAGACAGATTTGGATATATTCCATGCCACCAGTTTTTTACTACAACTCTGTTAATGCGGCAGCATGCTGATTAGTAACATATAATTAAAAGTGCCACTGCACATCTCTTCCAGCTAATGAACACAGTGTTCAGTTCCTTTTTTGTTTGTTTATTTATTTGGCAAAAGGAACTAGTTTTCCTTGCAGATACTTGATTTTTTAAGCTTGTTTCTTTGCACGGACAAATACCACACACACACATTCTACCAACACATACAAGAAATGTGATTTTAGCTGAACAAACCCACACGTTTCAACTCCAAGGTGCAAACATTTAGGAATAATTTCAGAGTATCTAAGTAAGATATTTCAGTTCACTGAAATCCCTTATGTCAGCGTCAATTAATATTTGTTACTGTATCTCTTGTTCTGGTTACAAATGCACACAAAGAGTTGGTTGTGAAAAACGCTGAAGCTGCAGCGACACTGAGTGAATTCTTTCAATTTTATAATCGTCTTCGATTAAACAGATTATTGAATGCCAACAAGATCAATTGCCTGCGAGTTGATGCTTTTCAAGATCTGCACAACTTGAATCTTCTTTCTTTGTATGACAACAAGCTTCAGACCATCGCAAAAGGCACCTTCTCACCCCTACGTGCAATTCAGACCTTGTATGTATACTCTTGTTTGTGGTTGTCTTTACTATGACTTCATGTTCTACAACGTACTAAAAATACCGAGAACTGCTGAGACTAAAGGGAAATAATGTGTGAAATTATCTTTTTTTTTTCTTCATGAAAGGCATTTGGCTCAGAACCCATTTATCTGTGACTGCCATCTGAAGTGGCTGGCGGATTATCTTCATACAAACCCCATTGAGACCAGTGGTGCCCGTTGCACCAGTCCCCGCCGTCTGGCAAACAAAAGGATCGGCCAGATCAAAAGCAAGAAATTCCGCTGCTCAGGTAATTTTCTGAGTTCAGCTGCTATTTTTCTTTTATTGGCAAAAACAGTGGTTATAGAAGTTCTAAGGAAGGCAGCTGGCTCTCTATGGAATTATTAAACACTGCAGAATCTTTTTTAGTTCTTTGACTGAAGGGGGGAAATCATGGAAGTCATAGACTATTGGATCATGGAACATTACTATGGTTAACACACTTGGCACTATTTCTGAGTAGTATTAAAATCTAACAAAAGAAATGCAATATATAATACTTCAGAATGAAATGCTAAAGTTATTCACTACAAGTATCACCAACATAAATCATTTTGTAAAATTTCCGCAAGGCTCTGGAGTATGTGAAAGACCTAAAAATTTCTAGCTAAATATGGAAACATGACATACTCATTTTATACAGGGAGCTTACCTCATGCTGAAATTTACTGTTTTCTTTTTCTAATCTTATTCCACTTCCTACTTACATTTCTCTAAATGCTAACTTTTGTCATATGGTATCCAGCTGTTCCAGGTGCATTTCACATTCTACAATTTATTCAGTCTCAAGTGCAAATACCAGATGAGAACTGTTTGTTATCCATGTTCCGGATACATTTATGACTATTCACACTTTGTTGTTTATCAGCTCTCGTTGTGAATACACATTTTTTCACTTAATTATCTGTAGTTAACTGTAGTCCATACTTAATCTAATAAAACTCATTCTTTGCTTGCTGACATTCAGGTGCATCTTCTATTTTTTTTTCTCTTTATTTAGCCAAGGAACAGTATTTCATTCCAGGTAGGTTTGGCTCTGCAGTAAGATTGACTAACTGCAGATACTCTCTCCCTTTCCCCCAAAAAGCCAAGTTTGTTATAGCTTTTAGGAAACTGATGCATGTGTATTAACATTAGTCAATACCCGTAGCTAGACACAGTTTTCCTTTGTAGTTTACTAGTAGTTCTGTTTTCTGAATATAAGAGCTTAGCATGCAGCTCCATTTCCTTTTTTTTGTCTCACGAATTTGCACAGAACCTACCAAAAATTATACCTCTGCTTAAATTATTTAGGAGGTTGCACCTGCTAGTTCATATTTCAACTGATGCCTTTACTTACCTTCTACTTTGCCTTTCTGCCACTACTGTTTTTAAAACGTAGCTCCTGAGCTGCTTTTAAACACAGGCAACCCTACTACCATCAAAGAGCTAGTACAACTTTAAAAACCAAACACTTTGCAAATGAACACTTTCTTGCCTTGCTTTTATGTTGTACACTGGCTGCAGCTACTGCTTGCTCACCCTCCTTGTGTTTGCAAAATCCTGGTGGAATGCTTGGAAAAGAAAGCTGATATTCTTCATTAAAGGCATTCTGTGGTCACACGGATACAATGAATCGGAAATGCTTTCCATTAAAGAAAATACATCTTTAGAGTTGGGGTGAAACGGCAATTTACACACTGCTTTAAGCTACAATAAGTCTAGGATATTTTCACAAAAGATTTACTGATGTTGCCCCTAGCTCTTTGAAATATGTTTCTTTCTTCATTTTACCTTGCTTGTCAGGTGTGTGCACTGATTTTTTTAATAGAAAAAAAATTGGTATACTTGCATTATGTTCCTAACAGATTATAAATGATTGATTGGCAAAATAAACAAGGGAATAATTAATCTATTGATGAATTACAGTATGTGATTTGCAAGCAGGGTTTTCTACCATAGTTTTAATATCTAGAAAAATATCTACACTAATGGATTATGACACCAGTGCACTTGTTCTTTCAAGTACTACAGGTATATTGTCATTCTGCGGTGTTTGAAGTACTGATTTATTGATTGGTCTTAGTCTTTGTCTTTTAAGCTGGTATGTTTAACAGCTCTTCTCCTAATGCTGTGTGATGTATCACTTAAATTTGCAGCAATCATGTGAAGTTCTTCATGCCCTCATACTAATACGTTGGTTTGAATATAAAGAAAAGACAAAATGAAATACAAAATAAGGCAGCAATTTGTCAGCATTGGCAGCCGCGAAAATGTGTTTTAAAGCAGCATAAAACAGAGGGGGATTCAATTTCTCAAACCTGTAGTACCACTCAATTCCTTAATGAGTAGAACAGCTGTATTCCTGCCACAGAGTGACTTCTACTCAACCTTGCCAGCACAACTTTTGTCTCTGAGTTAGAAGTATTTTCTTGCCAGCAAATGTCTTCACAGCCTGTTTATAATATGGCCACACATGCAGTTTACGTTTGTTTATGTGCCCTTTAAAAAATGCTATTTCTGAAGAAAAAAAAAAAGAAGAAAAGGAATTAAATTAATCAAAAAGTACTACAGACTTGCTTCTTGAAATACAGCTTCTGTGCTTTCTCTATTACGTTATCAGGGAGATGCTGCATAAAATTCTTTTAGCTGCTGAAGACCTTGTCCCTGAATATTTTAGTTGTTTACTTTAACTCCTAACAGTGATTTACTCTGGACACAGGAGGAAAAAAAAGTATTTGTATTTCTGGGGTAATAAAAAGTGCTAAAAAGACTTCTTTACACTTAACTAAATACTGTGAAAATGTTAGCGTTTCTTTAAAAACTTAAATACTCTTTATATTTGTTTTAAATATGTCATTGGGAGATCTTGATCTGCAGACACTGGGAGGTCTTAGTAGAATTCTTTATAGTAATTTGGAAGACTAGAAGTTATACAACTATTAAATCATTAATTTGAAATCATTAATTTGATATCGTTTGTCAGCTAGCTCATAGAAATATTCCATGTAGTTATATCATATGTGTTAAGATAACATGATATGTGATAATTGTTGGGGTTTTTTTTCCTTCCCTGAGGAATGTGTTTCTCCTATGTCTTTTGTTTATTAAGGTTTTAAGTGGCATAGCATGTATACATGTTCAAGGGAGCAGCTTTTAAAGCATACATTCAAAAAAGTGAAGAATAATGCATGGGAGGCATTATCATCCTATATGAAATCTGTAATTAAACCTGATCTTTTCTTCATTGTTAAATGCCACTTAAAATGAATTGTTCTTTCTCTCTGCTGAAGACAGTACCCCTTAGCAACATCTTCTAATCAAACTAAAGTTGAGTAGAGAACATGAGAGCTTAGTTCATGTTTGTCTTAATTGGGATTACTCTGTCTTTCTTTCCTTCTTGGCTATCTTTACTTTTGCAGGAGTTCACCATTTTGGCTGTAAGTAAAGTTCAGTGTCTGAGCTAAATCACAATGTACCTCCCAGCCCTGATGCACCTTCTACTAGTCTCAGTCTTTTCACCTTTGTCCAAGAAGAACCCACAGGTCCTTTCAGCTTCTCTTTGTTTTCTTTGTCACCCACCCTCAGTTCCTTACTGGATGTTTTCTCCCGATATGTTTAGGAAGTTTTCTTTGACTGACTCTGGGAAATGGTGGAGGAAACTTTCAATGTGGTTCATTTTTTTTGTACTTCTTATTTAATCTGTGACAGTAATACTGTTACTCTGGCACTGGACATTCAGTAATAAGAATGCCATGTCATGTAAGCAAGTATTAAACTTCAAATGCTTCTGTAACTTATACCTACTCCTTCCTCTTTTCCCTTGCTCTTATCCTTGGCCTAATGGATGCAGTTTTGATAATGTAGCGAGATTTTCTGTTGTGCTTGATCTAACCATGTGGTTGTGAGGTATGAGTAAAACATGGTTCTGTCAAGCACCATGGAACGTCACGCAGCTTTCTACAGCATGGCAAGCTGCTGAGGCTTAAGTCAGGATCACACATTTTTTAAATTAAAGCTGAAAACAGGGCTTTCAATCTTACGTGTTTCAGATGATGTGGAGTATCAGGACTATAAAAAAAAATAAAAATCACAGAGGTTAATGAAGTCTGGTCAACAATACAAATTTGTAACAAGAGAAAGACAAAAGGTGGCATTCAGGATCTATTTATTCTTGATACAGAGAAAGAAAATAAATTCTAAAAGAATCAATGGCATTTGTGTGATTAGCTATAAACAAGGCTAGATTGGCTGACAACATAATCAGCAGAAAGTACAGCTGTGAAAAGCTAAAGTTAACGTTATCCTGTTATGTGAAGTTGGTCACAGTTTCTTTTTCCAGCATATCTTAAGCCCCTATATTTAACCCTCTCTTGAAGCCCTTGTGTCTGTTCAGTATCACAGAGTTTATCATACGTTTCCCAAGTTGCCCACCCGTTATCTGCATTGCAGACATCTTTTCAACCTTCTCACAAGAAGCAAATCTGATACTTTATTGACTCAGTATCTGTATTTTGACTTGACTCTTCCACAGGCACTGAAGATTACAGATCCAAATTAAGTGGAGACTGCTTTGCAGATTTGGCTTGCCCTGAGAAATGTCGCTGTGAAGGGACCACAGTGGACTGCTCCAATCAGAAACTCAACAAAATTCCTGATCACATCCCCCAGTACACAGCAGAGTTGTAAGTTGAACCCGTAATAAAGCGTTATTTGCTTATGGAAAAACTAACTAAATTTTTCAAATATAAAGCCACAGCTTTAGTTTTTTGAACAACAAAAATTAAATGTAACCTCTGTGGTGCACTCCAAAGGGCTAGATATTGATTAAAATTATTTATGCATCATTTGAGTACCATGTGGCCTTAAAGAGTTACGAGAAATAAATAAGGTTTCTATGTTTCTAGTTCTCCAGTACACGAGCTACCCACTTGGATTTTTTTGAAAGGTAGCAGGGTTTATTTTGCTTTTTATTTTAACTGCAAGAGCAAGTAGGACATCCAGTAACCGGGGGTCCGTCTTAAAAAGTGCTACCTAGGTGTTTAATAAAACGGAGCTGATTCTTCTTATGCAAAGCACGCATTATGTGTGTCAGGCAGGAGACCAGAGGAAGATAAAGCAGACAAACAAGACAGAGTTAGGTTAAGAAGATGAGATAATAATACAATGAACAGAGATGAGCAGAAAAGAAGTCACAGATTATTACTTGCTTAATAAGTGCCATATGGGAATGATTTGTAGGCATTAAAACTGAAGTGGTCTTCAAGGAAGAACTGAAAGATAAAATTAAGACAGCTTTACAAGGTTTTCCCATGCGGAAAGCATTGTATGAAAGGGAATGCAGGGATGCTTGAAGGATCAGCAGAAAGGCAGGAGATGAAAGTGGCCATCATTGGCAGAGTAAAGGTGGGAGGAAATAGCTGTTTTTCCTAGAAGGTTTGGTGTAAAGAACAAGGCAGAATGCTGGGGGGGGGGGGGGGAGGACTTTTGATTTGAGGTAGCAAAGCAGGGACAGAGATGTGGAGAGAGGAGTATTGTGATCAAATTGTGACTCACAGGGGTGAGATGAGCAATGGTATGGCACACGTCTTAAAAGATAATCTGTCTGCTACTTCCATCAAAGCAACAGTCCAGCAGTGAAGGTCTGAAATAACGACACCAAGGTTAAGGATTTGGACCATCTAGACAGGAAAAGGAATCTGAAACTGAAATGTTGTCTAACTAGAGATGGAGATTTTTGTCTGTCTCTGAGCTGGGAGAAGGAGTTGATCTTAGTGATGTTCTAATTAAAAATCTAAGTGGCAATTCTAGTTGTGCCCAGAATGGTGGCTAATTCAATTGAAAAAGTGGCATATGCGGGAAAAGCAAAGCTCAGCTTTTGGCCATGTTCACACTGTTGATTTACTGTTCACAAAGTTGAGCCAGTGAAGAAAAAAATTGATGCACAGTCTTGGGTAAAGGGAGATGGATTTCAGTGGAGAAATACATTGATTTTTTTCATATAGGATTTGCTAGGGATACAATATAGAGGGTGAGGAACCAAAAATGAGGGAAAAAGAAAGAAGATTTTAGTGTGGAGGAAGGTCCACAAGAAGACAGAAAATACTCATCAAATATATATATTGTTATGCTATAACATTTTGAGATAAAATTGCTTGAATAGAAGAATAAAAACTGATGGAATGGGTAGCAGGTTAAAGCGTAGGAGGAGATCATAAAGTAATGGTTGTAAAAAGCATAGTTACTAAACCGGGAGATGAGAAATGGAGTTGTTGAAGTGACAAGCATAGATTGTCTTGACTCTTAGCAGGATTCATGTTTAATTCCTTCTTCTCTGAAGAAATAATAGTCTTAATTTAGTATTTTAATTGTTAATTTTCATATTCATTTATTTACATGTGGAAGATAAACTGTCAAGTGTTTTCTTTCTATAATTATGATTCATACATATTAAATTCTGAAGAAACAATTAAATCATCAAGCCTCATCTTCTGTGTATCCTAAACTCTCAGAATTCAGTCAACAAAAAAATTGTGTTTGACTAAAATATAATCCATGTTCGGTTTCAGCACTTCTTTCAGAAAACATCCAGTCTTGTTTGAAGGTATCAGCGGATATAAAACCCGCTATTTCCCTGAGAGTTCATCATCTCCCTTCAATTCTGTTAAAATCTTTTAAAATGGGAACTTTTTTTCAGTTTCCATCACTGCTTCTTTTATATTTTTTGCTGTTAAAGAGCCCTTTTCTATCCAGCACTTTATCCAAGTAAGATGATTTTAAACTGTAACAAAGTTACAGTTCAGCCTCCTTCTGGATAAGCTGTACAGATTGTTCTGCAAGTCTTCTGATGTAATAAAAAGGGGGATAAAGGGGATAGAGAAATTATTTCTGCCTTTTTTTTTTTTTTTTTAACTTGCTCTAAAAAATCCAAGTGCTGTAGCTAAATACACTTTTCTGGTATTTGCCTCACTGATGGAAGAGGTACAGCTCTTTCTTGTTTCCTTCTGCTGTTCCTGGTCTTTGATGCACTGCCTTTATTGCTCCTCTGAGGACTTCCCAGTCTAGTTCTAGGCCCCCTCTGTGTTTTCCAGTTCACAACACTTACTGGCACATATGAGAAGACCAGCTAGTTGGCCGTTTTTCCCTTTTACCAACAACATTTAGGCAAAGACACTTGTTAAGAGTGAAATGACATTGATGCCTCTTTAACAGTGATGAGAAAGGCCAGATTATTCTCTGCAGGGTGTTCTTTGGAGCTGAGACTCAGCTTGGAAACGAAGATCAAAAGTGAGGAAATGTCTAGATTTCTTTAGATTTCTCTGCCAAATATTTATGTTTCTCACATAGTTTGTCTGGAGATATGTGGTGATACTTATAAATCCAAGGACGTTGGAGAAGAAGGGAGGGCAGGAAAAGAACATGGCTTCTTTTCATCCCTTAGCACTCAGAAGGTTTTGAAATAACAGGAATCCTGTAACCTCCAAGAGAACTTGTATCACAAATCCCCTGGGGTATGGCACTATCTCAGCGGGATATAGGGAACAAAATAAGTATTTTCATAGTCTGATAGAAGGATACTACGCAGCTTCATTGGCACTATCATAATGTATGGTATGCAACATGCAATTTAATGGATTAACAATAGTGAGCTACTTTTGTGTCTGTCATTCTAGGGCAAATAGGTCTACTGCACTAAACTTGAGTTCAAGAAAGTATGTAATGCTTTTTTTAAATCTGCTTTTCAAATGTCCTCTTGAAAAGAATTTCTTTAGGTATTCACATCAACTGGCAACTTTGGTGTTTCAGCTCAACAAATGGCAGTGAACAGGAAGAAACTTTTCTGAAAAGGAGGTTGAAGGTGTTTTTTCTGATCTGTTTCTCCTCCCTGCTTTACTTGGCCATATGACCTGGCTAGAGTATTGATTGTGTAGATTGCAACAGTAATAGTACCAAATCAAAAATTATTTCTTCAGAGTAGTTGTTTTAAAAAAAATCTGACAATAATAGTACGGTTCAAGATAGATACTTAATTGTAAAAGGTGAAAAAAAAATTAAATGAGCCAAGTGCTGTTCTACTTGTTTCTATTTTGTCAATTGCTCACAGTCTTCCAGAAAACCAGTGAAAGATCTGTCTAATCTGCCATCGAAGTATTTGAGATAAAGTACAAGCCTGTAAATGCATCCCAGAAATAAAATATTTTTCAGGCAGAATTCTAACATATAGGAAAATTCAGGAAGCATTTGATAAATCACTCAAACCAGAGTCCCCAGGAGAAACATTAAATAAGAACAATTTCAATCTTATATGTTCAATTTTTATAATGATTGTACAATACCTGATAAAATACCAGACCCGAACAAGATAGTTTTTGAAAGCGTGAATATTACAGCAGTACATAGGTTTCCAGGAATGTTCAGCTATTGTACCAAAACATGCAATTATCTTACCCATTGTGTTAATAAAACAGGAAAAAGCATCACATAAAACAGAGAAACAGAATATTTAGACATCATCATCAAATGCTTCTTTGTTTACTTTTTTGTTTTGAGAATGACATTCCAGTATTTTTCTTTGAATAAACCAGATACAAGTATTTTTCAGATCCTTTTCATGATCCAGTGATTTACAGATAACAACTACCATAATTGCCTTTACCAGTAAAGAGCACTGGGCTCAGAAGATAATGATATTAAGATCCAGAAGGAAGGTAGCACCACATCTGTTAATTTTCCAGTCATCTGTAATAATTTTGATTCCTCTCTGTGTGGTATCACTTACCATGATAATAGAATGAAAACTTCTTGCACAAGTATTTAACAATTCCAGAACTAAAGCCAGCAACCTCCAGCCTTAGTAATGCCGTGTGATGCCTGTGGTCATTCCTCTGACCACAAACCCATAATTTGTAACTCTTGATGTCCCTTTATTTGCGGATCTACCCTCAGTGATGATGCATGAATTGTGATATCACCATATACAGAAAGTTAGAGAGAAGAAACGATTTGCCCTACAGTTTTAACCAAATTGTGAGTTATTCAACCCATGCTTCTCTTCCATCATAAAGAAGTATGGAGAAACTTCTCAAACATTGAAAATCTTCAAAACACATGGAAAATTCTTAAAATTGTTCTGTGATATTGGTAGTAGACTAAGACTAGTTTAAGTAAAATAAAACTTCAAATTCTACATGTGACATTAGGTAGGACTAATTAGCACCACAAATACAATATTGAGGAATAACCAGCAAGTAGTTCAAGAGAAAAGGGTATGGTTTTGTAATCATATGTATTAAAGATGAAGGTGTGCCACTGGGCACTGCTACAAATTCATTTTTGGATGTATGTACAGGAGTGTAGTATGTAAGTTATATGAAATAATTGTTTTACTTTGCATAAAAATAGTAAAATATCAACTGGAATACTGTGTCAAGGACTTCACTTTTCAAGGTGGGTATGGATCACTTGGAAAAAATTTCAAGGAGAACAAGAATCATCTAGAAATGAAGACTTCAGAGGAAAAACTGAAAAGATACAATGCATTTGTGTGATGGAAACTTGAGGGAGAAACAAAGTAAATTGTTTAATATGTAAAAGATTGCTGCAAAGAGGAAAGGAACAAATTTTTTCAGTGGGGTTACAAATGTCTTCAGTAGAGCACAGCAAGGAAGAAATACTAGATTCAAACATTTTCACAAACAAGTCATTCTACTAGACTAGATATAGTACTTGAAAAGTATTTGAAGGTGTCAGCATTTATAGAATGCTTGGTGCTTCTTTTGTGGATGGACAGGGGAAAAAAGCTGTTTACAATGATGTAACTTTGTTAATTAACACTGTGCAAAACCTCATTTGATATGGTCCCACTAAAAATCACATTAAGTCATCCAGCTGATTTTCAGAGGTGGTAACATCTTTTGAAATTCATGTCTCTTGTACTTCACTGTGGTACACAAATGTTCCGTGTATATCCAAAATACTCTTCCTGTCTTCTCTCAGTTTGATTCCATGCTGAAACTATGGTTCAACCATACCTTCAGATTTACAACCTTAATTTCCCTTCTGGCTATCATTGAGAATGAGCAGGAAGAAAGGATGAATGAGCAGCTTTCTTTTATTTTCTGTTTTTTTTTTTTAATCTTGTCTTGCAATAAGGCAGTTCTGAAAAGCATTCTGGGTTTAGAATGATGCTGAATTTCATTTCATGGTGATCTTGTCAGTCATCTTTTTTCCTTCCTGTTTAAGATGTCTAAATAAAAGCTGGACAGACTCCCTTCCTTAATAAGATGACTCCATTAAAACATATAAAGAATCTAAGACTTGTAATTTCCGTTTTCTTTTCAAGAGAGGAAATAGGGAATACAGGGTCAGTGCAGATATTTTCTGAAACACAGATGATCCTCTAACCTAGCAGCTCCTAAAGGTATGGTGTGCTGGAACAGCCTTGCAACCTGGACAGGAAAGATCAGTATCAGCTAGTATTTGTTGCTTATTGTATGCATTTTTGTAGTGCTACAAAGCAGCATTTAATGCTTCCTTATGCAATATATGTGTGTTAGGTGTAGCGGTCTGAAGATAACCCATGATCAGGGAAGTGTTATTAAATTCATGGGAAGACGTATGCAGCGTGTTTCAGTTTTTCAGTCCCTATTCAAAAGAAGCATTGAGCATACAGTAATTATTTCATTCTTGTAAATAGTGTTCTGTGAGCACCTCCAGATGTCTGGCAGACCCCACCTGATACCCTTTAAAGAACAGTAAACTAATCTTCAGTGGTTTATATGTGCTTCTTAAAGATTTTTATTTATAAGTTGCCATGGAATCCTTCCTTAGTTACATTTTTGGTTTTCTTCCCTTTAAAGAAAAATTAAAAACTTCTTCTTATATTTCTCAGCAGTTTTAGTTGTATGATATTTTGTGATCTGGTTTTGATTCTGTGTGTCTTATGTACGCTGAAGTTTGACTAATGAGAATGTACATTCACAGAAATTACCAGAATTAGAAGTGTCAGTATATACTGAGTTGTTCTTCAGGTACCAGTTGAATACCAGCTATTCAGTTAAACCAGTCTCAAAAGCTTACTTAGTGTGGAACATTCTGTACCAATGCCTGAATATTTCTTTCTGAAATTGATGTCATTTCTTGCAGGCGACTAAACAACAATGAATTTTCAGTCCTGGAAGCTACTGGAATCTTTAAGAAGCTTCCTCAGCTGCGTAAAATGTAAGTGCAACTTCAGTGACCTTGTCTATTCAAATAGCATGTTAGCTGCTTGCTGTGTTTCTCCACCTATCTTTGTTTTTATCTATAAAAGATTCAGTATATTCTAATCAAAAATCAAGAATGGGTTTAAATTAATCACTGCGGTAGATCAGAGCTGGCAGGTCGTCTCTATGAGACCAGGCACTGCCAGTAACAACTTCACATGGTGTATAGCTCCGGCACCTTCGCTGCAGTGTCCAGGCAGCTGCTCTGTTACACAGCCACAGCAGGGAGCTCACAGTATAAGCTGCTCAAAAAAAGTTCCAGTAATCTTTTGTAACTTCCTGTACTACTCCCTAACAGGGCAGTTTTGCCTCTTTCAGCACATTTGAGACATGCCTTTGATTCTGTGCTTCATTAAACTGTCATTAGACGAGGGGAATATCAAAATTAAATGACTGAGAAAAAAACAGTTTGATAGCTCATCCATGTAAGTCCATGTTCACAGTTCATGTTCTAAGGGGAGTTTATAATCTTACCAGTTGCAGATGTTATTAAAAGTAAATCTATTAAAAGCTTTTCTTTTGCTTATGTAAAAGACGTATTTGAGGGTAGAACATTTAGTTAGATTCAGTGACTCTGTGCTCAATCTTTCCAGGATTAAATCCAAGCATAAAAAGTAAGTGAAGAAAAATGCAAGTACAAATAGATGAATGAAAATGATGCACTGCTTTTTGAACGTAGTCACCAAGTTACTGCCATTTGTAAAAGCTCGGTCTACATTACTAGTGACCAAAATCTCAAGGGGAGCAATAGCATTACTTAAACTATTGTTAGTCTTACCCAGATCCTTGCTGGCGGCTGTCACGATCACAGTTAGTTGAATACTTATTACTGATTTTCTTTAGTTAGTAGGCCAAAGATTAAAAAAAAAAAAAAATAAAGGCCAAAAACCAACTTTGCTTTTGACCTATCCACTTGAGTACACCTTGCCACTTTGGAATGGGCTGAGATACTGAAAAAAGAATGAAGGAATATCTGGCACAGCAGTGTTCTGGTGCTATACAGTAGATACCCAGTTTTCTTCATTCCTCAGGGATCTCAGATTAGCACTTTTTACAGCTAGAGAGTGCCTTTAAAAGAAATAAAATACTTGATGCGGCATACATACACATGCACACGCATGTATCCGTTCTTCATATTTAAGAAAAAAGGGCAAAAGGAAATATACTGCCAGTAATTGCATATTTTCAGACTATAAAGGTAGCGTAGGAAACATTTCATGTCATCTAGAGCTACTTTGCTGCTTTTTAGTTCAGGAGCTGTTCAAGACAAAAGAAAGAAAGAAAAAGAATACTACTCATCAGTCTCAGTGTAGCTGTCTGCTGGAATTCCCAAGAGCTTAGAAATCTGGATAATTGATGAGGAACAAAATTGAGAAAATGTTATTGAAAAGTTAACATTTTGAATAATACTGCTCCATAACTTCCTAATATAGATACCAGTTGTTACAACATTCTTCAATTTAGAGAATAATACGGTGACTGGTTAAGCATGACTGGAAAGCAGTGAGGTAGTGATGTTACAGAGACACCAATACGAGTGAATTCTGTATTTTTGTGGAGCTCATATTTCTTCTGGTGGTTCAAATAAGTGCAAAGGTCTTTCTGCACAGATGACATTGAAAAATTGAGGCCTAAATGTTTAATTGATTTGATGGTTCATCAGTAATAAAGCAGGTGTATGCACTGCATCATTGATTAGCTATGCAACATTAATCCTTAAAATATCCCTGTGAAGTGGGTGAAGTAGTATCCATCTTACACAGGAACAAATAAGATTTTAGGAAACTAAAGGCTTGACACAGATGAGCCAGCTGAGATGAGAAATGAGTTTCTTGCTTGCAGTGTTATGCAGCACCTTACAGGAGACTGAACAGCTCGCCTGTGAACCTAAATGAAAGCAATGATTGTATCCTTCATCACGGGCAAGGTGTATGTTAAATTACAGCTCGGCTACAGATGAGTAGTCAGCACTCCACATTAAACCACAACTCCTTGTTTTCTGTGTCTTAGGTAATGGCACCAGATCATTCCAGCAAGCGTATGAATTTTTGTTTTGACAAATAGTATCTTGATTTGAACAATTAAACTGCTGTTCTAGAAGTTGCATCAAATACTTCTTTTTCTCCCCAATACTGTTAATTCCACCAAAGAAAAAGTTTTTAGCTTCACTTCATTTTACGTTGTCTCAGAGCATTTCTAAGAGCTTTTTAAAAATCATTAGTGTACTATAACAGTCTAGCATGTAGATAATGTAATTCTGTAATATGTATAAATAGTTATATGAAACAAACAAAACGAGGCAAGAATAACATGAAGAATCTTTAAGAAAATGTGTGTTGTTGAGTATGTACGCTTTTATATATATAGTACAGATACTACCCATTTGGCTGTGATTTCCATATTTCAACTAAGAACTATAAACACTAAATATTTTGGCAGTATTTTAGGTCATTTTCCCACATTTTAATCTGCTTTGCATGTGAATTGCAGATAAATGAACTGTATTGCTTATAAACCCTCCTTTTTAACTAATGTCATAAATGATTAACATTTCATTTACTGTTTATGTTCACACATTTCATTTACATATGTTGCTGTTTATACTGTTTTCTTATATTTGTGTCTACTGAGATGAAATAAAGAAATCAGAGTGGTTACTTGTGCTGGTACTCATACAGTATCGTTTTGTTACTAATTCATCTAATAATGCTACAAGGACCGGACACATGAAAAAATTATACAGTCACTGACAAGATTCAAAATTATGAAAAGATGTTCTTGTGTGGCAGCAGTATGGACTTGGTAATTGCTATTATTTAAAAACATCTTCCAGTGATTGCTTTAAAAATCTTTACTTCTTTAGTTAGCAGGGCACTGAATTTTGCTTTTATTAGTTTGAAGTTGAACAACGCATTTGCTTTTACGCAATAACTCAGTATCTTGAAATCTATGCAGTCTGCAGCATTTAACAGTTAATTTAGGGTATTTAAAAAGAAAACATGTTTGTCTCTGCCTCTGTTAATGTGTAATAGAAACCTGAGCAATAACAAGATTACCGATATCGAAGAAGGAGCGTTTGACGGAGCCTCTGGTGTGAATGAATTATTGCTCACTAGCAACCGCTTGGAAAGTGTTCGACACAAAATGTTCAAAGGACTAGAAAGTCTCAAAACACTGTAAGTGTAATTATTAGGGTGTTTTTATTCTTTTACTTTTCTGCCAGGTATTTTTTAAAGTAATACTCTATCTAAACCCTTTGATTTTGGAGGATTAGCTGTGGATTATTCAAGCATATCTTAGTTTTTGTTCCTATTTTACAAAAAGGTTATCATACATTATATGAATTCATTAATTATTAATTATGGATATAATGTAGCTGAAATTCTTCATTGTGGTTACTTGACTACAGAAATTGAGAGTCCTCTACAACAATGGAGCAGTTGAGAATGGATAAACATCCAGCTGCAGAAATGGAAATGGGAATAATCATCTGCTTTAAAGTAACACAATTTTGCATGGGAATTACACTTTTTACGTAATGGAGTCTGATTCAGTGCAGTTCAACCATTACTGGGAATTTTGCTAGAGGAAAAATGATTCTGGTGGATATTGAAATGTGGGAAATTATTCTCTCCTAAGTAATTTTAATGTCATTTCAACAGTGATGGGAGGAGTAAAAGCACTATAGCTTGAACTCATTTCATTCTTTCCGTGAAGGCAGTTTAGCTCTTTCCACTCAGAAAAAAGATGTTTATACAACCCACAGCTTCTTGGCCTTCTTCAGCGGGCCTGTCTTTTTGATCAACAAAGCAGAGCCAAGATTAAATGGTCTTTGGGGCTTCAGCTGTCCATAGACATTAGGTATTTTTAATAAATCAGACCTATAATTTCCAACTTTGCATTTAAAGCTGCTAAAATTGTTAGAAGCAGCTATTCTTAGACAAGAGTGTGGGGAAAAAAATAGTCATCTATTGATGGACAGGTAGGAAAACAGCAAATTTCAAAGCTTGTATGACTTACAGAAATATGAGAGACTTCAGAATAGGTGTTTCTTGATTAGTAGTCTGAAGTTTTTACAAAATCTTAGAGTCATGCAGAGAAGGAGTCAGGGTAGCCTGATTTCATTAAATTGAAATGCTTGACAATGTAGTAGAAGTGGTTTCTAGAATTTATCCTAAGAAAACTCAGGTCAAAGGGGCCTCAGGAGGAGATCAGCTGGTACAACCTTCTGCTCCATGTACATAGCAGTTCTGGAGTCATTAGGCTTGGAAACATGAAGGGGGGGCTGCTGTGTATCTCTCATTTGGGGAATTCCAATCAATTTCATCTATTGTCAATTTAAAAACTTATAATTACCGATCCTGGTATTGAAAAAAAAAAACCACATAAATGCTTAGGGGAAACACCCTTTGCCTCTTATGAAACCTACCCACCCCCTTTGTGTTTTCCAGTCCCCTCCACACACACTGCACTCCATCCTTTCGAGGGGGGGACAGGCGGCACGGGGGTCACTGCACTGTGGTCCCTTTGGAGTCGTACCTCTTGGCCCTTGCTCGGGCCACCACTCCAGCTCCAGCCCCTGCTCGGGCTAAGCTGAGAAATGCTGGTCCTTCCTTTCTCAGGATGCTGAGGAGCAACCGCGTGAGCTGTGTGGGAAACGACAGCTTCACGGGCCTGAGCTCGGTCCGCCTGCTCTCCCTGTACGACAACCAGATCACCACTGTGGCACCCGGCTCCTTCGACACGCTGCATTCGCTCTCTACCTTGTGAGTCATATCCATGTTTTACCTTACCCAAATTTAAACCTCTAACGTTCTGGGGACATTTCTGTTAATGGTTTACTGTGTAATTTCACAGCACAAGGTAAACTTCAGGGAAAAAAGAGTTCATACAGAGGGATTTTGGAGAAAGTTTATTTTCTGGACCAGCTTGGATGCATGAAGAGTATGTTTTCATGGCATCCTTTGATGCAGCGTTAGACTGGTTTCCAGAAGTGCCTGAGAAGGCAGGAAAAACATCCTGCTCGCCCCCCTCGCAGAAGCCCACTGATCTGAGCCAGGGTAGAAACCCATATTTTGGGTAGGCATCACACAGTTGCCGCTGGTCGAATCACTGTGTTGTCTGTCTTTCTGCCCTGCGCCATCCAATTATTATCTTAAATTTCCTCGGCCAACTGAGGATTTTAATTCGTACATGTTTTATAATGAAGTTTCAGCCTCATTTTGTATAAAAAGAAGCATCCCTTTTTTCGTTTAAATATCATGTAATTTAAGGGAACGGAAAATGGTGGGCGAAGCTGCCGCTCAGTTTACTGAAGCATCGTTCAGAAAAGTACTTAATCCCTTCTTTACATAAAAAGTGACACTTTGTACCAAGTGACTAATTTGTGCATATTAAGGATGACATGTTTATAAATAATGGAGTTGTCGATAGGTTTGTGCTGAAGTAAGGAGATGCCAAAAGTAGTGAGACTTCTAGAAGTAAATTCATTTTTATAACTGGCATGTAATCAACTTAGCTGTCACTTCAGATAGGAAGCTTATTCTCTGGAGCAAATAAAAGATGGAAATCTTGAGATGACAAATTAATGGAATAGCTGTTGTCAGGTTAAAGCTAATAATGTAATGTAATCAGCCTTCATCTCTATATGAAATTTTTGCATTATCAGTACAGAGTGGCTTAACAACAAGTCAGGTCTTTGACAGTTTTAAATTATTTCTAAACGAGTAATATCAAGATTCACCACACAGAGCCTAAATTACAGCTTTCACCTATGGTTTGTACATAGTATTGTTTGAAGAATGATATTTAAGCTTAGCTTTTTGAAAATAGAAATAGATGAAAATAGGATGAAAAAATGGCGTCAGCCGAAGTAAACTTTCCTGTGGTTCTCAGAAACCTCTTGGCCAATCCCTTCAACTGCAACTGCCATCTGGCGTGGCTTGGAGACTGGCTAAGGAAGAAACGCATTGTGACGGGGAACCCGCGCTGCCAAAAACCCTACTTCCTCAAAGAAATTCCCATCCAGGATGTGGCAATTCAGGATTTTACGTGCGATGATGGTAAGAAAAGTAATACTTGAACTTGTAATTTCAGCTTCCATGTGTATAGCTGCATGATTCCAACAGATCCCAAAGTGGTTTGCTTTAAATAACTTCATCTGCACTCCATGCTCAATTTCTGCATCAGTTTAAAAGCCTTCCACCCATTTTTGTATGATCAGCAGGCACGTGGCTATTGGATATATGCTTTCAAAAGTTTTTCTTGCTCATGTTCATTGATGTAAATCACAATTTAGAGATAATATAAAAATTAAATAAGCTGATCAAATGTTGGCATTCAGATGAGAATATTTTCAAATGCTGATGCTTGAATCAAGCACTCTTTCATTTTACTTGATCAAATAACGTGCCATTTTGCTTAGTTTGTGACTTAATGCTTAATAAAAAAATGGCTGTTATCTTGCATCTCTCACGGGTGCTTCCATTTATTGCATTATTAATTTGTCAATTTCAAGGCTGTAACTTTTCTTTAAAGAGACTGTTTATTTTTAATAATTTGTTAATTTTGAAAATCAACATATGTTTTGCTTTATTATCCTTCATTTTAAGTTTTGGTCTTCCTTTAACAATCTTTTTTTTCCATATAATAGCATTTTTACCTAGTAAAACAGCATTGTACAAAACAAAATGTCACTTGAAATGTAAATTCTCGGAGCGATGCTTTACAGAGATGACAATGTTTCCCCTACTTAAGAAATATCATAATGTAGAAGTATCATGTTTGCTTATAGGAATTAGGTGGGATATTATTGCTAATACTGAAGTGACATTTGTATAGCAAGCTTAGCGTGTTTGTTTTTATTAACCAGGAAACGATGACAATAGCTGCTCTCCACTGTCACGCTGTCCTGCAGAGTGTACTTGTCTAGACACAGTAGTTCGCTGCAGCAACAAAGGCCTAAAAGCTTTGCCTAAAGGCATCCCAAAAGATGTAACTGAACTGTAAGTGGCACACTTTTTCTGCTTTTATGAAAATCAATGTCAGATTTATAATGTCAGGTTCAAGAATGAGGGGAGAAGAAAACGAAGAATTGGGTTGAGGACATCAGTTGAAATTTCTTAATATACTGCTTTATAGTGTTGCACAGTATCTTGAGAAATTTGAGTTTGAATTAGCAATGCTTTGTAAGTCCCAAAACACTCTAAGAACTATCTGTTACTGAAAACTGTTAAAAATATATGTATATAAAATTGTAATCACTCACAGAATTTATATCCCCAGCACTGAACCACCATATAACTGAACATGGCTGTTACGTAACAATGGGTTAAATTATGGGCAACAGTGAACCTAATGGTCACTGTTTAGGAAGGAATGAAAAAATTAAGAAAAAGCAAACACACTATTAATGTGTTTGCCTATTTTAATAACGGACATGGGTTTATGATATTTCAAAAAGACTGGTTTTAATAGAAAGTCTTACTTTTTACACAGGCAGTCATATATATTATATATAGGCAGTATGGGGTACTTTATCAATCTCTTGATACATTTTTATATGAGGAAAATCGTTAAGATTGCATTTTATGAAAATATATAATTTAATATGCAGATAGACAGTAACATTGATATAAAAAAGAGCTTGCTACCTCACTTATTGTTTGAAGATAATAATTGAATAAGCTACTTATAAGACCAGATAAGTCAATTTTTCTGCATTATGAAGGGAAAAATATAAACCTAAAAATTGGGTTATTATTCTGTTTTGCATCTTAATCAGATAGACTGAAAGAAATAGAAATTATTGACAAGAAAAACGTTGGGTTTGTGTTACATATGGCAAGTACTTTATATTAAATTACTAATGCTTCATAATTGATTAATGTAGTGCTTTTTCAGAAAACATCATAACCATGTATCTTCAGTCACTAGAACAGGTTTTTTTTTTTACCATTTGGTATTATATAGAAATGTCCACCACTGGTTTGCTGCTTAATAGCATCCAAAAGGCTTTAGTCATTAATGAAGAGGAATTATTAAGAACTCAAATTAGCACACAGCTATATAAACCTATAACTTACTTCATTAGGTTTTGGTGCTGTTTTTTTAATTCTCGAATAGAAGATTACTTAATTAAATATAGTCTGGCCTAATAAATACAATTTCACAATTTAAAGGCATCAATGCAATGTAAAATTAAGCAGCTAAAGAGACATACTTTTGGAATTGCAAGTGGAACACTGACTGTGACTGAAAACTCATTTGTGTACAATTTTGTATGCTTTAATTAGTGTCTAAGCATGCGATTTAGCATATTTTTCAAAAGGATAATGGAGGTGGTTCCTGTTAGCAGTTGCATACTGATTGATTCTTCTTGTTCACTAGCATGCATAACCCTTCCAAGATGTACTCTTCACGTGTTTTATAAAATATCCTAATAGTTGCTTCATTTGAACAAGGAGGAATTTTTATCAGCCAAGTGGATACTTGCAGTACTTCAGTTCTAATGAAGCTAAAGCAATATATCCTAATTTATCTGTCGATAAAAGCATTTTCTCAGAATACTTACTCCTTCAAAAAGTTCAAATGTTGTTGGTTTCTTTTTTAATAATTAAGTATATGAGCCCATGCTCCATTCACCGCCATTTATGTAATGTCATTAACAAAGTGTAAACATAAAACTTGTTGAGACACATATTTTGGATTTGGCAAGCAGCCCTGAGGAAGGCATGGTCCAAGGGAGGCAAAAAAAAAAGAAAGAAAAAGCTTTTTGACTAGATGTAGATAGTTATTTCATTAAGTTTAACTGTGTTTCAGCCCATCCATTTAGTCAAGACAAGAGTTTCCAAAGATGCTGCAGAATACTTAAAGACATTAAGCTCAAAATTGATCTAAGAGTGCCTCAATCAGAGGCTGCTCTTAACTCAAGTGTGTTCCAGGTATTTGGATGGCTAAAATATCTTCTTTGTATAGGGATAATGAGGGTGTAGTTTTTATTTGGGTTCCAGGAGACACAAGTAATACCACCATAACACCCCCAGCAGCAAGTCATTTTCCCCATTTGAGAAACTAAAGACCTTTAATCTTCCTGCCACTGTTTGCTCCGTTTCAGAGAATCAGGTAAATTCAGCGTTTCTTATAATCTCTAAACTACTTGCCCTTGTTCCATGACGAGCCCCACCACTTGCACTTTGTACTGGTGGACTGCACACTGGAAGCTCTTCAGGCCAGGCTTGGTACCTTCCTTTGCCTGTAACTCAGGTGCCGAATACAGTGTGATGTACCCGTTAACTCTAAGGATGAACAAGTCTGTTACTGAGAATTATGAGCGTGGAAGAAGAGCAAGCAATATAATACAGGAGCTGTAAACCTACAAAGAGAAAAAAAAGATAATCTAACTTTCTAGTGAAGGGTAATTGATTACTGTCTTTAGTCCCCAACACACTCCATAGGAACAGGCTCGTAGTATGTCATGCCTGAGATATCATGAAATATACAGGGAGAAATTAGGGAAGGTGACCTGAACTGCAGGCATGACAAATGAATTTGGTGTTAGAGCTGGGACCAGCCCTTACTGTTGTTTGGTGTTAGAACCAGCCCTTAATGTTTCTACTGTAAAGGACTACCTCTGCAATGTCAGGGTCTGTTTCTATTTACAATAGCTCAAAATCCACAATTAATATGACTTGCAGAAGTCAGATATACTTTTCACCTGTAGGTGTGTGTGAAATGGAGATGATAAAGACCTTGTTTTGCAGTCTTTACAAAATAATAGAAAGTACTATGTAAGAGTTGGTTGTTACTACTGTTACTTCATAATATTCATAATATCTAATAGAATAGCATTTGGATCTTAGACTACAGGTCCTCAATTGTATCTCTAAAAACCAAAATTTGTAAGCAAGGTTTCTTATAAAATGGAAATATTATGTATTCATTTGTTATTCACTTTACTGGTGGATTCTAAGATCAGTGGATGAAGATGCTGCTGTTTTAATGAAAAATATAATGGTCTATTTTATTTTTCCATTTTAGTTATTTGGATGGAAATCAGTTTACCCTTGTTCCAAAAGAGCTTTCCAACTACAAGCATTTAACACTCATGTAAGTAGTTTTAGAGCAACATTCTCTACTGGAATGAAAAAAAAAACCAAACCAAACCAAAATACCCTACTCCATTATACCTGTGTTTAGTTATAAGAAAAAACCCACCATAAAATGTATGGTGTTTTTTAACAAATAGAATACCCAGCCACATTTTATAACGGAGGATATTTTATTCTACTTATCACATCCTACATATTATATACTCGGTCACGTTTTATAAGCAGGGGTATTTCGTTCCAGTCATTACATCACAAAGTATAGAAGCAGAAAGAGACGTCAGATCTTACAAATTTGGGGTAGTTAGGGTAAGGTGTTAGGGTAATACAGCATTTGTTATGCAGCTCCATAAAGGCACTAGATTTCATTTATAAAAGAAACATTCACTTGGTGGTATGCTTCACAAAGGAATAGCACACAGAGCTGTTCTAACGCTTGAATGTAACCCCTTCTGTTTCTCCCACAATATATGGTTTAATGACTCCAGAAGAGCGCTTGTCTAGAACACCTTACTCCCAGCTCTGTTGCTGACTCACTCTGTGATTTGAGGCAAATCACTAGCTGCTCTAAATTTTATTACCTCTACGTCATGAATGATTTGAATATGATTTCTGTACCTTGTGAGAGTACAGTGAGAGAAACAGGAAGACAGTTGATGTAAATGGCTGTAATTCCATGGCCTTTGTTAGGACTATAAAAATTTATACCAGCTGAGGTTGAACTGTGTAACATCCTGAAAGCAGTTTGTGGTTTCATTATAATCAGAATAAAAAGTGGAGGGGAGTAACAAAATCCCTTAAATTTGGAGCTTTGCTGCAAAAATTGAAAATGGTTTGGCATTCAAAAACAAGAATTTGATTTCCTTTATTTACCCCATGCTAGACAAAAGTGGTCACGGTCACAAACCTGGAAAAAAACTGTTTCCAAAACTTACTTTATTTTGCAAGCAACATCAGGAAAAATTCTTATAGGACATCTTTGTGGATTGTTTAGGGGAGTTAGACAAGATCTAACTTGCAGCACACAGCAAATATAAACTTTGGAACCTCAGTACAAGAAGTAATTGTATAGATTGGACTGTGTGCAGTAACAGTATCATTGGAGACTATATATATGTTTAGAGATGAAGTTAATTGGAGGCATAGTGACAAGGCTTCCATCACAGAGATTAGGTATTCATGGTCTTTTTTTGACAAATGCAGCCAGAAATCGTATAAATTTTCCTCCTAAACAGAAAATACACCCAAACAATTTGGCACACAAATGTAATACAATAAATTCTAGATGAACAGTAAATAAAATGCCAGTAAGATGAGTATTAACAGTCTCTATTTATCAGACCTATGGAGCACATTATTGTAATCTCTTCTGAATGTACCCTCATACTGCTGTTATGAAGTTGAGAATGTTCCTCAGCTGTGTTTGGAAAATCAAAGCACTATGCATAGTTCTTCTGTGGCCAAACAAGGAATTACATACCAGTCTCCTGAGTTCCAGATAAACAAGGAAAATTTTTTATTTCTAACTTTTTCTTTCTCTTTTGAATAGATTGCTCTGTTGTACTTGCCTAATATGTTTATTATTATTATAAGTCCATTGTCTTACATGCTTTCATGAAATTTCAAGCGGAGAAATATGTATATTGCATACCTATTCAAAAGTACTCTTCAGTTGAAATATCAAGGTCCCCTCAGAAACAAATACTGTATTTCACCACAAAATACAGTAAACAATAGTGGAATAGTCAACATAAAATGAAAACTAAAGCACAATATGAGAATAAAGAGCAAGCAGTATTCACATTTAATACAGCTTCTTCAAAGCTTCTTTGAAGCTCCCATCTTTGAAGCTACCAGCATACCACTCCAGCTTCCATCATACTTATGCTTAAGATTTTATTCATTAGAATACTGAACAGCAAGAAAGATGTTAAGGCTTTCTCTATAAATCTTAGATAGTGTTCTTTATAATAATAGCTCTGGGCTTTGATGTCTTCAGCGTATAAGCGTTAAGTAGACTATTAGATGATATTTGCTCAGGTGTCATTAGGGACATGACTAGAATGATTTCCACTTTAAAACATCGCTTTCATTTCTATACTTGGGTTCATGTAGGATTGCATTATTAACTCGGTAGCATGATGGACATTGCTGTTGTATAAGAATGCATTGCGCTGCTTTTTCATCTGTGTTGAAATGAAAATGCTTTTCATTGATCAAGCTAAACGCTTGCTGGGCTTGTATATGGCATGTGAAAATAAAAATGTGTGCTGCTTTAAATATTGATACCAATGATGATACTACTTCTACTAATAAAAATAATGTGTCTGTCAGTTTAACTTACAGTGTTTCAGGACTGGGCCAGTCATTTTAAGGTCTGAATTTCTGAATTTATTTTTTATAGAGATTTAAGTAACAACAGAATCAGCACTCTTTCTAATCAGAGCTTCAGCAACATGACTCAGCTGCTCACCTTGTAAGTTTAAACATGTAACAGTGACTCTTTGGAAGCATTACAGTGGGTTTTTTTTGTCTTGGAAAGAAAGGGCATTTAGTTGATATTAAAGCTTGCTTGTTGTGGAGGCTGTAAAATAACTTGTTTCCTAACTAGCTATGTGTGCAAAAGCTGGTTTTGGTCATGCTGTGCATTATGTATTGAATAGCTGGTATACTTGCTTACAGTATTTTATATATTTTCAGAATTCTTAGTTACAACCGCTTGAGGTGTATCCCTGCACGGACTTTTGATGGGTTGAAATCACTTAGGTTGTTGTAAGTATTATTTTTTAACCATTGCTATTTTCCAGGATTTTTATTTGTGTACAGCAGATAGCAAATCTGTAGGAAGTTACTAGATTTTCAAATTTATCAAGTATTTGAGAAGTGACAATTACGTAGCCTTAAAAATCTAAGTGGCTTAATTCTGGGGAAGTATATTCTCAAAATGCTGCACAAGAAGTTACGTGACCCTGGACAACATTGTATGTAGAGACATATATTTTTTACTTTCCTGCTTTTTAATCTTGACTGTATGTCTTTTTTGCGTTATGTTCTTCCTTGTTGTAAGCATTAAAGTCCAACAAAAATGCCATATGCATAAATTCCTAAGTATATATGAGGGGATTTTGCAGTTGAATTTTGAATATTTTCATTCCGACAATAAATGTCTTTCTTTCTTTCTTGTTTCATGTAATATGGGACTATTTCCAAAGCTGTTACATCATAGTTAACTATTGAAAATCAATAAATTACTTTTTGGTTCCAAGAAAACTTTCCATTTTACCACTAGGAAAAACATGGTTGAAAGAGCACAAAAGGGGACAAAGGAAAATAATGAACAGTCAGTCTAGTTTACAGTTTCAGTTTGTCATTAAGGAAAAAAACAGTAAAATTTGTTTCTCAAAAGTCCCCAGCAGAACATGTAATTGTTGCCTCCATTTGGGTAGTTTATAACCATTTAATAGCTTAGTTGGATTAAATGTCTCCAGCATGGCATTATTTAAGTCTGCTCACATAACTTCAGTTATTTTATATAAAGAAGGATAACTTCAAGAACCGTAATTCTATATGTGTTAAATATATATGTAACAATGAATTTATGGAAAAGGAGATATATTTTTGTGCAGATTTGCTACAGGAGAGATAACACTAGTCCCGGTATTAATGCTTAATAAAGTCTTTAGTTCTTTAACTTTACTATCAAACTAGTGCAACAACCTTAATACTTATATTAATGAAAAGTCAATGCCTGTATTCTCCATGAATCCGTGAAAGATTAGAAGAAATGTATGAGCATAATTAATGGGAATTTCAGGGAACTGCTGAAAAAGTCAGAAATAATAACTCTTACGCTATCCCTAAATCCAGTCAGTACTTTACAGAAGCGTGCCTGCTTTTAGTGACCTTTATTCTTTCAGTTTTAAAAGAATCATATTATTAACATTTCTTAGGAAAATTCAGGATGAAAAACAATCGCATGACGAGTAGGTTGCCAGTTAGAGCTTAAAACAAAAACCAAAAACAAAACAGCTGGAAGCACTGAGGAACTGGAAGAAAAAAAAATGTGAAAAGCTGAAAACTATTTACAGAAGATGAAATTTGCAAAGTTAAATATGGTGATTTTTATGCATATATATTATTCTGTTTATTTTCTTTCTAAGGTCTTTACATGGCAATGATATTTCTGTTGTTCCTGAAGGAGCTTTTAATGATCTTTCAGCATTATCACACCTGTGAGTATTTAGATAACTGTATTTTTTATGTTATGTTGGGCAAATTTCATATAGTTGAACAAAGACAAAATGCAAAGGACTGCTCTGGAACAAGCTCATGCATCAGTACAGGCTGGGAAGTGGCCAGAGAGCTAGCTAGCCGCTCAGCAGAAAAATCCGGGGCCTCCTGGTGGGTAGCAAATTGAACGTGTCTGCCATGTGCCCCTACATGTACATGAAGGGTAAAGATGCTCTGGGCTGAATTAGAAAGCGAGGAGCCAGGTGACTGAGGATAGTGGTCACTCCCCTCTGCTCAACCCTCCTAAGGCCACATCTGGAATATGTGTTCAGTTTCTGTGGTACAAAGCAGATGTGTATGAACCAGGAGAGGGGCAAGCAAGGTGGGGAAGCGGCTGGATCGTATGAGCTGTGAGTAGAGGCTAGAGGAACTGGGCTTATTTAGCCTGCAGAGCGAGGGGGAGGGACCTAATAGTCTTTAAGTCTCTAAGGGGATTACAGCAATGGTGGAAACAGATTTCTCTCAGAAGTGCACAGTGAAGAGTAAGAGTCAACAGTCAACAGCTGCAACAAGGGAAGTTTGAACATAATGAAAAATTCTTCACTATGAGGGTGGTTCAGCTTTGGAACAGGTTGCCGAAAGAAGCAGAGGAATCTCCATCCCTGGAGATTTTCAGAGCTCAGCTGGACACAGCCCTGGGCAATCCTGCTCTGACTTTGAAGTGAGCCCTGCTTTGTGCAGGAGGCAAGACTAGATGACCTCCAGAGCACCTTAAATTATTCTATGATTTGTGTTGGTGTCTTTTAAGTTGACATTAAATACACGGCATCTGATTTCAGAACACAATTTGAGGAAATACTTTTCCTGATTTTAATTTTCAGTGGGAACCTAGGTTAGAACAAGTTACCTATATGTAAACCTCGTTGTGTTTATGGATAGTTATTAAATCTTTGCTTGCAATTGAGGAGTAAGTTGACTAGTGCCTTTAGATATATCTGGGTTTTATGTTTCTGAACAGGTGTAGTTGTTAAAAACTTAATTATCCATTGCTAGTTCAGTATCGGACATTTACGTTTCATTGGCTGTTTCTCAGAAATTTGATGATACTGATTAAGCTTTAAGTCATTGATAATTCGTTCAAATGGTACTATTAAACTAGCTTATCTGCGTGAAACATCAGTAAAACTTACATGGATTCTGTTATTGTTGCTGTTATTTTTTTCTTAATGGCCACCGGTTATCCCTGTTAACATTCTGATTTTAGCAGAGCAATTGTATTATCTCAGTTCAGGCTGACATTCAGTCTTGCAAATATGGAGTGGACAAAAGCTAGGTCTTTCTCCTTGTGTGGGAAGGTCCCTATCACTAGGTCTGACTTTTTTTACTGCTCTGACTTAAGCCTGACAGAAGTAGTATATATATTTTCTTGTGTTCAGCTGGAATTATGTAGCTATAATTAGGAGAGGACTTCCTGCTCAGTGTGGCAGAAGAGAGTGTTTCAGCAGTGGTAGTTCCTACCACCTCTTTTTGCCAAAGATTTTCTTGTGTCTCTGGAAGACTCAGTGACCCAAATTGTGGAATAATCTGGAAAAAAGTACTGACTGCCATTTGACAGTGTGCGCATATGTCAAGATTATCTGTTGAAAGTTCTATGATTATTTTCTTTCTTAAAAGGAATATGAGTGCATCTTTATAGAATAGCACAATGCTTCTACCTTCCAAATTAACTACACAACATATCATTGTTCTCAGAGTTTTAAAAGTATTTATGGTTTCTAGCAAAGAAAGTAGACACTTAAAAATCCTTTAGAGAAATTAATTCTGAAAATCTCTGGCTAAATTATTTTTTAATTTAAAAAAACAGATTTATTTAAAGAAATAGATTTGCTTTCATAATGAGGCAATTCTTATGTAACTACCACAAGGCTGAAGTAATGTAGTTTTTCTTTACTTATGCAGCAGAGACCTCTTACAGAATTCTGCACATAGCTGTGAGTTCAGTGGGAGAACTCCAAAGAGGAAATAATTAAATCAAATTTGGAAGCTTAGAAACAGATGGTTTGTACCAGCCTGGGAGCCATAAACTGAAAAAGAAAAATATCGGGGTGGAAGTCTGGGGTTGCCTGGGCTGCTTCGGAAGAGATACTTTATTCTTGTGAACTTAATTTCCCAGTATCAGTTTCATTCTGCTGATGCAGCTGATCTTGGCCATTACATATCAAGGGTGAAACAGAGTTAGTTCGTATTAGCTCTGCAAAGTTCACGCATAACGCAGCTAAGAATAGCTAGGTTTCCGGGCCAAGTTCACTGCTAAAACTGTCTCTTCTCGATTGAGAACCCAAATCCAGACACATCATGCTTACAGTCAATTCGGCGGAAGGAGGGCAGGTTTGTGGTTTGAAGGGTTTTTTGCCAACCTGTTTTCTGGCTTTGCTTTTTAAAAGCAACCATTTAAAACTTTATTCATTTTTTGTTTGTCTGTTTTCCATAGGGCTATTGGAGCAAATCCTCTTTATTGTGATTGTAACATGCAGTGGCTATCTGACTGGGTAAAATCAGAATACAAAGAACCTGGTATTGCACGTTGTGCTGGTCCTGGAGAAATGGCAGATAAACTTCTTCTCACAACTCCTTCTAAAAAATTTACTTGCCAAGGTACCGTTGTTGTTTTCTCTTTGAAGTATCAATTTTGAATTTTTACAATATGTTTAGCTATGAAATAAGAGCCCTGTGTACTCTAAATACATATATTATAGCATCTTTTATCACCCTTGTCATCATTCCTCCTCATACGTAGGGATGTAGCCATTGGTTCTGTTCAGGAACTGTATTCATTTTAAAGACTTTAATGCCTATTTGTTTTCAAATAGATGGGGAAAAACGTCTTTGGACTTCAGTACAGAATTCATGGATGTAGATGGAAACTTGGTACTGTCTCAGTCATGAACTACCGTTTAAATGTCTATACTTCCCTTAGCCAAAGAACGGCCTTTTCCATCAGACTGCTTACTGTAAAAACTGTAAATACATTCATAATCCTTGCAGTCTGCAATTAATTGCATCAATATGTCCAGAATGCTTCCTCTGATATTTCAGAAGAAAGCATTAAAAAAAACCCAAATAACACCTCCACCCCACCTGCTCCCCCCAAAAAATGTAGATAAAGGGATGTGATTACCTCTACAGAGGGCTCATTCTAAAATGTTGTTATATGGGGAGGTTTCTCAGGGACCAAGAGTATTTATCTCCATGTTGGTACCAACGTTGCTGGAATTTATATCACAACTTATATTATTGTCTGTTAATTCCTAGGTTCTTTTTCTGAACCTTACTATGTTTTGGTTAGAAAAGTACCTCTTTTACTCACACGGAGAGAGAACTTGGTTTGGTTTACTGTTTAATCTTCCTCTATTCCATCCGTTTCTCCCTTCTTAAATATTTTGAAAACACAGAAAACTTCTGCTATAGCTTCATTTTTCATGGTCCTAATTTAGAAGCATTGAAATCCCCTACTGGAAAGAAAAAAAAAACAAAACACCCAAATTTATACATGCTTATACTTGTAAGCTGTTACAAAGCTTATAGTTATTTCTGAGGCATCAGATAAATATGATCTTCAGTCTTGTAGAAGTAACTTATTCTCACAGTCTAGGTAATCTTCAAGCTATTTTGACTTAGTCATCTGTTAACGTATCTTCAAAGGTGAGCTTAATCACTTTGTCATTTCTTCCTTAAAAAAGCAACGGGACTTTGTCAGAGTTTGTCTCATCCAAAGTTGTCCTTTACTGTGTGTTATTCCTATTTAGTCTTCTATCCTTAGGTTTTCTGTCAAAAAACTTTTTTGTAAACAAAAACTACTAGAACCCATTTTGTTGCTTGTGATGCCAACGAATTGTGTCTCCCTCCAAATCCTTGCAGTTTTTCAACAGTACATCTCTGAGGTCACGCCAGTGTTCATTGCACATGACACTCATCTGTTGCAAAGTCTCTTTGTCTGATTTTTGATAGGACGTTTGCTGGCCTATCTGCCAATCTGATGGTTTTCTATACAAGCATCCACTGAACATTGTTTCAGATATGCTCTTACTACACACTGTCGTAGGGCTATAAGTGAAAGAATATTTGCATGGACATGAAGGACCTGTTTGGTTATTTTCCAGCCCTGTCAGTTTAAAAACTGTATCACCCCTGGCTACAATCATTGTTATGTTTCTGTCAGACAATCCAGAAAATATATCTTACTCCCTCTTGCCCATCAGAAAATATCCTTTATATTATTGTGCAGGGTAAGAACTGTATTTGTTTCACTGCCAAGAGTGGAGATCTGGTATTATGGATACCTTTGAGAGAAAATAATTTTCCTGGCACTGTCCTATGAAGATGCTCATAATTACAGATTGCAAATCAGCAGCTTTTCAATGACATGATGGCCCTGTAAGACATTATGTGTCTGTTACTCAAAGATAAGTAATTTTATCTTTTGCTTAAAAATGAACTGCTGAATAGAAATTAGGAAAGTGGTATATGCCTATTAGAACCAAAATTTTAGGCTATGAGTGAAAAGACTGGTTTTGGAATATCTGTTCATGGTCTGCTATTGTCTACATATTTACAGGAAAAGAGTAGTGTGTAGTTCCTTCTTATCAGTATATCTAGGTTCAACTGAAAGTGAAAGGGTTGCTTCAATTTTACTTACATAATGAATAGTTCCCAGTGAAAATGAGCATTTTAAAATGAAGTCTCATCTCAGTTGTAAAGCTCCATAAAATCACTGTACCGTACTCTAATTTTATGAATTCTTTTACTCCAGGAATCATTCCTTAGTATTTTCTTCTTTCAGTTGTTTTTCTACATTTATGGGTGCTTTTTCTTTTTTTTGTGTGGCCTCTAACAGATTCTCAATCTTTTACCCCTTTACCATCCATGCCCTGCTTCTAGAGATTCCAGGGCCTTGTGGTTTTCTGATACCAGGTAAGGTTATAAGTAGATCTGGAATGGGTGATCTGATTAAGAACGGACCTTCTGACCTTCCCTTTGTGTACCTCAAGCAGACTTCTTTCCTAAAACACGCATGTTTACTGTTTGTTTTCCCCTTTGATGAATCTACAGCTGACTCTTCATGATGTATAATTTACATATTGTGTGAACAGTTTTGTTATTTTAAAAGCCTGGGTTTGAGGTCTGAAAATTATCTAACTGAAATGACCATTTCCACTGCATTGTACTAAAAACGGTGATTTCGTTAGCAGCTTTAGTGTAAGTGAATCAGTGTAGATACTGATCTTGAGGCCATACAAAAGAGAGAATAGGAGTCATAAAATGTCAGAGCTCAAAGTTTTTCTTGCGACAGGTTTCTCCAGGAGCTGGTTTCGGGAGGCTGTGTGTCATGTTTTTCTTCAAGAGTGTTGGATAGCTACATACGTATGTCTGTCAGTAAAATAGGGTTAGGTTTTCACTGTTTACAAAAGAATACTGCATATCTTTTCATTTATTTTAAGGGTTTTTCTTCCAGTTAGAACTTGTTCGAGAATATATATGTCTACATATGAAAAGCTAAACAATGGGTTATGAACCCAGTTCTTCTTCATATACAAGTCTTTTAACACATGCAAGCAGAAAGAGGAAAGGAATGGTATAGTGCAAATGAAATCAGGTTCCAGAACTGCTTTTCCATTAGGCTTCAGTAAAAATACCAGAAAAAATTCAATTTTTTGATCTTACAAATGAAGAATGATAAATAAAAATGTTAATTTTTATTGGATACTACATACATAGTTTGAAATAAACGTTTACAGCACAAAATGAGATACAGCGTTGTTTACTATCTTGCTGAGACTTAGGTTCCCATTTTCTGGCTCTGTTTTGGAAGTGAAATTTAGATTGCTAATCTGTTTGGGAAAATAACCATAGTTACTGAATGTTTTTTAATTCATGCCAAATAATTAGCATTTTATTGCATGAGAAGTAGAAGGAGGATATGATGTTCAGAATAAACACTTGAGGCAAGGAAGCATAGACTTCCAGGCTACAGCACAGTGTTACCATTTAGTTTTTTTAAGTGTGTGCCTCTTGCACCTTATTTTCTTCACAGAACCTCTTAATGTACTCTAGCAATAGTCAGCAATAGTCTAGAGTATCCAGGCAGGACTTTCTAAACGTTAATTCTGTGGTGTTTGTTTCAACTCTTCTACTTCTGCTGTTTGCTGGTCTGACAGAAACTTTAATCAGGTATAGATTTCTCTTTCACAATAAGGTAATAAAGAAAAGAATAGTCAATGATCCATATAGACTGCGGTTTTCGCAATAAGCATCTTATCACAGATTACCGTGTTCATCCCTTTGAGTTTGCTTGCAAGCTGTGACACAGGATACCAGCAACTGCAGATTTAAAAAAAAATCATAAAAAAAAAGTCAACCTCTCCTTGTCTAACACACCCCCTACTGAATCCTTATAATCACATGGCTTCCTTCCATGCCAGCTCATTTACAATGACATATCTGGGATTAATTTTCTAAGAAAAGTTAAGAAATCTAAGTTTAAAAAAAAAAAACAAAGCCCCATATCTCAGTAAAAGTGCCCTGTTAGCTTGGAAAACTTTGCAGTCTGGCTCATTTTGAGTAAAACCTGTTATGGAGCAATCGGGCAGTTCCACCAGCAGGTCTCAGGAGTTTGGGTTTTGTGTCTGCTTAGAAGAAAGCACTGGTTATTCCTTAAAATATACAGATCACCTGTGGATAACTGAAGGGTTTTTTTCATAGGTGAAATGTGAAATCAGGCTGGAGGCAGTAACGTCATCAGGCAATAGAGCCGGAGGTAGTAGAGAATGTATGTTCATTCTCTTCATAGGCATTTGGCCAAGTCCCCCAGTAATCAAACTTTTCTGTCACAAAGTGTATGAAAATGAATCCTTATTTGTACACAGGTAACTTCTAACTTTTAACAAATAGCCAGTGATTTCGTTGGTTGTTTGACACACACACACACACAAAAAAATAAGTTATGGTTCCTAACCTGAAAATTCACCATGAAAAGGCTGTCTTAAAGTTGTTAAAAAAAAAACAGAAAAATAAATATCTCAAAAATATTTATAAAATGGGATGAGACTTACATAGGTCAAACCTCTAAGCCTGGCTTCTGAAACTTGAGATTTTGTCGATATTCATTATATATATATATGTCATTATAATCATTAATATAAGAAACTAGACTGCAAGCATGGATTGCAGCCCTCATTTGCACATAGATACGTGGTACAGTTTGCATTATTTGTGGGCTCAACTAATGCAGTCATGCACAGAGCTGTGGCTGACTCCATAAGGAAGCAAGGTGCAATATAGAGCTATTTACGGTGAGATAGCTTGAACAAGGCAATTTACATTACAATTCACAGATGTTCAACCAATTTACAGGTAATTTTACTGGTTCATTTTGCCATCTCTGTGATCCTGCAGATAAAAAATAAATTAAAACAAAAATACATTAAAAATAGTGTTCTCAGTAACACTATCAAGGGAAGGTTCACAAACTGTGATAGCCCTTTTTCTCATAGGCAAGAGACAAAAGCTGAAACTGTATTTTTCATTTTGTTAATACAAGGGAATGGTAATTATCATGGATCAAAACTGTACAGATTTCAGAGAATGGGGATATGCGTATTTCTTTGGGTTCAGCTTCTTCGGAAGAAAAAAAGTAAAGTGATAAATAAATCAAAAATCCAGCCCTAAATTTATTTGGTCATGTAAAAAGAATGAAGGACAGTCCAGCACTCCATTCATATAGAAACACCACAAAGTCTAAAATAGAAATTTCATTTTAAAATTTAAAGCAACGTGGCAGATATATCCTGTCGAATATAAATTATTAGTTGTTTCTGACTATCCAATTTGTATTTTTAAGGGCCTGTGGATGTTAATATTCTTGCTAAGTGTAATCCCTGTTTATCAAATCCATGTAAAAATGATGGAACCTGCAACAATGATCCAGTTGATTTCTATAGATGTACTTGCCCGTATGGTTTCAAGGTACGTACTGAATGAAGAGGAGAAAGCTTACTGAAATGTAAGCTTCTCCTTAACAAACTTTAAGTTTTATTTGGCTCCGTTCCACTAGTGTCTGTATCTTCTTCTTAAATTATAATTGTTGTTTCCTGCATAGGGTCAAGACTGTGACATTCCCATTCATGCTTGCATTAGTAACCCGTGCCACCATGGTGGAACTTGTCATTTGAAAGAAGGAGAAAAAGATGGATTCTGGTAGGTTGTTTTTAATCGTAATAACAGTATAGAAAACTCCTGAGTTTTATATGCTGAAAAAAATTTGGTGTTAATCTTTGGGTTCTCTGTGTTTGCTGGTAAGTGCACCACAAAGGCAGATTTTCAGAGCTTCTGAAGTTTTCAGAACATGTCATCGTCCTTGGAAAGCTTCTAAAGCTTTGAAACTGTTAATAACAAATGATTGTGATTAGTTGAGGCATATCAGGTCAAGACAACATAGTATTGACTTCATTATGCTAATTAATAGCTAGCTAGATCCCTGCTGAAAAAATCTCACAATTCATCTGTTGTTGTGTGTATTACTTCAACAGACAGCATGTAAATGATAAAATGTAAATCCCAGTGAAATAGAAAATTAATGATTCATTTGAAACTCGCTATGCCAGCAGATAAACATGCTGTGAGCATTTTTAATCTTGAGTTATTTAATCACACAGTACAATTACACCAGATGTACTTCATGAATTATGAAATAAAGTTCTTTAGGATTCTTATGTGAAATTATTAGTCATTTAATAATCTAGACCTCAAGCTTGTTAGAAATGACACTTCAGAAAGATACAATTCATTATCCTGCAATTCATTATGACATTATTCTTATTTTTAAATCCAAATTCTGCCCAAAGATTAAATAGTTTTCAATTAAAAATTAAGCATATACATCTTAATACTATGCCTCTTGAATTTAAAGTGGCATAGTCATGTCTCAGAATTTGACCTTTTCCATTTATTTGAATACTACATATTTTGAAAATCAAAGCAATCTTTTAGTGAAAGCTGCAGAAATTATAGATAGTGCATACATAGTTACATGAAAATGTATGTGTAGTCATGTTTGAGTGATCTTTTACATTTACTATCTATTTTGATGCATTTATTTTGTATAAACGTACTTAAAAGTTAAAAAAATACTGCTTTTAAGAGTTTATACAGGCTTTGTTTTTACATGTTAATCCATATACTGTGCCTGGAACGTTAAACAGAGCTTTATATTGGTGCTTTTAACTGAATGATAGAGGAATATTACTATTACATACTAATCCCTGATCGCACAGTCTTTTCCAGGTGTTTAACTTTAAAAAAACAAAAGGATAACTTTCCATAAGAAATATAATCTAATCTTCTAATATAAAAGGTAGCATGCTTTTCAAAAGGAACGTTCAGTGATTTATTTTAAGAAGCTCCTTAGACTAAAGATTAAAGCACAAATTTAGAAGCCTTGTTTCTGTAATTTAAAATAGGAAAAATATTTTGGTAACACTTATTATATGTTTTTTTTACATTATATCAACCATGTTCCTTTATGGGATAGTGATTATAAATTTTTGTACCTATTAATTACAGACCTTCTTGTCCAGTCTCCCCAGCTAAAATGTCCATGGGTTTAGTTTTGTTTTCTGTATTGCAGGTGCACTTGTGCAGATGGATTTGAAGGTGAAAACTGTGAAGTAAATGTTGATGACTGTGAAGACAATGACTGTGAAAATAATTCTACTTGCGTGGATGGAATTAACAACTATACTTGTCTTTGTCCACCTGAATATACAGGTAGGAGTACAAGAGAAAGTACAGGTAATTCAGGAATTCCTAGCAGAACAGTAATATTTTTCAGTTTGTAGGTGAATTAGTACTCTACAATTCACTTAAAGCCAAGTTTCCCTCCATATTTTTCTCCTATGTGGTTTGTAGTCAAAAGTAGACTTAATGCTCACTTATTAATTCCTTTGTTAATTTTTAAATTACAGCATTTTGATATTTACGAGATCATTCAAAATGTGTCCCTCTTTACTGTTCACCTACCCAGAAACCCCAGTGAAGAACCTCTGTGGCTATAGAAATCTGAAAACTATTCTGCTTTTAGCCTCTATACCTCCTGTTACTAACAGGGCAGAAAAGGATCTGTCTATGCCAGCAGGGAATTGAATTTGGCACCCCTGGATGCTGTCCTGCCCTCCGTTAGAAACATTAATGGAGAGTGTGATGCTTTCTGTTCTAGCACACACAAAAAATAGAAGAAACATTAGAGAGTGTCTAATTATTTGTTTCTATCAGTTGGCAGCCAGGCCAAAGCATTCCCCTGTCTTTGATACACAGTCTCTTGCTTGCGGTCATCATCTCTGTGGGAATGGAGGATAGTTAGAACAGCAACACTGGAGAACAAGAAGTAGAATCTACTGTTTACGTTGATCGGTTTTATAGTTTTTCTAACTAGACAGATGTGTTTTCTGTCAGCTAGTTGACCACTAGGAGAACACAGAGCTTAAATTCACAAAACCATGATTTGAAACACATAAAAAAGAAACGTAAAATCCACCATAACTTGAGAATTAACTCTACTCAGTCATCCTATATTTTTATTTTAATCAATCAATGAAATTGGAGCTCTGGAAAACTGGGAGGAGAGATGAATTCCTGAATTAATTTCATTTTTTGAAAACACAGATAACTCCTTTTTAATCCAAGGTATTTCCATCATTAGTTCTACAATCTATTGGATTGCTCAAATGTTTTAGGGTATTCAGATTTAAAGTCAATATTTAAATCTTGGAAACCCACAGTGAATGAAGATGAACACAAGTATAAGAAATACAACTGCATAATCTAATATATGTATTCATCCAGTACTTACGCTGGGTAAACGTTTGGTAGAAATTTTCCCATACAGATTAAGCTACAATACCTACAGCAATACAGGTTAAAAAGATAAGTAGCCAGAATAAGATTGGTAATAATAAGTGGATGGTCCACATCTGGAAGAACAGACAAAGTCTTCTGCTTAGACAAAATACTGTTTTGCCAAGTACTGGTACCTAAAATACTGATACCTTAATACCTAAAAGCAATTGACAATTCAAGCCTTAGAAACAAATACAACAGGTAACAGCATCAATGAGTATTTCTCCTATAACTAATATTTCAGGTTTATATGCAAGTTAAGCTTCGGCTCCCCCTGGGGTCAATTGCTATCTCCTTTAAAAATGGGATCAGATATTCTACTGTGTAGGCTGGAGGAAAGCAAACAAAAGTCACATCAGTCCAGTATTGCTGTTCCGTGGCTTTATGCTAAGAGGTTTCATATATCTACTGGATAGTTGACAATTCATTTCCAAGTGCATTCCTCCTCTGCAGCTTTGCAGGTGTCGTTCATTTCTTCATTTTTGACAGTTGCTCTAGGTGCATTTAACTGCTAGAGTAAATAGCTTGCTGTATTCACAGTATGCCATGGCAAGGACTGTTTTGTATTAAATATCCATGGAGTGGATACAAAGGCTTGTTTAGATGTGCTACCCTAAAATTTTGATTAAGTGTGCCTGTTGCACCTCTGTAGTATTGCAATTGAAATGTACCTTTTACATTTACAATTGAAACAGCAATTGTAGCATTTCTTTATATATCTATATGGTTAGAGCAAAAAGGAGAGCATAAACATTGGTAACATTTTTGACATTTGTATTGCAGTTGTGCTGCTTTAGTCAAAAGACAAGGAAGTGTATTTTTTAATTTGGTTCATAATCATGCATAATTCTAAAAGGAAAATACTATGAGTTTACATGGCAAGTGTTTTTGTTCGCTAACTGTAATTCTTTCAGGGAGGTTTGCTTTTACAGATGCTATGCCTATTCAATGCCTATTCATAATCGCTGCTGAAGTCAGTAGGTCGTGTGAGTAGGTGAGAATCTTCTCACCAGCTCAAAAATCAATCAAAACAATCTACTTGTAATCAGTAAGTTTAGCTGTTATGTTTTTTAAAAAATGTTGAGAATTTACACTCTCTCATCAGATTATTTTCAACACCTTACCAAAAACAGACACACGTGTATTTCTTTAAACATACAACACTGGAGCCTCAACTCATTTTATAGATAAGTTGGGCAAAAATTGTAGCAGAAGTTCAGGCTTTTCATCCCACAGGATACAGTACAGAATTCTAGAATATACTATCTATCTTACAAAGAATCTGAGGATAGGACATAATGTGTGAAATCCTAAATCCTTTTTGAGATTAATTGTAAGGAGAAAATATAAAACATTCAGCTGGTCAAGGGGTTTTCACGTCCGTCATCTTTGATCTTGAATAATAATGAAATAACCTTCAGTGTTAAGAGTTAGACTGACAGTAATCTGGACACATCAGGATCTAGAAATGGTAGTGTTCAGAATAAAAAGTAATCTTACAGCTGCCTCAAGTATGTATGAGGTACCAAATTATTTATAGGATTATTTTTTTCTCTGGCCTATAGCCTGATTTGAAAGTTAAACAACAGAATCCCTGTCTGGTATGGATACAGTGATTTTCATGAGGAACTTTGTAAACATTTGGATTTTGGTATCTGTTCTAACAGGTTAAAATCAGATATGCATATTGCTAATGTGTTTTTTTATGACGGGTACTTTTCACTAAATGAATTCATGTACTAGCTGGGCAAAAGTAGGTTAATGATCAGGAAAGCAGGCTATATACTCAGTAGGTAACAAGATTTTTAAATTCAGAGATACTTATCTCTAGCTCAGAAAGTCCCTGATCTGTAAGTTGCTGGAGACTGGGACAGTATACATACCAGGAAAATACTACCGTAGGCTTGTCCTATTCTCTTTTAATTCTGTTGGCAATACTTTGAATTGTCTGTGTTCAAGATGTCACAGCATATATGTACTGAATGTGGAAGTGCACCAGCCCACAATATTTTTCTGGGTGAATGGTTATCTGCAAATATGCTTTACATTTCAGTAGCTCAGTATAAGGAAGAAGTCAGCTAAAACCTGCTGGTATGAAATGTAGATCACTCTTCTTTAAAGTTTCATTTTCATGTGGAAGGCTTGTTAGAATCTCAAACTAACTCTGAAAACACGTAAAAAAACTATGAAAACTGTTGTAAAGAACGTTGCAGTGCAAAACCAAACAGTCACTTTTTGACTTTTCTAACAAACCCTTGAAAATTGACACTCCCCAAGTACGCAGTGTTGATTTAAAAACAAACAAAATAGCTTATTATGTTGTTGCTTAAGAATCAGGAATCCATTTTTCTCTGCCTCAGTTAAGTTTTACAATTGCCTCCACGGTTACAGGTAGAAAGACAAAGAATGGTATTTGCACTATACTATGAGCTTTCTTAAGATGACAGACTGTAACTGTGAAGCAACAGTAAGCAAACGGAATCAGCGGACACTGAGGGCATCTGACGAAACCTTGAGAAATAAAACATTTAAAATACATCACTATATCCTGCACTCTTTAACCTCGCTATTCTCTTAACGTTATCATCTCCTTTATTTTAACCTCAGTCTATTAAACTTCAGGTCATTTTGTGTACATTCTGTAGATTACAGATGATCATTTCTCTTGCTCATTACCACCAGTCATTAGATCACAGATCTAACTGATCCAGAAGTAAAACCTTTCTTATGCCACCACTGGCATGGACTTCTTACCTTTTCTGTTTGTTTTGCTCTGCTGTAGGTGAGGCTCTGAAGCTTGCTTCATTTTGCTATACCAACCTCTCTGCTGCTATAGTTGTGCATTAGCTTAATGTGCTATGCTGTTGTATTACAATGTAAAAAGTCTCTTGTCTCTTCTGTCTTTGTCACTGCAAGCTGCTAATCTGAATGAAGTGGAAAAAGGTCAGTTGTCTTTTAAGCCTATTTTCACTTACTTTGGTTTCTCACTTTCCTTTCCTTAAAGGTGCATGGATTTCAGTTCTTACAAATGATCAAATAAATTGTATATAGGTATAATTTAGAAAGCTCACTGCAAATCCTCAAATTAGGCACTTGGCTCTTGCTGTGAATACGTGTCAAAAGAATGTCGTTGAAGATGCAGATCGCTGTGCAGGAGTACTTTAATACTACCTTCATTGTCTTTTTTTCAGATGTATTAAAAATTTGTGCAGCCACTGATAGGACTAACAAAAAAGTTGACATGGCGATCTTCTGAAATCTTTATTCTCATCACCTTAAAGACATACCTTGGTTCCGTTCTAATATAGTCTCTGTTTTATAGCACTGTTTTGCTTTAATTTCTTCATTAGATTATGATACTGGAAAACACGCTGGAGTAGAAAATGGCAATCTTCTTGCTCATCATTTCTGTGGCCTTTTTTTGCTGTAAATATCTAAAGAAACTGAAATGACCACAGTAAGCTGAGGCTATGGTACAAGAAAGGTAATAGTGGAGAGATTTATGACAGTAACTTTGGGTGTTCCTGATTTTTAGGTTTTTTTTAAAGTTCCTGTCTAACACCTATCTCACTAACAGAGATAACTATCTTCTATACAATCTGATCATCTATACAGTCCGAGAGCTAACAATCAGTGACAGCATTTATAAAGTTACATATTAATTTTCGAAGCAAACGAATCATCTTATAGTATATTCACCATTAATTTAATTTGATAAATATATTGCGCAGTCTATAAAGCAATATAATATTTCACTAGTAATAAAAATATGTTCATTAACATGTTGAGCAAGGCTGCAATTATACCATCTGTGTTGATTAATTTAGACATCAGATGAATAATTCTTACATCTTAAACTCAGAGCCTAAATTCTCTCTGTAAATGATGGAGAGAACAAGACATTTCCAGAAAGTGATTCCAACCACAGGTGTTCTACACTTAAAGCTGTATTCCATTTAGACATGTTGCCATATTTGCATTTTAGTATTACTTATCTGGACAGAAAAGATAGGTTCCTGTTTTTCTTTTCCCTTGTCACTTCCTAAGTTATCTTTTCTTCATTGTTCTGTTACTATTACAGTGTGTAACTGGGTGATTTTGTAAAAGAGTACTTGTCTCTTGAAAAACTAGGAAAGGTGCAAGCTCAGTATAAATAAATATAAAAGTTGAGTTCTTTGTTATTTTCATTTTTAGTTTAAAAAAAAAAAGCATAACCAAGCAGATTACAATAACTCATTCGACATCTGTGATTCATGGATAAAATTTCACTTTGTTGCTGATTTCCAGTAGTGTAAATTCCAGAATTTTAGGATTTACTTCTGGAAATTAATAGAAAAACAATTTCTGTGTTCATGAAAAATAGCTTTTCAAATGGAATGTAAAGGGAAGATGCTACTATGAAGAGACTCAAGTCTCCATTCCAAGTTGAAGCAGCTGTTACCTGTGTATTGTATCAGTCTTGCTGATAGTTTAAATGTCTTTATAATGTGATTAATGGTAGAAGGGCAATGAATCCTAAACAGAACTGTAGTCACTGTAAACGTATTACACAAGTGGGAACTATAGCATATGAAAATTACTGATTATATCAAGAACAAATTCCTCACAAACAAGTTATCAAACAGCCAGTGGATGTGAACTAAGGTCAGCACCAAAATTAAGCAGCTGTGTATGTGATACATACTTGTTTTAGCTTGCCAGCTGAACATGAAAGTCATTAATGGTCTATAAGTTGCTTGGAGGATCAGTCAGTTTTATCATGCCAGACATCTTGAATTGTGACAGTAGTAGGGAAAAAAAAGGGGATCATTTTAAGTAATTATCTCAGGTTAGGCAAGCCATGGACTCAGATATTGATATATTTATACATTTCAAAACTTCATTACATGGCCTTCTTGCTACTACAGTAAAGGAGTTGAGTTACTACTTTCAATTCACTTGGTAATCAAATAAGTACCTGTCTAAAATTTAAGCATGCAAATAATCCAATGCAAATCATGTCATATCAAACTTGATAAAAAGTTTAATTATTTCATTAAATCGGGATCATAATCCTCATTCTTGTAAGAACTACACATAAGTGTTACAGCATCTTAGGATAAAGAGATACCTTTGCTACTCTTGCTTTTCATCACTCGTTGTAAAATTTTGTTTCATCTAGCTTAATATACGTCAAATGACTATTCTATATTAAAAACTCAGGTATTAAAGTAATTTTACTGCATTTTCATGAAGGGGGACCCTTGGCAAGCTGAGCTACCTGCTACTAGTTCGATCACTGCCATTACTGATTCTGGTCTATAATCTATCCTTTTGTTTTCCTTAATTGTCTTAAAGCTTACCTGCTTTAACGTTACTATTTCTTTGTTGTTGCCAAACAGCATATATAAAACAACTAGAAATGTTAAACTAAATAAGCACCATCTTACACTAAGATACACAAGCATGGTGGACAGAGAACAAGAGTTAAGAGTTAACAAGAGTTAATCAGCGGTAAAAGATAGGAACAGTCCAGCAATGAATCGGATCTAGAATTTAACTTAAAAATTAAATTCTAAATAATTTGTCATCTACTGTTCATGAAACACAAGACTTCATAAAACTGCAGCACTTTTCTGTTTGTTAAATAGCACTGCCATTTTCCAACCACTCCTACACTCTATTGGCTATTTGAGTCAGAAGTAATTAAACAGAGACCTCCAGAAAGACTCAGATAGTAATACCTAATTGATAAAACATAAATACTGCAGAAGTTGACTCCCAATATATCACAACCAAGTTCAGAAGCTGGAATGGACATATATGTACACATATAAAAACCTGCTATTCTAGCAATTACCAGTAAGTCTGTAACATATATTTGTTATTTTAGCTTTGGAATAGCGAATAAGTCTTCTAGCAAAAACCTGATTTTTATAATTACAACGGGCCATTCTTTCTTTTGCATTCTGTCTCTAGTTTTTATTCTAATATCATACTCAGCTTTGCTAATGCACTAGTGATTTTAGACTTGTTTCTTCAGTCGGCTCGCCTGTAATTAGCAATGTGCTATCATATTCAGAAGCCCATGTCCATTTGTGTTAGAGCTGTCCTCTTCATTCAGAAATATAGTGGCTGACATTGCTTTCTTTGACTGTATTTTGAATTTATTGCCCAATTATTCAAAATAACAATGATGTAAGCCCTTTTTCACCTCATTGCATTGTTCCTCATTATTTGTTGTACTACATGTCTTTATATATTGTAAAATCTGGAGTTAAGGGTCTGTTCAGCCTTGAGAAAAGATTTTTGTCGCCATGTTCCAGTACTTAAAGGGTGACTACAAAAAAGACGGAGACTCCCTTTTTACAAGGAGTCACATGAAAAAGGTGAGGGGTAATGGATACACTTTATTCCTGGGGAGATTCTGATTGGACACAGGAGGAAAATTTTTCCCAATAAGAACAATCAGCCACTGGAATAATCTCTCCAGGGAAGTGTTGGATTCCCCAATGTTGGACACTTTTAAGATTCAGCCGGACAGGGTGCTGGGCCATGTTGTCTAGACCATGCTTTTGCCAAGAAAGGTTGGACCAGGTGATCCTTGAGGTCCCTTCCAACCTGGTATTCTATGATTCTATGAATAAGTTTTTCTGCGATTTATAATCTCATCAAGTCATAAGAGTGAACAAACATACACAGAGGAAGCACAAACCGACTTGTGAATCTAGCAAACTTCAAAATTTGGTTAGTTAATCAAGGATTACACACAATTCATCATCAGTATTTAATAGTGTTGTCTGGCTGTTTTAAGTCTGCATCATCCTCTATATCCAGCTGCAAAATCTCAGTAAATATTCCAGTCTTGATCTTGGAGGGTTGTGTTCATTTGGACTGTGGTGACCACGCAGAGTTCCGCTGGTTGCAGTGCTACTCCATACCAGAATCCAGACTCCCTAGATTAATTAAGCAAGATGTCTTATGAAAAGAGTTATTGCTGGTTCTCATTAAACTTTGGAAGCTTCTCACAGGATTTTTGACACTTTATACACTGCTTATTTTTAAACAAACTAGTCTGTTGCTTATTTTCCTACATACAGAAATGTTCCCATCTTTCAAAAACATGATTACTTAGCCAAGCTCTTACAGAAGCCTCAGTTACAATATGATTAGATGAATGAAAGAATGTACACACACATTGGTGTCAAGCTTCCCTGAATTGAGACATTTGTTTCACAGTCTTTTTTCATTATTTTGAAGTATGTTTTTTTTTTTTAAAAAACATTGTATTATGCTTTCCAAATCAGGGAACTCAGGATTTCCTCCCAGTAAAGCCAAGGAGCCTGACTTGGTAAATCTGATATTTCCTTCAATGAGTGTTTCACTTTCACCACTATCTTTTCATTTCAACAAAATTACTTTCTCCCCTTCACCATATCTCAGTTAAATTCTGAATAACAAATTGGTTATTCAGTATGCTAAAAGAAATGTTGCTTTACCAGGAAACTGTTCTTCAGTGGCTCAGATTCCATGTCACATATTTGTACTTACCTTTTCTATTAACTTTTTTGCAAACAGTTATATTTTGGTTGTGAGAACTCTTCATTCAGGATATAAATCTGTTAACAATACAAATGAAGACCTCACACTTGGGTTATTTTGTTTTGCTCTTCTAGTATTTATATTTTCATTCAGAAATTCGGTATCTGATGTACATATTTTGGATTCCACCTTGATTTTTTCATGTTTTTCTTTTTACTGATCCTGTGTGCCAGTCTGTCATGAATGCTACTCTTTCATTATAATGAAAGTTTGTACTTTACATAAAACTGACTCTTTTGTTCATAGGGTTTTTTACATTATTATTTCACTACATAGACCACTATGTTTATCATGATTCCTGTTTCCTTCCGTAGGCTACTTGCTAACAGACTGTTTAACTAAAAGGTCCCTCCAGTGGTATGATTCTGACTTACTTCCCAGTGCATAGTTTGCAAATGTGAGGGGAAACTTTCCTTCCTTTTGTGCTGTCACAGCACGGAGTCCTGTCTTTTAAAGACAAGTGGGGTTTTGAATCATTGTTTCTCTTCTTTTTCAGTCTGTGCACTTTTCTACAGAGTACTCAGATCAAAGTCTGACCATAACCTCAAATATACCTGATGATGTTTTCAAGCCGTTTGGCTGTAGTAGGCCCGGTAGCATACGTTTTTCAAAACTGTAAGCCTATTCCAAACTTAAACATCCAGTTTGACCCTCAGTCTCTATGCAGGTTTCACAGCTATGGCTTGGGAATGAAGACTTTTCAAGCACCCCTGAGCTTTTCAAGAGGTGATTAAGCTTTCAGTGTAGTTCAGAAGATGTTAGGGCCATCAACCTATGACTACTAAATGCAGTGTACCCTGATTAAGACATCATGTATTTTATGAGTACCTGGATCGGGGAAAAAGAATTTAAACAATGGACAGGCTTAGACACTACTCAATAAAGCTGTTTGCCACACAAGAAATTTCAGAGGTCTGTGCCAATAATAATCTAAGCCATGGCCCAATTACTATGTTGTAGCAAAATCAATGCCAGTTCAGTAAAGTTGACAGCAATGGTGATGTTGCTTGCTCCTGTTATGCCAGTCCAAATTTGCCTTTTTCTAGGTATTTGGGGGGTTTCCCACTGAACTGTGAATCTATCTAGAGACAACAAACCTCCAGTCCTCCTTGAAAGATAGGCTCAATATGTCACTTTCCAAAAGTCTCTGATACACCATTAGAATTAATAATCTTGGGAATGTCTAGAGGTATTTTTCTCCAAGTCTTGTAAGTACTGAACAGCCATATTTTTATTACTTGTAATTGGGGTGTCATTTATTTTGCAGTTCTGCATGTAAGTTAATATAGAATATATGCCACAATAAGATATTTGGGGTGGGGTGTATATATATGCATATATACACATATATGTAGGCACATATATACATTTCTAAGCCACAGGAACGTGTATAAATTAGGTTAAAAACAACAGTGATTTTTGCTTATTCCACTCGATGTGCCTGGAAATCTGAATTCTCTGTTCACATATTTTTATCTGTTTTAAACGTTGTTGTCCTTTAAACAGATTTCAGCTATTACAACAAATTCTGCAAATTGACTAAATGCTATGTGAAGGATTACTTCCCTCTTATATATGTATTTGTTTGAACAAAACCCTTTGAAAAGAGAAAGGGATCTGTTTTTTGTTTGATATATCGTGGGACGCAAAGAATCTCTGGTATTTCAGGATTCTTTGTGCACTGACCTAGTCATAACAGTTGCACATTTCCAGACTAATAAGTCCATTGAGAGTTAGAAGAGGCTTTGAGAATAGAATTCAAATCCTTTGTATTAGTCATCTGCAGTGGCCTGCATTTAATCTTCATTCAGTTTCCTACATATATTGACTAAGTCACATTGTTACTGACAGTTTTCCGGAGGACTGTTAAGTAGCCTGTGCTTGAAGGCCATTTTCTTGTGTTAAGTCAACGCTTTATTTGGATTTGTGGAGAAAATGCACTACTTGCAAATTGGTAATGTGCTGTCAATTACTTTTTTTAAAAAAAATCTTTGTGTAGAACTAGTCTGGATCTTTTGGATGGCTGCAAAGGATTTGTCTGGCTGGTTTTGGCTTCTCCTCTCATTTTCGAAGATGTAGAGATCCCATGTCTTATCACACTTAGCATACATATTTCAGATGTGTTTTTATCCAGCATAACCATCTTTGGCTTTGGTTCAGTTTTGCCTTTTTCTCTATCCTTGCTTTAATGTAGACCGTTCCTCAACTCTTTTAAGTTTTGGGTTATTTGTCCATCATTTGAAATAAGTTCTACATACCCTAAGGGATAACTCCTGGAAATAATGTCTCAAGTCTTGAGTAGTCAGTATTCATATTCACGATAAGCAGTTTTAAACACTAGTATGTAAGCACACTTGCTGTGGAAAGGACAAATTTCTCTGGAGGATCTGTTGAACCTGTAAAAACAAAACAAAACAAAAAAAAACAAAGACAAATAGACCTTTAAACATCTACTGCTGCTTTCAATTTATTATGATGCGTACGTCTATAATTCCAGAGAAGCCCGTGTAAGCAGGAAGACAGCTTCTGTGTAGTGTAAGGTGCTTGCCAAGGAGCAATGTAAAATGTGAGAAACTTTATTGCTTAATGACGGTAGTAGCTGATGAACTGATGCACACACACATGCACGTGTATGTATTCTGGAAGATACCTTCATTCCTATACTCTCTCCAAAATCTCCATTCCAATACCTTTCTCCCTTTTTCCAATCTGCCTGTTACTGATTCTACCCAAATTGTGTCCCTAAGTAGTCTGTCCTCCTTTCTCCATGTTCATGGTGGTGCTGTTATCCTCAGTACTGAGTTAACAGTTAGAGGAAAGAGGTGAAGCCGCTGTATGCTATTTTAATCTCAGGCTGCCTCCAGCAGATACTGATTCCTGAACTAACTAGACTGCAGGCCACGACCACACTCAGATAAGTAAAACTGAGGGATACCAAATATTGCGCCTCTTTGAAGGAAAGTTCAGCTTGAGCAGTGAAAGGCTCTGCTCCTCCACTGCCATCTTCTGCTCTTTTCATCCTCATCTTGATGTACGCTTCTACTCCTGTCTGCTCACTAGCTCATGTTTTATTACTTCATAAATGACAAGGGGGTACCCTACTCCTTCCATAGTTTTAGGGCCTGATAGACCCGTGAGTCTCTGAATTCAGCAGGCAGATGGTTTATACCTGTTGATTGTACATATATTCTTCATACAGATGCTGGAATAAGTATATCAGTCTTACAAACCAGGGATAAGCTTTGCAAGTGCACTCTTCATGGTATCATCTGATTAGTTAGGGAACAAGATATTGCTGATCTGTTTACACACCTGCAAGTGCTTCTTTGTCATGAAGTTTGAAATAAAATTGTAATTTAACCATATTAAAATATTTTATAGATTATACAACCCATGTTGGAAATCAGAGCCACTGCTTCTAGCAGCAGGGAAGGGAAGACATTTGACAGATTATTTTTTTTCTTTTCTTTTCACAGAACAGATTATAGATAATTATGGTACATTAACAAATACAAAAATTGGAGAGTCATATTTAAGAAAAAGTAGATAGCAAGGTTTCATTTTGGGGTAATTGGAATTGCGTTGACATGCAGTGGTATTAACAGTTATTTTTCCAGGTAATAGATTACCTGTAGTGCAAACCTGCGTATTTCTGTGTAATGTGCTTAGAAATAAGAAAGAGAAAAGCGTATTGATGGCTTGTTTGTTCTAGTGAGATGAGATTCAATCACTAGTGTTTTGCTATACAGCAGAGCTAGATAAATATTGTAAACAAAAAAATATTTTTTTCACAAAATTATCCATGGGTAGATGATTGACATTGAACTATTTTTTTTTTAAAGAAAGTTGTCAGAAAGAGTACTATTTATTGTTATTATTTATGTATTAATATTTATTTATTAGTATTTATTTTAAAGGTAGTACTTACTATATCATGAAGTATGCATTTTTCAGTGTTAAAAAAAAAAGAGTTGTAGCAGTTACTTTTAAAATAGCAACAGCTATTTTCAGGCCACTGTGATATTTTCACTGAATTGACAGCATACATTATATTTCAGGTGAGCTCTGTGAGGAGAAACTAGATTTCTGTGCTCAAAACCTGAATCCTTGCCAGCATGACTCAAAGTGTATCTTGACACCAAAAGGATACAAGTAAGTCTAAAATATTGTCACACTCCAACTGAATCTAAATTTCTGATTTTTTTATCCTGCTTAGCTGCTTTTCCTTTTGTTTTAGTGGAAACAAGTTGTATTCTCAAAATACTCATTTCAGTTAGTATCAAGCATTACGACAGAAAAGGCCATTATTTTCATAGAGATCCACATTATTGTCTTAAATATTTTTTAATGAATTTTACTGATCCTTAACAGTTCTAATTCCAGACAGATTTTAAATAGGAATGCAGAGTAAAGCCATTAGTCTACGTGACAGTCTGTACAAAACCCTTTTAGTAGTTTACGAAAATAATTGAATTTAATTGAAGTGGAATAATTATACTGCTTTCTCAGAATTGTGAAAGGGATTATTAGGTAGGCACACTGGAAGGTATAAACTAAAAAAGTCCATCACCAGGAAAACTAATCTTTAATTACACCATATCGTTACCATAATTAATTAGTATGCACAATTTAAAGTGTTTTTAATAGGCTTTAAGTTAATAAATACAGAAAACCTGCAGCTTTCAATTGTTGTCATAAGCACCTGTTTTATGCACAGCATGCTCTTGTGCTAAAATCAGATTTAGTATCATCCCTACTGCTTATGAAATGACATTTTATTTAAAGTACAACAAAAAATATTCAAATATATTAAATATTCAAATGAACATGAAATTAAGTTGATACTTTTCAACTGGAAATTAGAAAATTTGTTGGATTTCAATTGTGTGTTATGCTTATTTTCTTCATGCCTCTTCAGTAAACCTAGTTTGGTATCTTGTACTTTACTGCTTAGTTCATTAATCTTCAGTGTTACTTTCTGACATTTTAAATCTGAAAATAGCACATGCAGTAACTTCAATAAGGTATCTCACTTAGCTTTTTAATAGCAGGCTTTCTATTCTTTTTTCAGCTTCTTATTTGTATATGTTGTTGAATAAAAGTCGAGAGATAGTTGATTAAAATACGTAATTTAAAGTTACATGGCTATTTAAAATCACTCTTGCCACTTCAGAGCACATTTTAGATACTAAAAGAAACAACACCAAGGAGGGAATCACAAGATCTAATGAAATCAATTATATACATCTTAATTTAAAAAAAAAATAAATACGTGGATGCATGAATTTGTAATCCTTTCCATTTATTTTTCACAGAGTTTTGGGCATTCACTCAGTCTAATATATGAGAATTCCCTGAAGAAACACCACTAGCATTAACAATGAGAGTTGCATGGGGGGGGCGGAAGAACCAAAACCAAAAAAAACATTATATACTGCCTTGGGGATATGCTGTTTCTAGTTCACTGGGGGCTCAGGGAGGGCAGAGGATGTGTTTTGAGACTTCTGTTAGTTCACTAACCATGGAGCTATTTATAGTAAATCAGGCTGGTGGAACTTCAAGGAGAAAAAAATTTATGCATAACCTCTAAACTGTATAAATGGACTGTTGGTCTATTCATAGCTGTTAAGTTGACAAAGAGAATATCCGTCAGTATAATACAAGTCTTGGATTTTGTCTCGGTTTCAGCAATTAAGCATATTGATTATTTTTAGTGTTCACAGCCATTTACAACATGCTGTAACATTCTGCATTACTCATAAACTCCAAGAAGAGCTGTCAAAATGATTCATGTAGGCTCTCTAGATTTAAACCACAATTCTTCAGTATAATGTCAGATGAGTGAGCATGTGTAACTAGCAAACCTGTATTCATTACATATGTAGATTCTCCATATAATAATATGATTACGCTACAAAGTCTTTACACACAAAGTCCCAGGAATGGATATTTTTTTTTCTTGAGTTTTAAACAACTCAGTAGTCCTTAGTTTTTTCATAAGCACACTGTATTGTTAAAAGGCACTGTGCTATCCTACTTGCTTTCCTGTTTCACAGGTGTGATTGCACACCGGGATATGTAGGTGAGCATTGTGATATTGACTTTGATGACTGCCAGGACAACAAATGTAAAAATGGAGCACAGTGTACTGACGCAGTCAATGGATATACATGTATTTGCCCAGAAGGATACAGGTGAGAAAAATCTGAAGAAAGTACAAACATGTATGTCTTCTGTCAAAGTTTTGGGGTTTTTGGAAATACTAATTTTTTCTATTTGCATTTAGTGGCTTGTTTTGTGAGTTTTCACCACCAATGGTTTTACCTCGCACCAGCCCTTGTGATAATTATGAATGTCAAAATGGAGCCCAGTGTATCATAAAAGAGAGTGAACCAATCTGTCAGTGTTTATCAGGCTACCAGGGTGAGAAATGTGAAAAGCTGATCAGTATAAACTTTGTCAACAAAGAATCATATCTACAAATCCCTTCAGCTAAGATACGTCCCCAAACCAATATTACTCTACAGGTAAGATTGCTTGTGTTGTAGATTCTGGTCTAGAAAAGAGTGTAAATTACTTTTCACGGTGTGAAAAATTAGCTAAAGGTGTCATTGGCTCACCTAAAGAGCTTTTCACAGTTTGAGCTAAAAATCATGAAGAGTCACTGGAATAACTCTATATTCATATTGAAGTAGATGGGCTTATTGTTAGGAAGAGAAAGAATTTTGCCAGGTTGTCCTTCAAGGAAGAATTTTATAGTGAAGTAACAGACTATGGCAGTAAATTCAGAGATTCACTTAATACAGCGCTTTGATTTAATATTTGTTTTTAGTTCTTTCTAAGTGTTTCTTTCTTTTAACTAGATTGCCACAGATGAAGACAGTGGGATCCTGCTCTACAAAGGCGATAAAGATCATATAGCGGTAGAGCTGTACCGGGGCAGAGTGAGGGTCAGTTATGACACAGGATCTTATCCAGCCTCTGCTATTTACAGGTGAACTCAGATGAAACAAATTTCTAACTGAAACCCAACATGTATTAATTCCTTATATCAAAGTCACATTTTTGAATAGATAGTTAAAAGAAATATATGCAAATGAATGTATTGTCAGACATTTAAAACCTGTTGCCAAAAGACATGATTTGGCTTGGAAAATAACTCTAATGCAGATATGTCAGAAAGATAATATATTATTTGCTCCATTAAAACTCAGTAAGAGTTAGCTTTCAGCAGAATATTTATACGTTTGTGTAAAGCTCACATGTGGAAGTGGAGTTTTTTCCATCATGTTACTGCCAAATAATTTCCTAGTGTGCAAGGTAAAGTGCAGAACTATACTGCATAAACAGAAATGAAATGCAAGTTTCTCGTCTCTTCTGTGTTAGGCAGTCGTATAATGTGGGACTTTTCCCTGGCAAGTGAAGAGAAAGCTAAAAACTTGATTCTGAAAAAAGGCACTACCCTTGAAAAAGAAATGTCTTTTGCTTCCAAAGTCATTAAGAGACAGAATCCACATCTGCTTCTGGAGCATAATTTTTCAGGTTTTTTTAAGTCGAATGTCTCTGGTTCTCTGAAAAATTACCACCTGAATTTCCGGGGAGGTTTTATGTAGCTTCTCAAGAATTTGCAGACAGATGTTGCACAAGTGAGCAAAAAGACAACAGGCATCATTTCTTGGCCTTTATTGCCCTATTGTTGCTACAAATACATTCAGAAGTGAAGGGGAAGTGTTAAAGGAGTTTTCCTCAAATCTTCTTTTTGTTGTATTTACACCTTTTGTGTTGTAAAATTAGTATATATTTACTTGCTGGAGTTTGTAGCAGCTGACATTGTTCTGCATTCTATTAGGGTCATTTCATTGAAAATAAATGATTTTTAGAAATGATTGCTCTCAAATGGCAATATAAAATCAAAAGCTTAAGTTTATATAGCAGGGAAACAATGCTAAACTTTGTTAGGTAATAACACCAAGGGAACTGTGGTTTTAGTAGATTACTAAAAGCATTCCACAGAAAAAAAAATCATTTCTATAAAATACTATATAAAGATGCTTAGTAAAAACATAGCCTTTTACAATAAGCATCTTAAGGTTGCTTTTATTTTCTGGTGCAATATGTATTTCATAGGGTTTTTTTACAATTCCATGAAATGATTTAACATGTGGAAATAGTATATGTATTTTAATTATATACATTTTCATATATTAAAGATAGGATTTGACTTTACGGGAGATTGAAGTATTTAACACTAATTTAAAATTGCATGAAACATTCACTTTTCTCAATGACTACACTTCACAATAAGATTATTTTTCTTTCCTACCTGGGATAGTGCTAAAGAAGTTCAGATTGTTTTGTCAGGAGTTTAATTATTTTTGTTGATTTTTACTTTGTTAGGTACAGCTGTATAAGAATAGGAAGGAATAGGAATCAGGATCAAGTAATTTCAAGTTATTTTTGCTCCCATTTGTTTAATCTATCGAGAATAATTCTTCCCATTCAAAACATATATTTCCTTCTAATCAATTTAACGCTTTCTCCAGTATTACTGGGATAAATACTGGTAATTCACACTTGTCCATTTTAGTTTTTTAGAAAAAGAAAACTAAAACAATACTCACACAGGTAAAATTAAGAACCATAAATGTAGAAGGGATAAATAACAAAGTAATAATTAATAAACAGTCCCAATTAGCTAAGCATTACTGAAAAATTAGAAGCATCTCCCCTACACAGTTTATCAGCTCTTTTTAATTATGTGACAAGTTGAGAACGCAGGCGCAGTGATGAAAGGGATGGGAAATGTAGTGAAGTGTTATAGGGTTACACGGTTGTTTAGTGAAGCAGGTACACACTTGTATTACTATTATTATTAACCCCCCTTTCGTTTCAAATCAGTATGATGGTGAGTTTCTGAAAATTGTCATGTAATGGTACTGAGATCAACTATAATGAAGTCTTGGCCTCGAGGGAAGTGCATATGTAGGAAGCCATGTATACGTTTCCACATTTGTGTGTATGTTTGTGCATCCAGTGATCACTGTACAAATTAGATATTATTTCATTTCTATTGGTTGTGGGTTGACCCTGGCTGGACGCCAGGTTCCCATCAAAGCTGCTCTGTCACTCCCCTCCCCAGATGGACAGGGGAGATAAAATGTAACAAAAGGCTCGTGGGTCGAGATAAGGACAGGGAGATCACTCACCAGTTACCATCATGGGCAAAACAGACTTGACTTGGGAAAAATTAATTTAATTTATTACCAATCAAATCAGAGTAGGATAATGAGAAATAAAAACTAAACCTTAAAACACCTTCCCGCCACCCCTCCCTTCTTCCCAGGCTCAACTTCACTCCCGAGTTTCTCTGCCTCCTCCCCTTGAGCAGCGCAGGGGGACAGGGAATGGGGATTTTGGTCACTTCATCACACATTGTCTCTGCCACTCCATCTTCATCAGCGGAGGACTCTCACACTCTTCCCCTGCTCCAGCGTGGGGTCCCTCCCACGGGAGACACTCCTCCATGAACTTCTCTAACGTGAGTCTTTCCCATGGGCTGTAGTTCTCCACAGACTGCTCCAGTGTGGGTCCCTTCCACGGGGTGCCGTCCTTCAGGAACAGACTGCTCCAGCGTGAGTCCCCACGGGGTCACAAGTCCTGCCAGCAAACCTGCTTCAGCGTGGGCTCCTATCTGCACAGGTCCATAGGTCCTGCCAGGAGCCTGCTCCAGCACGGGCTTCCCACTGGGTCACAGCCTCCTTTGGGTTCATCCACCTGCTCTGGTGTAGGGTCCTCCATGGGCTGCAGGTGGCTATCTGCTCCACTGTGGACCTCCATAGGCCGCAGGGGGACAGCCTGCCTCATCATGGTCTTCACCATGAGCTGCAGGGGGAATCTCTGCTCTGGTGCCTGGAGCACCTTCTCCCCCTCCTTCTTCACTGACTTTGGCGTCTGCAGAGTTGTCACTCTCACATATTCTCAATCCTTTCTCCAGCTGCAATTGCTGTTGTGCAGTAACTTTTTCCCCCTTCTTAAATATGTTATCCCATACGTGCTACTCTCATCGCTGATGGGCTCGGCCTTGGCCAGCGGCACCTCTGTCTTGGAGCCGGCTGCCGTTGGCTCTGTCAGATATGGGAGAAGCTTCTAGCAGCTTCTCACAGAAGCCACCGCTGTACCAAAGCCTTGCCATGCAAACCCAATACACTATTTCAGGTTCTAGAAAGGAGTATGTTGTAACACAGGATCTTTTACACATTATATTCCAATTCCTTCATCCTTTCCAACTTATTCCTATTTTTCTAACTTTTGTTTCCAGCCATCCCTGTTTCCAGTTCTTACTGTTTTACCTTCCTAGGATCTTCATGACATTTCCTTCCCTTTTTCAGCTCTTTACCTTCTTTTCACCAATTCATTGCATGTTGTCTTTCTGTACCTTTATTACTGATGAAAGCTGTCTCCTGTCATGTTTCCTGTCCTTCTTTCAGTCCCTCCCTTTGGTTTCTTTCCTCCTGTCCCTTCATTTTTTTCTAAGCCAGCTAGATCTGGTCATCTTTGCTCAAAAACTGCTCACAGACATAATCTACATTAACCTACTGATTCACTTCTCCTATTCTGTTTCCTTTCTCCATTTCCTCTATTCTCTCTTCTGAATGAGAACCACACAGTTTCTTTCTCTATCCATGTTACCTTGATCTAGCTACAGTAATACCTTCTCTTGGAATGGGTTGGCAGGCCCAAATCCAGCAAGTACTACTGCAGCCCAAATGTACAGCTGGAGGGAAGGTGCTGATCATCTCTGTGTTGAAATATAGCCAGCGTGGACAAAGAATGAGGGGATATAGCCCTTCAGTTTCTGTAGACTTCCATGTTTTCAAGATTTTAACACCTTGCGTGGTGTTCCAGTGGATTTTCAGAAAGATGACGAATGGATAGACATGGTGCCAGCCCACTGCCAAATGTCATGACCTGCAAAGCAGGGTAAATAGAAGCATATAGGAGTGTGCTCCCTTCAGTTTGGGCAAATATCTGGTCTGTTTAGAAAAATAAAAATCAGTTTCAGGCACCATTCAGTATGGAAAAATTTTGGAAGAAACAGTTGAAGTTTACCAAAATTATAAATAGCTAAAATAATATTGTGAAATAGTGTCGTGGGTTAACCCCGGTAGGCAGCTAAGCGCCATGCAGCTGCTCACTCACCTCCCCTTCCACCCCCAGGGGGACAGGGGAAGACAAAAGGAAGAGTAAAAGTCAGAAAAATCATGGGTTGAGATAAAAATAGTTTAATAACCAAAGGAAAAGTGGAGGAAGAAAGAAAGAAAACAAAACACGACAAGTGCTGCAATTGCAATCGCTCACTACCTCCCATGGGTAGACTGATGCTTAGCCAATTCCCAAGCAGAAGATGGCTAACCTACCTAACCCCCCCTCCTCTCCAGTTTAATGCTGAGCATGACATTATATGGCATGGAATATCTCTTCGGTCAGTTCGGGTCATCTGCCTGGTTGAGTCTCCTCGTAACCTCATGCACGCCCCTAATCTATTCACTAAGCGGGCAGAGTGAGAAACAGAGAAGGCCTTGACACCGTGCAAACATTATTCAGTGATAACTAAAACATTAGTGCATTATCAGCATTATTTTGGTCACAAATCTAAAACACAGCACCATAGCGGCTAAAGAATATTAACTCCATCCCAGCCAGATCCAGTACAAATCGGTGATGAATTATAAAAGCAAACAACTTAATGTATTGTGTTTTACCAGAAAGATCTGAAGACAACAAACGAGCATTTTAACTCATAATGTTTAAGAACAACAAATTTTAAGAATGATTTGGTAACAGGGTAGGTAGTTTGCAAGCTAAGATGGGAAGGTGCTTACAGTGAGAAAGACAGAAAGGAAATTAAAAAACTGAGAAGTTTATCAAGAGATTTACAGATTTCATTAAGGAAGTGAAGATTCGTAGATAGTATAGGAAAAAGAATAAGCGAAGTTGTATTCTACTGAACAATGATGAGATGCCTGAAACAGGCCAAAATAAATCAAAAAAAAAAAAGAACAGCCAATAGAGGGATTCAAATAGAAGTTTTATAATATAAATGGCAGTCAAGAAATGGTGTGTTGAAAAGGAGTCAAATGGGAGCTGTAAAGCCTACAGAGGTGCTTGCAGTAGCAACAAAACAAAGTTACAAACAGATGATTTAATCATGATAAATAGGGCGAATCAACAATAACAGCAGTCTCGCTGTGTAGAGTGAATGAGAATTGTTTTACCAATGGGAATTGACTGCAAAAGAGCCATCATCCCAAAAGCACTCATCAGTCAATCTGAGTAACAAGATGACATGACGGCAGTGCCAAGGCCAATAAAGAAAATTAATTCATTGGAGATGGTTATTTGGGAAAAGTTGACCCACTCGGGTTTTGTTCTGTCTGGATGTCCATTTTTAAATGTTAAATGTTTTTTACACCAAAAAAACCTTTTCATTCTGTAAACTAGTTTTCATCATACATTTATTGGAAATATGGGAATATTTCTTCCCAAATCATTATTCTCCTACAGAGTTCCAGAAGCTTTAAATCAGTTTTTCTTACAGCTTTTCATTAGGATCTGTGCACTCAGCTCTCATTTCTCCAATGGGAAATGAGCTAGAAGTAATGTAAGTGCATTGGCAGGAAATATTGCACAGATATGCCTTGTGTTTATTTCCCCTTTAATTTAAACCACCCTTACCTAGGAGGGCTCCTCTTTCTGCAGTAAATTTTTACCCGTAAAACAGCTTAAGCTAGAAGCTTTTAGTAATCACTCTTAACAGAGACACATTCCCTTTACACATTATGTTTTATACATCCCTGCAATGACCTCTTCCTATAAAAATGCATGTTCTGTGTGGCTGTCATCCTTTTAAATACTATCGTGTGAAAGGTTAATAAGTTGTAAAATAACATAAGTTTCCTTGGAACAAGAACATTATATTAGGGTTTCTTGCTTACTTCAGTCAGTAAGTCATATGTGTTTTGATTTCTTAGCACAACGTTTTTCCCAGATTCATTAAAGTGTGTTAAATAAACTAAACCTGGCACTTTTCATATTGCTTGATCACAGCAAACAAACCGCTCAATACCTTGAATAGACTTTACTTTTTAGGAATGGTGAACCCTGACCTTTTCCTTCCCCCTATGGAACCTGGCAGTCCCTCTCCTGCCCGCTCCCAAAAAGTGTTTATTCTGCCAGTGTCTGTTCTGTTGTGTTTGCACTTTCACACAGAGCTGAGTTTATGTAAAGCATGCATGCTACCGTGCACATTTTTTATCCATACTGAGCTGAGCCTCTCCATATAGTGAAGAGTTCGTAATAAATAGCGAAGAAGCTATCTATTGTGTCACAGCTGTAAACGACCGTGTGAGTGCTTCTGATCTGTTCCAGGACAAAAGCAGTTAGGTTAATTAAAACATCGCTAAGGATGTTATAAGGTAATTTGCTTGATTTTTGCCTTGAGATTTAGGAAGCTAATCCCTTTCAGCTATACTGCTTTCCTAATGAGAAGAGCTAACTGACTGTATGACTGTTCAGTCCATCTCAGGCCTTCATACAATTGGTTCATTTAAATAACTTTTTTCAAAGGCTTAAGCTCACTTACTTGATGGTGCCCTGAAGCAAATAAAGGCTCTCATGGGAATGGTTATAATGTCTGGTCCCTGGACTACAGCTCATTGTCATAACTTCCATGCAGCCATACATTCAGCTCTTAATTCTCCAGTGGAAAATGGGCTAGAAGTAATGTAAGTACAATGATATATTCAGTCTCAGCAATGAGTAATAATAGTCTTCCTTCTCTGATGTACTTAAGCCGTGTTGAAGTGCAGAGCAGTTACCCTGTGCTTAAAACACTTGCTTTGTCGATGTTGAGGCTGGTGAGCACAGGCAGCCATTTCTTGTAGTTAGTAACATGTGTAGGCTTGTCCTTACGCAGCACGAGCACCGGGCTTGAAACAAGCCTTTTCTGCATGACGCCCTTGGGGCGTTCTACTAGCGGGTTCATATCTTGTTAGTAAGCAGAAGAAAATGGCATACGTAGACAAGGAAAAAAAAAAAGAATACAGCATTCACTGTACGAGCCAGAAGCTGAACACACAGAAATAACCATGCCTAACAAAGATAACAAAGTACTTTATTGCTAGCGTCAGTGGAGCTGTCTGGACCAATGATGTGATCTTGTCTGGCAGACTAAGGTTACATGCAATTCCATATTCCATGAAATAGTAGGTTTATACATCACTGGAGTCAGCTCAGGCCTTCAGACTTGCAAAATATGTAAACGCAATACTATGCAACGTGTAGGATACACACATGCATGCACACACACGTGCAGGCACAAAAATAATATCTTGAAATAACATTAGAATCGTAGAATGGTTTGGATTGGAAGGCACCTGTAACAATCATCTAGTTCCACCCCCCTGCCATAGGCAGGGACACTTTCCACTAGATTAGGTTGCGCAAAGCCCCATCCAACCTGGCCTTGAACATTTCCAGTGATGGGGCATCCGCTCCTCTGGCAGCCTGTCCCAGTGTTTCACCACCCTCGTATTAAAGAATTTCTTCTCTACAACATCTTCTTCTACTTTATACATTCTATCTAATTTAAATCCACCCTCTTTTAGTTTAAAACGGTTACCTCTTGTCCTATCACTACATGCCCTGGTAAAAAGTCTCTCTACATCTTTCTTATAAGCCCCCTTTAGGTACTGAAAGGCCGCAATAAGGTCTCCCCGGAGCCTTCTCTTCTCCAGGCTGAACACCCCAACTCTCTCAACCTGTCCTCACAGGAGAGGTGCTCTGGCCCTCTGATCATTGTTGCAGAACTCCAAACTTGTTTTGTGTTCAGCTTCCTGCCTAATAAATGTATTTCAGCTGATGTGTAGAATATCATCTATATACACGGTTCATTACTTGATGAGGACAGGAATAACTTTGAATTAAAAAAGGGCTAATAATTTACAATATGTATTATTAATAGAGCATTATTGATGAGGTTATATATTGCATTAGCTCTTAAGATACACACGTGTCGTTGCCTAAAATCTAGCTTTTAGGAGACTGTATTCCCAGAGAAGTTCTATTCTGAAGTTTTATTAACTGTTACAGGGTAAGAAGACCAAAAACTGTTCTAACCAGACTGTCAACTGTTTAAAATTAATATTAATGTTTATTTTGCAGTGTGGAAACTATTAATGATGGCAATTTCCACATTGTGGAGCTGCTAGCCATGGATCAGATTCTGTCTTTATCTATTGATGGAGGAAGCCCCAAGATAATTACCAATTTGTCCAAGCAATCCACTCTGAATTTTGATTCTCCACTGTATGTAGGAGGTAAGAGGATCTTACTGCTTCTTACTAACAGTATCATAGCTAATTTGCTCTGGTGACATACATTAATAAACACATGGTAAGAGATTCATTGAGATAACACCTTAAGATGAAACTTCAGCAGTTAATCTCAATAGTTTCAATTTTAAGTAATAGTATGTCCTCAAACTGCATCTGTTGCTTTTTTATCAGTCCAGAGATTTGATGCCCACTGTAAAATTCTGTAATTTTCTACTGTTGCGTAGCTTTTTATTATACTGAAGAATGTGTTTAACGTTGTTTAGCTACCTGAAGATGCAGTACTGCCTATTCAGAAAGTATAGAATGGTATCATTCTGTTTCGATCATGTTTTACATTTCCGTTTCACTACACACATGTCTACAAGAAATAAAAGCAAGGTATAAAGTCATGAAGTACAATTCTGTCTGGAGATCTTACTATTATAGGACTGATAGGAGTTATGACATTAGGTAAGAAGGGAACCAACTGGAAAGTTGCCTCACAGTATGCGGCAGGGTTTGGGTTTTTTTTTTTGTTTGTTTTGAGAAGAGAGAATTGTTTGTTTCAGTAAAACTGGTAGTAGGTGATTGTGGAGACATTCAAACTATTGAAACATTTTTGATCATTTCCTGCAATTTCCTCTGTTAACCTATGAATTCAAGCCCGTTGTTTAAGCAGCAGTTTCTGTTGAACTTCTGATGGGCTTGCATACCCTAGGTAAAAGAGTCACAAACTGCAGCCACCGCTTTGTGCCTTCTTACTGTCCTCGATAGCAAATCTAAGTTCTTAGTGATGAGAGATTCAGCATGGCTTTTAAATACTGCTGATCTTCTACCAGTCTTCATCGTCTACTTAGTTTAACCGTACGCTCTTGCAGGAGACATGTAAGGAGTCTCCTTCTGATCTGTTCTTTCTGTAAAAAGAATATCTGCTGTCTTTTTCATTTTGTCTAGTTCTTAAGAACTTCTTTGTGTCTGAGAATAAGTTTTCAGACTTGAGTATCTTGCCTTCTTGCAAAAAAATTCGTGAGATGCCTATTTTCTCTAGCAAAGGTGCTATTTTTCCTCTTTCCAAATGTACAGAAAAGCTCAAGGTAGCTGCTTAGACCTATCTCTAATGGGAAAGACAAACAGGAAGGTGCTTTGATTCAGATGAAGAATAGTCAATTTCTCCTATAAAGCCTCTATAACTAGTGCCTCAGTTACAAGCCATGAGGGGTAAGTTGACTTTTGTCTCTGAAAATCCCCATTCTTCTCTTGAAACACTTCAGCTTTTTTGTCAAATCTTTTCAGATTTTGTCATTGCCTCCTTCCATCTATGATGGGAAGAAGTACAAGATCTAATTCAACATTAGTCATCGCTCCTCATACCAGCAGAGAAAAGAATTAAAATTATCAAATGTGTGAGCTGCCTTTGAAGTTGCTTCACATCATGAATCTTCAAAGGAGGATTGCCTTGTGGAAGCACATGTGCATTTTTTCGTGTGTATCACTTCTGCAGTGTTGTTTACATAGGGTCCTATGCCACGCTTTTCAGAAGGAGAGATTGTCCTAGATTCTAATACAACGCTGTGTCCTTGCTTACTTGTATTGTCAACATCAGTTTGTTATTTAATGACTGCTAAGGCCAATTTTACTACTTCTTGAAAACTGACCTTAGTGCAGAATGATCCCCCTGGCTGTTATGGGCACCTTTTAATGAAATGAGGCTAGACTGCCAACTATAAACATTTATTCAGTGTAGGACTAACACTTGTTGATTTATGACGTGTGGTTCTCCTTGCTTCTTCATCTTGCACATCTGTGTCTCCATTAGAAGAATCATATTAATCTGCATTATCATTTTGAAGTATCAGAAGAAATAATTTTTGGAAATAACCTTTTCCTTCAGTGGTTTGATTCCTAAGAGCAGGAGTCTTTTTCATCCTAATGCAAATTCTTTAGAGGCCTTGTGTTTCTTCTGTTTCTGTTCTTCACCTTCGGGCTCCAAGCAGACAGTTACATCTGTTGTCATACAAAACGCTGGTCTAAAACAATGAAAACCATTATTACAAGTACATTATTATGAAATAAAGTAAAAAAAACAGTAGGTTGATATTCAACTCAAACTTTTCTATTCTTTATCTATGTTTATCTATTTATGATCTTTAAAATTCTTGAGACAGTTAACTTTCACTCTTCTTTGTTACCCATGTTTTTGAGATTCATTCAATTTTTTCTTATCCAACTGTATCTAGAATTCTTAGAGAATTCAATCACACATTTCCATCAGTTAAGAACTAAAATTCTCACTAGGATTTTATGCAGTATTTTTATCTTTGCCAAAGTCTTAGTTTGACACCTATATCATCACGTAGCTTACACTTACTCTTATCACCTTCCTGTTAAAATGGCATTTCTGGTAAGCATCACCTCAGCTGGCAGGATGAAATTCAGACTTGACAGCAAGTCCTTGTATGGTTCTCTCTCTCTCTCTCTCTTTCTCTCTCTCTCATTCTCTCTCTCCCCTGCCCCCTGTGTTCTTTTTTTTTTTTTTAACAAAGTTATTCTTGAGTAACAATATTTGGGTTGGTTTGGAAGGGGTAATTTAACTTTATTTTTACAGAAAGTGGGCTATTTATACTCTTTTTTTTTTTTTACCTTTTCCAACTCTATGGCTCTCTTGTGTGGTCAGAATACACACACTAGATATTTCAATCTTTCTAAAACAGATTTCAGTAAATCATATTGAAAGCCCATGGCTTTTTGTAAGAAGTCTTAAGGGGCAATCTGTTTCTTCTCAAAAACTCTTCAAAGGGGTCACAGACTTCACTGGTACTTCACATTCTTCTCTCAGAAATTAGAGCATATTCTACTAGTTGAGAGCGGCACCTTCTTTCATGGACATCCCTATTTCTGAGACAGGTAGGGCATCAGCTGCTTTTCATTTGTGCCTACTCTGTTCTAGCAGCTTCTAAACGAGGTACTCATTTTGACAGTGTTATTGTATGACTGCTATGTAATTGGGGTCTTACCATGTGCCTTCTTGAGCAGTAACTTGGTAATTTACCTGTAGTCAGTTTCAGTGACCAAAAGCTTAAAGGGGGACAGGAACTACTTTCTTACCTTCCAGAAAATAGAGCTGAAATATTTGTCTGCATCGTTTCTATGGCAGTTCTTTACTAACGGATAAAGAACCTTTATCTAAAAATTATCTAGGAAATACTGCTAAAGAATATGAGCAGCTTTTGTATATACTTCGGTCTTCTAATGCTTGGAAACTTGCTAGAAGAAGCAAAAGTCTATAGGCTGAAAGCTTGTGTATATGCTTGCATTGTGTTTCCAAATGTCTTCCATATTGCAGATCATAGACAAAAAAATCTCTGAATCGTATGTGATATACCTCATATTATCTGGTGTGATACATGTTTATATGGTTCTCAGAAATCGTATCTAAATTTTCTGACACAAGTATAAGATCTAGTTTAGCATTGCACTGGTGTACTTAGTTTTATGCAGCTTTTATTTTTACAATGGATAAATTCAGTGCATCTGTTCTGCTATTAGATACCTCAGACCATATGCCTAAACATTTGTTGAGTGTTGCTTTCGAGGGAGACATGAGGGTGAAGAGGCCTTGATGACTCTGCCGTGTTCCTGTATTTTGAGAATATGGCAAACAGTTTTGAAGAGAAGGAAACTAACGATTGTTTGCAGTCTGAGTCCTTTAATATAATAGTCCCAAGCCTATTTTACTTAACTGGTAAGATCAAAGAAGATTAGGCTTTTCAGCAGTATGGATGCAATATTGTTCATTTTTATAATCACTGAAGCTTAGCACAAGTGAAATTACAATAACCTCTAAACAAAAGGCACGTCTGCTTCATTAGGTTGCATAGCACTTCTGCATTACTCTGTTCAGAGTAACTATATAAAACTATTCGAGGTATTAGTTTACATGGTTAAGGAGCAACTGTGCAGAACAGTACCTCTTTCTGTGGTTGTGATCTTACTAAGTACCAGAATGAAAATTGTTCATCTTGCCTATGAATAAACCTGTGCAGCTAATAAACATATTTATTTTCAGGTAGACAGATCCTTTTCTAATGCTCAGTACGCTTTGATTTCCTTTACTTAGTAGTCTCAGGAGGTATTTAGGCATTTGTGTATTAATTATTTTAATGTAATATCTTAAGGGCTAACTAATAAAAACCAATATGTTGGCAGTAAGTTAAAAAAAGGAGAAAAACACAGGGGGTAAGAGTAGAAGAAACTCCAGTTTTACAAGGAAACAATGTTTAACATTAACATTCTTTCTGAATTAATCTTAAATGATTAATTGATCACAACAGGATAACTGCATCACATATACCTCCTTCTCCAAGTACACCTGTAACGACTATAGACTACCACGGAGGATTTATTCTGAAAATCGTCAACATCAGGGGCATTTGCACTATCTAGAAATATCTGCACATAAGTATTTTGATGTTGAATTATTGTTAGTATTGACTATCTTTGTTTAAAACTGTAGTGGAAACTATGAGGTGCTTTTTTACTAACCTGTTTTTGAGACACACTGAACAAAAATATTCTTGAAAGTAATGGAACCTCCTAATGTTGAACTTTTCTTTCCAAGAATTTTCACTAGCAAAATTGCACGTTTGAAATGTGTATGCCAGCTCCAAATTGATGAGCTGGTCCCACTGAATTCTTCTGGATTTGACTATCTTAGTAGCTTACAAAAACACATGTATCAACTGCTAAACTTCAACAACTTTTGTTTTTCCAAGATTCAGAAATTATGTGCTATCCTGGACTTAATTGCACTAGGTCAGAAACAGGCATGTATCTGAACCTTCTCAGAGTTACGAGCTTCCTATATGAACTCCTATACGCACCTCTTTAATTACATTTAGAGACTTATGGGTCTGGAGCTGGTTTACATGCATGCTTGGCAACCAGGACAGTTTCCAAACACTAGATCATTGCTCATGGTTGTAGGCTGAACATCTAAGAATTATTAATTAGGCAGAAATATTTCTTTTAAAATGATTAAAAAATAGGGAAAACGGTATAGAAACTTTGTAACAAAGATTTCACTGATTATTTGCTATTATTAATTTCCTAGGCATGCCTGTGAAAAACAACATAGCAGCTTTACGCCAGTCTCCAGGACAGAACGGCACCAGCTTCCATGGTTGCATCCGTAATCTGTACATCAACAGCGAACTCCAGGACTTCAGAAATGTGCCACTGCAAGTGGGAATTCTGCCAGGTTGCGAGCCTTGTCATAAGAAAGTTTGTGTGCATGGAACATGCCACGCTACCAGCCAGTCAGGCTTTTCCTGTGAGTGCGAAGGAGGATGGACTGGACCCCTCTGTGATCAACAAACTAATGACCCATGTCTTGGAAATAAGTATGTCCTTCCTTAAGACAGAACAGTAGTATAATATGCATATAAGTTTCCTGTTATGTATATTTTTTTCATAAAAGTTCACACTGTTTTCAGCAAGCAAAATAATATCCTGGGCATGTAAACATGAAAACAGTGTCCAGGTTGTAGTATTTTCTTTCCATAAACTTAATGAGGAAAAATCCCCAGTTTAGGGGAGCAGATACACACATCTCACTGAAGTTCTGCCTAAAGCCTGGGATATGCTCGTATGTAGTTCTGTATGAGCTACTTCTGTAATGAGTCACACCACTGCCAGTGTTGGTACAGCATTTGGTACAAAAATCATTTAGAAGTTGCAAATGCAAAAAAAAATCCATTTGCTTATTTATAATTATATAGAATGAGGAAATATAATAATTATTATTATTCTCTAGTGTGTTTTAAAAACTTGATACAATAGATATATCTAATATTTTTCATATTTTCACAGTACCCCAGGTTTTAGCAGGAAAATAGATTTCTACCTTTATGATAAACTTTTGTTTAAGTCTGTGCGTGCTAATTCTTTTTACTGATTTGACTAATTGGGCATTTTATGTATGTTTATAGAGGGGATCATATATATATATGTGGAGAAAGAGAGCAAAAGATATGTGTATATGAGAGTACTGATATCTCTGCATATTCATCTTTTAAATTTACTATAGAGGCAAATTCAGGCTTTTGGCTCGTGGTCTCCCAGCACAAGAAGATCAGAAACTTCAGAAGTTCAAAGTTCTTCAGGATTTATTGGTTATGGGCAAGAAGATGTCATTCTATTTGCCTTTACCACTGTTCTTACTACAGTTTGGCAAACATCTCTTTTTTTCTCTTTTTTTTTTTTTGTTTGTTTTTTTGGTAAAGTAAACCCGCTTGGATCTTTTGGCTGCTGCTTTTTCAGAGCTTGGGCCTATATAACTTTTAACTTTTGAGGACCAGTGGCCTGAGTTTGCTAAGAGATTCTGACAGATGGTTTTCAACTCCCATATAAAATGTTTAAGTGATCTTTTCACATAAAGTGTGTGGAGAGGCTGACCCTTTAAAGCGTTACATACCAGTTAGCAAGCTTTACAATGCAGTTAGCATTGTTTACATTGGTTATGGACCTTTTCAGTACTGTTACGTTTTGAAGTCTTCCCAAAGCCACAACAGTGAATTTTTGAGGCGTATCATTATAGCTCTTCATTGTTTATGGGTCTTTTTCTTACCCTGTCCTCTTTCACAGTAACTTAAAAGATAAAGAAAGGAAGTCACAGCAGGTTAAAAAATATAAATGCAATATCTATCATATCCCTTTTATACTTTAAGAGTAAAAAAAAACATGGAACTGTAACCATCAAGTTCTATAGTAAGAAAACCCAAAGAATTTCTTTGAAGTGCCCTTGAAAAATTGGTTTCTGTATAGGTTCTTATAACTATACGCGTCAGCACCCAAACTGAGTGCTTTTTGCAGTAAATTACAAAACTTGGCAAGTATCAGATACTGGCAGCATCAAGGAGAGAATTAAGTGAGCACAACATTAGTATTTTGTTAGCTCTTGAAGGTATTGGCTTTGTTTCAGCTATATACAGTGCTGTGAGCTTTTAGGAGAGAAAGCCAAACCAAAATTGTTTATTTGGAGTGAAGAAGGGTTTTTTGTTACTTAGTTCCTGGGGAAATTGATTCTGTATTTCTTGATACATCTCTAAATCCTGTCTGTTGAATAGAGGCATTTTGTCTGTCTAATACAGTGTAACATTCCACTTTATCTGAGGTACAGACTTGTCACTGTGATCTCCATTTTGAAAATGTAGGGGAACTTTTAGAGATACCTGCACACCATGAAAAGTCTTAACACTTAGATTTATTTTACCTAAATCTAGGTGCTTGACTTGGGAACATAGCGACCGAAGTTTCCTCTATAGTCAGTAAAGGAATAAACACATTTCTAAAGAGTGAATTAGACCTCAGGTGGTCTAATCACCCTCTGGATAAGCTCATTTCTCTCCATGACTGTGTGGGGAGCTTATGGCAATTATACATCTAACTTGGGTGCCTGACATAGGTACCTAAAATTAGATAAGATGAAGCTGTGCTCGAGAGATTGCACTTAGCTTGATGTTCCTTTCAGTGCAGTCTGAAGATGAAATTTAGGGCTTCAAAGAACAGGTGGAAGCAAAATTATGAGAGTTGGCATTAGCAAAGATTTAATCATCTTCTAAGTCAAGCAGAACTTTACCGAAGATCCAGACACAGATTGCTTTGATATCTAAAACAGCCTGTGTAGAATATGACATGATGTCAGTGTCACCTGAGTAACTTCATACATCAGATGTCCTAAAAGTGGTTGTTTTGTAGATGGTGAACCAATTAAATGCTAAATATACTGAAAACTAACCAAAAGCTATCTGCCTTCTGATACTGTTTAAGCCTTCAATTCTGAGTTGCTTAATCTAACAGTCTTGGAATATCAGATTTCAACCGCAGGAACAATTTGGAATTTTTTAGGGAACGTAGTTGTTTCAAAAGTACAGATTCTTGCATAATAGGAAATTGGAGGTGCTTAAGCTATTAGTTAAGTTTTATATTTGCAGTTTTTAATCCCAAACTGGATATGTGAATGGAGGCTATGTGATGCACCTTTCATTTAAATATCCTGTGATGAGAATGACTTCCCATACTTTTTTTTCGTCCAAGTTACATCACGCCTATAGCACTTGCACAAAATGAAGTGTACGGATGGAGTAATGTAGATTTCACTGATGAGTGGAATTTGCTGATCTTTATAAATTGAAACAGTTTTAAATAGTTACTGCAGGTTTTGTCGAAGTTAAAATGCATTCTTTTCAATTTTACCAAATTTCTTACTGTACTGAAGGAGTAGAGCCCAAAGCAAAAAGTTTCCAGAAACATAGACTGTTATCTAAAACATTTCAAAATGAGATATTGTTCTTAACAGAACTCTTCTTTCACTATGAATTGCAATTTTATATTATTTTTTTGCCATCTTCAAATTGAAGCAAAGGATTTTATTTTAGATCGAAGGGGATTTTTTTTTTATCTAAAGCTTTTCATTTGTTTATTTATACATTTATTTAGGTGGCTGCCACCTAAGGAGGTTGCGGGCTCAGGGATCTTACAAGACAGAGAGGAAAAACATTAAAGAGGAGAAACATTAGGGAGGGTGACTGTGACCTTGAACATCAGGATTGCATTCCTCCTTACAGAGAGATCTTCACTGTGGTCTCCCTAGGAAACAGTATATAGATAGAAAACTCATGTATCAAGACAACGGTTAAAGAAAATAACATTATTTCTAGGAAGAAAGTTATTGACCCTGTGCCACCAAATGAACAAAGGGAAGAGATTTTATTCCAAGTCATTGGTGATGTTTTCAGAAGATGAATTCCCCTAGTCTTCAGCTTACACCTAGGAACAGGTAATTAAACATCCTCCTTTTGGGAAACACCACCTCTCTCTCAAGAGAAGTAAGCCCACTATGCGTTCCCATACTGTACATCAGAACTGAGCAGATGGGTTAATCACAGCCTTTTTTGTCTAACAGCAGGATTTGAGCCTGCCACAAATGTTTACCAAAGCTCAACCGAGAGAGTGGCTAGTGTCATCACTTGGGTGAGACTTGATAATACGCAACCTCATCTAGTGTGAGTTTTTGCATGAGTACTAGATGAGCGCTCTTGGATTCCAGTGAAGCGAAGACCTGCCTCATACATTATATGACCTCGCTACTGGCAGTTGGCAATGCAGACTGATGTATTTGACGGGGGAGCACGTGCTGAGCTTTGAAACTGCCGTTGCTGGGTCAGAAAAGTTTCAGTTAGGAAGTGCCTGAGCTGTCTTTGTGCTGGGAGCCCCATATTTCATGAGTGACACTATGGGTTTTTTTAAATGATACAAGAACCAGAATTTCAGGTGAGTATCCTTTTTCTGTACTTAATTCTAGTGGATTACATTTGGCCTCCATTTTGCTGTGTTCTTCTCAAAAGCATGCTGAAAATTTAGGTAGACAGGAAATGTTGGTTTTAATAACTGTGGCCTGTAAAAGCCTTCCATAACACATCTACAGTGGCTGTTTTCTGCTGAGACAGAGTTCTGTACTGCAGCTCATTTTGTGTAAACCTGCATACCAATTCTAAACCACTCTTCTGCATCTCACTGAAAAAGTCCATAGAAACAAAAGCAATTTCTTCTGAGTACAGTCCAAAGTATTTGTAGCTAATGTCGCTTAGCCTGAACTTTGATGAATAATTTATTTTTATTCTCTTGGGCTTGTTTCCCCTGTAGATGTGTGCATGGTACCTGCTTGCCGATCAATGCGTTTTCATACAGTTGTAAATGCCTGCAGGGACATGGGGGAGTCCTCTGTGATGAAGAGGAAATGCTGTTTAACCCCTGCCAATCCATCAGGTGTAAACATGGCAAATGCAGGCTTTCAGGACTTGGGAAACCATATTGCGAATGCAGCAGCGGATACACGGGGGACAACTGTGATAAAGGTAAAAAAAAACCCACCTTAGAAAGTCATGTTGTTGTTTTGGTCTTAGAAAAGAGGGTTTTTTAATTAAAACATGAACAGCCAAAAGCATTACCAACTTTTTTTTTCCCCACAATACACACATTTGTTGCTTTTTTTTTTTTTTAACCATACGAATTTATCTCGGTGAGAGAAAAATCAAACTTTTCCCATGAATTTGTTTACATTTTGAGGATTTTTTCATCAAATGTTTTGCTGTGAAAACATTTCTCTTTTTCGCCTTTATTCAGAAACACATTTTTACTATATTGAACTATTACCTTTTACCTGCTGTATCTTTCTGTATTTATTGTTTCTCTGCCTTCTGCAACTGAGAAGCCAAATCCAATGATTCTGCTCCTAGTTTTATCACAAACTCTACTTTTGACCTCTCAGCTTCAACTGATTTATCACAGCGAATTATGCAGGTGAGACGGATGAAAACAGGATGACTTTTCCCCCTACCTTTTTCTTTTTCCTTTGTCTATCAAAGCTCTCCCTCTCCCTCTCCGTCCCTTACCCCAGATGGCATTTATTTTGTATTGTACGTAGATGTGAATAGAATAGAAGAATATGGTTGTAGAACTTTTAACAGATGTCTCATTTTTAGCTGCTTTTATACCTCCGTAATTTATGAAGTTAGTGGAATGTAACTTGTATTAAATAACAGTTTGAATAATATTAAACTCCAGGTCTAATAAATTAAATTGCATGCTCTCTGAAACATTTCCCTATGGTAAATAAAACCAGCTGCAAGCAATGTAGGAACAGAAGATGTGTATTTTTATAAAAGAGGAAAAGATTTAAGCTTCCAATTTTCTTGTCATTGTAATAGCTTTGTATTTATGGTTTACATATACATAATATAAACTTTGCTGAAAATAGGAGGTATAGGAAATAAAACTCAGCATTAATCAAATTATGTTTGGTAGAACCACTAGTTTCCAGTGTACAGTCTGAGTCAACCTTTAAAATATCAATCCCAACTGCAATCAGAAACACAGCGTCTTCCTTAGCAACGTCAACCATTCTTTGACCTGTGTCTCAAAAGTGTATCTCTTATTTTAAATGTTGTTTTCTACAGAAATCTCTTGTCGAGGGGAACGAATCCGAGATTACTACCAAAAGCAGCAAGGGTATGCTGCGTGCCAGACGACCAAGAAGGTATCGAGACTAGAATGTAAAGGAGGATGTTCAACCGGGCAGTGCTGTGGACCACTGAGGAGCAAGAGACGGAAATACTCTTTTGAATGCACTGACGGGTCGTCATTTGTGGACGAGGTTGAAAAAGTGGTGAAGTGTGGCTGTACAAATTGTCCCTCCTAAGTGTCCCTGTCACACTTGTCTTTTGAAAATGTTGTATACTTATTGACCGTGTCGGACTAATTAAAGCTTCATAGTGGAAATATTTGAAATATATTGTAAAATACAGAACAGACTTATTTTTATTATGAGAATAAAGACTTTTTCTTCATTTGAAAAAAAGATTCAAGTGCTTGAACTGAGACTTCTCATAACCAAGAGGAGCTTTGAAGAAAAAAAAAAAAAAAAAAAACTGGTAACATTGCAACAGAGATGGGAAACTTTAACTGCTTTTAACATGGATTCTTCTTTATAACATGCTGAAGATACACTGACACTATACACATGTGACTTTCAACTTAACAGCTCAGAGGTGAAATATTGACCAGAACGTGAGGCTTGTTTTTTCACTTTCATATATTTTATTGTCTTGACAGAGCATACAAATCACTTACCTATGGATGAGGAAGCATTATGAGTGAAAAGAATCAGATTATACAGAAGTAACAATTGTATGAAATACATTTTATCTTTTGGAATTATTAAGCATCTTGAGAAGATGGGGTCCCATTTAATGGATGGGAAACGGGAGATATGAGAATATACTATAATCCTGAAATCTCCTGATGATGTATACTTTTCTGTCAGCATGTTAGCAAAAGAAGCATAAAAAAGTGTTTATCTATCTGCCCTTTTCCAGTATTAATTTTTTGTAATATAAATGTTCTGGGGATGATAAAAATAGATTATTGATGGATAAATTAGTAATAATATGGATTTCTGTTTCTATGAGTTCTAAACAACTCTATACAGTATTCGGTTTCATTGAGAAATATTTATTGTATCAAAGTACATTGTACTTAACCCTTTTAGGCCATCCCTTTTACTGTTTTTCAATGCTTTAATATATATTAATTTATATTTGTCCCAGTATTTTTGTAATTTTTTTTATTTTTTTTTTAAAGGACTTAAAAATCAGGATTTTTTGCAATAGAACTAACGTAGCATGTCGTCTTGGGGTAAATGTTTTCGGTCTGTTTTTTCCTCCCCTTCCCTTTCCCTTTTTCTTTTCCTTAGAATCTGACCACTTGGTGTCACTGAATCTGAAAGTGATGACAATCTGCAGTTTTCACATACAGCAGATATTCAGGACACCTTCCAAGAACCTGTAATGTGTGACAGAAAATGTCTTTACAGTAGGTGGCAATTGTAGAGAAGTTAATTTTCCCTATATACAGTACTTACAGAAAATAAGATGGCGTGTAGAAAATGACATTAGAAGGTAGATCTTTATAAATTAATATTCCCATGGAGCTCTTTACCTTTTTTATAAAAAAGAAAAAAAGGCTGTGCTATCAAGAACTGTGACTTTCCCTAAATAATAAAACTACTTTACTGCCCTAATGTTCCCCATGTTAACATGTTGCTGCTAAATTATAATGTAGAATTGGTAATCAATAGTGGGTTGTGTTCTTCTTTCAGTAAAACCCAGGGTACCCTGTAAAAATGCAGATGTTTTTCAATTTTATTTTATTATTTTTTTTACAAAAAAGTTAGATGTACATGTGTAATGCAGTGTGCTTTGTCTTATTTGGACTGATATCAGTAATGCTACTGATGTTTGTAAATTAAACAGATATTTACTTCATTAACAGCTTTTATTTGTATTCTTCTGAGAAGTTTAAATTGTCTAACAGCCTTTAATTAAACATCTGTAGTTGCAGAGAATATTTGGTAAAAAACAGAATAAAATCCAACCCTAGATCTAGTGTATTCATTGCTGAAAATCTGAAGAAGGGATTAATTTGGGATTATTACACCTGCAGGCCAGCAACATCTGAAAACATCGGTTCGTTACGAACACAGCTGAACTCATACCAAAATTAACGAAAGAATTATACATAAAGTACACTGCATGAAGAGGCAAATTGGGTCTAGCCTAATATTGTAATGGTTATACAAATGGCAATTTGACAGTTTTAGCAATAATTGGATTCTCCAGAGGGATTCATTTTCACTAATCTTGGACTAAGTATTTTAAATTCAAGCAAATGGATGGGATTATGCTTAACCAGGTTTCTCTTCTGTAATATAATTTTTGCAGATACTTCTGTATTTATTTTACTAAGTGTACTTTAGAATTTGTCTAAATATCCAATGGAACAGCCTTTGACATGAGGCCACCTTTGCAGTTTCTATGACTTCTAAAATAATCTTCTGTAAATAGGGGTAGCTTTGAGGAAAAAGAAGCCACTTTTGCACAACAGTACTTATATAGCATTCTTGGATGAACAGTATCCTTTTTCTGTGTATGACCAAAATCCCTGTACCAGATATCCGGGGTTGGACTGCTTTCTGTCCCCATACTGACGCAGAAAGAGGAACTTTGCCCTTCACGTAGCACATAGCAACAAGCGATGCTAGCAGCTGCTGGTGATTCTGAGGCCACCAAGACAGGGTCATTTTGTGGTCTCTAAGCAGAACCAAACAGAAACGTAAGAATTAGGGAAAAGAAACAAAAACAAAACCAACTTTGGCACCTACCCCTCTGGAGGCACCTACATCAGCGACTCAGCTCACCTTAGAAACCTGCGCAGCCCTGTGTTCTTACCACCAAAAGTCCTTAAGCATCTATAAGGTGTGCCACTGTGCACGACAAGAGATAACTTTGTCAGTGGGATGGGTCACCCTGAAACCTTTCTCATGCCTAAATCAAGTTTCTTGTAATATTGCTATAATAGACTGCCTTGTAGCTGTATTCCCCAAAAGGGAAACGGAGGTCTGAGGGAACTGTAGATACAGGCGTACTAACACAGTAGAGAATTTAGTTCGCGACAGAATACTCCAGACACATAGGTTGTCATTCAAAAACATGTTACGCAGCTTTTAACACAGCGCTCAGTGATTAGGTTTCTCTCCTAGAGTCTGCTGCTTGCTATAGGAGTCACCCTCAGAGAGCCTGCTTTTTAATGTATTGAATAAAATGCAAAACCAGCATTGGGTCTGAAGGATACGACTCAGTACAGCGACCAATTTCCTCACTTCCGAGTTAACCATGCATAGAATTCAAATTCTTTTTTTCATTAGAAACCAAGAAAACTGAAACTTGCAGATTCCATCATTTTCTGCCAGTATTCTTAAAAGCTATAAAAGAGAAAGCACATGAATACTGTTTAATTTGTACTGGCTCATGCACAGCTCCTACTATCATCTCACAGATGATAAAAATGTGAAAAGAGCATGGAAAAAAGACCATTCTTCTTGAATGAAACTAACAAAAGTCATTGTGTTTTTTTGTTAAATGTTGAAAGTCAACTCAGAACAGGAACTATCACACATGGAACCAGATTCTGCAGCTTGTATTGAAGTTTCTGGGGAAGATGGATATATGAGTGATAGAAATACTGTTTTAAGCAAACCAACAGTTTGAGAGATAAAGCTTCTTTTCTAAGCTCTCCTGAAATAACAATTTTGTCTTGTATTCAGAATACTTTTTGTTGCCATATGGGGGTACCATGAAGCTTAGTATTACAAGAATCATTGTAATACGGTGGTGCTCCGTGTAGGTGCCACAGTCAATACGATATTTATATGATTTTATGAAGAGATTTGCTTGGGAAGATAACAAATCTGGCAGACCTGATGATCCACAGTGTAGTTGCAGGGACAGCAGCAAGGCAATAGAGAAAGTGGATGTCACCACGTTAGTTTTGATGAGTGATGATTAAGAGATGAGGGGGAGAGTGGTACCTTTTGGAAAAGAGCTTGTTGTTGAGAAGAACATGCCCAGAAGTTTTGGAAAAGCGTCAAAAATGTTGGAGGCTGTTTGCATCGAAGCTCTGGGGTTTGGGAGCTTTATGTTATCGCTTGACACTGATGTATTTAAAAGAAACTGCTTTACAGTTCTGAAAAATGTACACTTGATCTTTCTATCTTGAGTTAACCCTACTGTTTGAGGAAAAGTTTATCTTTTCGAAGCTATTCAAAATCCCATCTTTTGGTTCCTCTTCTTCTCCTTTAGCAGCGATTGTTATTCTCGCAGTAGCTCATTAGGCATGCAAGTGTCTGTGCTTCAGCTACCCCACCTTACGGTGGAGAGCCTGGCACATAATTTCAGTTCCCATAAAGTGCAATTCCCCAGCTGAGCCATTCAGGATTCTTGGCTTTTAGAAGAAATATTTATACGCTGAGCTGGTATCTCCAATCTATTTAAGATTCCTGGAGTGGAAATCAGAAAATCGTTGGTAGTTGTGACTATGTAGGGGCTGTCAGGAGTAAAGTAAAACTGAAGTGTTTGCCTGCATGCCTGGAGAGCCTGGCTCGTCCTGGAGAGCCTACTGTTTTACTGTGTTCTTTATGTATTGTGTTCCTGGCAGAGCGGGAAGTACTTGTGCTCATCCTTTCAGAAATGCCTGAGAGCAGAGGGATTTTGTGTCCTTTTGCAAATAGTCTAGGCTGGAAATCATAGGCCTCTTTGGCCCCCAGCCAGGTTAAACTGTGTATGTATACCTTAACATCAACCATCATCTTGGACAGCAACAGCTCCTGATGTTAAAAAAAAAAAAAGTGAATAAATCTTGCTCTCAGTTTAATAAAACACAGATGGGAAAAGCAAACCAAACAGAGAGTTAACAGCTCTATTCACTAGTCTCCTGGGCTCCATGTGATTAAATCAGAGTTGGAGGGTATGTTCCTGCTGCTGCTGTTCTGGCCAGTGTCCGTAGGGGTGATGGCCAGCAAAGGAGAAGTATTCTGTCAATGCTGCATGTCATTTGTCAAGCTGAGAAAAAACAGTCATCTCACTGAACAGCAAGACTTCTGGCTATCCACAGTCCCAGCAAATACGCTCCAGCTCTACAGCATGACACCCATGCTGCAGGAATTTTGCTCAGCCATGGGAACAGACTTTAGAACTGCCTCCCAGATCCACAGCTTAATTTCAAAATGTTGATCTTAGTAATGCTTTCTGGTCTTTACAGCTCCATCCTTTTACTTCATTCCACTTCAGAGGTAAACTCCTTTAGTTCTGAACATCGAGCCTCAGTACTCTCAATAGCTGCCCTATCCTACATACAGGGGTTAAGACTTGGGTTTTTTTTTCCTTTTTTAGGTATTCGTTAACAGTTGTAGTGGGATTAGAAGACCTGCCTTAAAAAAAGAGAGACAGGTTGCACATCCAACTACAGAGATCAGACATTTTCATGTCCTTTATAATTCGGAAAATGTTACATTACCTCCTGTGGAACAGTCTGACATACCTAGACTGCCATAAGCTTACATATTTTATGGATTTGTAGACTCAGACCAGGAGAATTGTTATCTGTTTTGTCTCCTAGAAGTTTGTTGTTTTTTTTTTAATTCCTTTCAGGCTATTTCCCATATCACAAGAAACAAGTAAAGATAGAATTAATGTGCCTGGGTTGCTTACTCTGTCATTAAAGTTCCTTAAAACGATCCAGTAGCCTTTTTCCAGGACATTTTTCTTCTCTCTCATAGTTTTTCACATTCTGGGCTTCAATCTGTTGTTTCTGTATGATGGTGCATTTGTCCACTTTGGTTAATTTCCAGGACAGATTTAATCCTTCTAAAGAGAGGGAAAGGATACCTTTTTTTTCCTGCAGCTGTGCCTAAAATCTCTCACAGCACATCTTTAGAAGTATGTTTTCTTTCAAAGTCCTCTGAGAATAGGTTAACTTGAGCTGTTTTTACTGCAAACTTGTTTTTTTGCTTCTGATTAGCTTTATTTATTTAATCACATTTCTGTGTTTCTGCTATGGTAACAGCAATAAGAATGGTACCAGCTGACCTGTGCTTTAGAAGTTGCTTGCTGTTTTGAAATAGCAAGTTTAAAGAGTATGAAGTTTGTCTGTTCTCTCTCTTTTTTTTTTTTTTTTTTTAATTATTCAATCTCCTTTCCTAGCAGTTCACCCATTTTTGAGCAGTTTTATGGTTATTCTCTAGGGGAAAGGTAAGGACATGGGTCAATGTCAACAGTAAATAAAACTGACCACAGAAAACACATAGATCTACCAAAAAAAAATTGTTTCTAAACTCTCAGAAAAAACAGAAGTAATTATTCATTAGTTGTTGCTACCTGTTTTGCTGAACAAACTTTTTTACATTATTAGTGAGCAAAGCTATTGAACCAAGTGCTCCCCTAAAAATAATTAATGCAGTGTGTCTGGGGCTGGAGGAGGAAGGAAAAAATAGCCTAAGAGTTACCTAATTCTAGCACACCTTTTGTGGAGAGGAAGGTTTGGGCACATTTCTGTGTCTGAATATGCAGTAAGACCACTTGGCACTGCATAGACCCCACTGCAGAAAAAGGTTCACTGTTACCCTAAATAAAAAAAAAAACCAAAACCCAAAACAACAAACTAATAAGAGATTTTGCAAAGCAGCTTCAAAATGAGAAGCAAAGGGTTTGTTAACTCTCGCTTGATCAAAACAGTGCTCATCACCCACTATCACAAACCACAGACCAGCCTTTGGCATTCCCCCCTTCCCTCCAGCTCCAGGCACTCCAGACACT
>VZSZ01003859.1:270033-287410 GCA_013398815.1 Ibidorhyncha struthersii
TAAGCATTTAAAAAAAACAAGTATTATTTATTAAACAGCAAAGTGCAGGAATGGTGGCTGACAAAATGTTTAAGTAATAAAACCCCCACTCTGTGGAGAATGAGGCCTCTTCATTTTCATTCTGAAAAGCGTGCGTAGCTTCAGGTTAATGGAAAGGAAGGATGAAGAGACCTAGCCCTAACTAACAATATGCTCAGCAATCACATTCAAAAGCTACAAACAAACAAAAAATATGCCCAAACCAATACAGTTTGGCTTTGGGGGGTTGTGTTTTGGGTTTTTTTTACCAATAGAACAAAGAATAAACAATCAAATAGGTAAGGTACGAGTGCCTGGGAAGTAAGAACGCTAAAAAGAAACGAGCTGTGGCTGTATCAAATTGCTGGGCAGCGAACATACAAGGGAATTAACCGCTGCAATTGCTCATGGGTAACAGATACAGCCATGTATTTTCGAAATTTTGTAGAAAGGACACTTAACAGCCCAGAAAGTAGTGACCAGCCCCAGAAGTCATTCCACTGTTACTTCATGCTGACATGAAAGAACTGTTTGGGAATAACTCCTTTTGGCAGAAATTACCACAGTCCATTTGAATTTCACATGGTAATGAACAGGCTTGTAAAATGCAGAAAAACAATGGTATTAGCCCATAGAGAAGAAAATATTACAGATTTAAGACATCCAGGGCCAGATTCACTGTAGGCTCGAGCTGCTTCATGCTGTTTCAGTGATGCAAAGCAGCTGTAAACCCAACTCAGCTGGCCTGGAGCCACTACAACTTCTATCTGCTAGAAAAAGGAGTTAATGGTTTCAGGATAGCAAACCTGGGTCTGGAACTGTGGTCTGTCCTCCAGCGTGTTGGCTAAAGGAGCCATCGCTTGCGTTACCTCGGAAAAAGCATTGTGCCCCTCTCGCTTGGCCGTGCCCCTCTTCCCCATGTAAGCAGTGCTGAGGATTTGTGGGAAAGGAGCTCACTTTTCAGTGCTGCTCTCCAGACTCCAGAGGAGCAGAGAGAATTGGCAATTCCTCTTCAGCAACAGCAGTCAAAAATGAAAGACGGGAGGTCTTTAACCAAAAAAATAAAACGAAGTGAGTACTATCATAGTAAAACTGCTTCTAGTGAAGTCATTTCTTTAATACTCACTTTTAAAGACTCACTTAATTGTGGCTCCATAGGAAAGCACTATGGAAAACAGATTCTTCTTGTAAAATCTTTTCCTTAGTGTGTGTGTGTGTATAAATATACACACATATACAGGGTAGAAAGTACATACTTTTTTTGTTTTGTTTTTCAGGATGTGAACTTATTTATGCTTTTTGGTTCCCCTGAGCAGCCCTGAACAACAGCAGGTATGATTAAGAATTCAAGGTAGCTGGCAGCGAGGCAGTTTGACCTAACCTATCTTGACGGTGCACTCTGCACATTTAACCGCAGCATTTCTGTGTGGGACACACTGTAGTTCACTGGGGTACAGCATATCTATTTTAGTCACATGCACTCACTGAAATAGCTGTGTGCACATGGAGATCACATCTTTTTCTTTTTTTTTTTAGCCAAATTAGGGGATCAAAGCCATGTAAAACCTTTTGTAATGAAACTTGAAGCCACATGTAATGAAACCAGATAGTTTTTCCTTTCTGATCTAAAGTCTTTCCTGTTTTCAGGCATTACTATAAACCTACATCTTGGTCCAGTCTGTAACTTGGTCCAGCTTGGATTAGATTTGCAAACAGTTTGCTGAATCTGGGATGATTTATAGCTTGAGGTAGAAAGAAAACAAACAACAGAATCTAAAGTTTGGCCTGCTTTAGGCTCAAAATCAAGCGTAACCTCCTACTGACTCCTTCTGGATTTTTGTGTCTTTTCAAATCCCAAAAGGAAAGCACCCCACTGAATCTTAAATCCGGCACGAAAAACATAACGTGGTGGTAAATGTAAAAGTAAGTTTCACAAATACCCTTTCATTTTCTGGGAATTTTCCATTTAGACTTAAATGAGGATTTTGTATAGAGGGAGATTAAGGAAAATATTTCTTCCTTAGTACCAGGAGCTGAATGTACTCTTCTTTGTTCAGAAGGCAAGAAGTATATCTATCAAAGAGCACTTTATTCATGCTATCCACAAACTTGTTCATTCTCTTTTAATTCAGCTTAAAAGGAAGATGACAAACATCAGCAGGGAGCTGTTTAGCTAAAGGAAGTGTAACATTCAGGAAAATCAATACAGATTTGCAAAGAGAGCATGGCTTAAACTTAGCATGAAATAATGTGAGTTATAGCAGCTCAAAGGGTTCCTATTTCCTATCTACTTTTAAGTATAGAGAGTCTAGACACAAGATACATCTTCAGAGAGTAAGGGGCTGTCTGTGAAAAATATCCTACACCCTCATTTCACAAAGCGGATTCTTTCAAAAATGCTTCTTTCCTGGTTTAAAGAAATCCATAGGGCCAGGTTTTTCTTCAGAAGTTGTGCTGATTATTGGTATTTCTACCTGCTACCAGTGCACATGCACCAGGTGACACTCTTATCTGGGCCAGGCCATCTTTGCTTTCAGCATCAGCAAGCAGAAGGCGAACAAACCAAGAGCCACAAGAAACAGCTGTGCACAATATGCCCTAAGCAAAATCCAAGAGAGCAGATGCTTTGCTCCCTTGGACTGGTGTGGGTGACACTATCCCACCTAAGGGAGAAGCTCAAACAAGGAGTTGATTGAAGCTGTTTGTGTATTCCAGTATTTGGCCAGAAGGAATGGAGTATGTACCCCTTCATTCCCATATAACTAGAAAATCAGAGTATCAACAATCACAGATTTTTAAGAAGAGAATAGTGAAGGTATATGTGATTCTTGACAAAAAAATGTTTTGTGCACACAAATAAGATTGCAGAAGCGTGGCCCTAAAAGCCTGAAACAACAACTCTTTCCATTATCAAAATTTAATTCCTGGTCTAAAAGGATTTCAATTTGTATCATGTTACAATAGATTCAATGTTTAAATTCTCTTTCTTATTTAAATGCACCCTAAACAAGAGATCACTGTTTATGTTCCAACAGGTCATGTTTCCTATTATTATCAATAGTGGGTACTCTCAAAGGTCAGATGGACAGTTGAGGCTCAGTGACCTAGCGTGAAATCTATCCACACCTTGTGTAAGGTCAACCATGCACAAACCCATTTAGCCACCCTTTAAAATACACATGAATCTTTTAATTCAATCTAGATCAAAATGCTGTTTTCCTCCATCTGAGGCATGAAAATGTATATAACGGATTCAGAAAAAATCCACATAATTATACTGGTTGGATGTGAAGTTTCCTTCAATCTTTGATCTATAATGTAGTAATGTGTCAGCTCAGCCAAAGTAGTTTTATGTGCAGGAAATAAGACAAGCTGAGTAGCTTCATGGTTAATTGATTAAAAGGTTCTAAAGAAGGTGCAAGATCAAAGAGCAACTTAATGGTTTTATGTTACTCTAGAGAACTGCTGGTCCACTTGTCTGACAAGACTGACCTTGGGCAATGAAGTAACAGGCAATTACAAAAAACCTGCAAAACTAAAACACAGATCATATTTATCTAGTTCAGCATCCTTATTTCCTTTAGCAAGTAATAGGTGGCACACCCCAGTGCTCTGAGACAAGTTGCGTTTTGTTAGCCTTTTATACTATACAGTCTAAATACTGAGTACACAAAACTGACTGTTGCCAATACTTGCCCTGAAGAGAAAAGAAAAAAAGAGCACAGGAACTCAGAATCACAGGATGCCATGCTGTTGGTTAAAACCCTATGAAAGCAAACAAACGTCAAACTATAGCTGAAGGACAGTTCCTTGTAGAGTCCTGTGGAATCACTGAGCTCCTTTGGCCATCTTCACTGACACTGGGAACTGATGACACCTCGTAGCTTACAAGATTAGCTCATCTTGAAAAGTATATTAGAAAATGGGAGCTGCTCTAAAGTAATATAACTGCTTGCAATAAAGGAAAGAAAAAGAACTGTTAATGCATTGACTCTTGAAGAAGAATTTAATAAAGCCATTCTCTAAATGGCACTTTAAAACACCAATACTTTCTGGTTAGGCTGTCATCACTAGGCTAGTCAAGACTCTCATGAGCACAGTTTGGTTTATGTCTTCTGAATATGAGCATTATACTTACACAGAGGTAAAAGAGAAATACCGGGAATATTAGGCAAAGGAAGGCAAGAACTGCACACAGTAAGTTTTCCGCAAGCTGCACCGTGACCTGAATCCAATTTTTTCTGAGTCCTGATCCAGTGTGGTATTTTGTACCTATGACCGGATAATATTTCACTTTACTTGAACAATTCGGACAATCAGTTAAGGCACCAACACTAATAAGACTGGAGTTAGACTCAGCCTGGCGCTCGATCGTACCACTAACTCAGTCTCCAGTGCTTGAACTTCTGGAAAACGGTACTCCAGGTGCTTACAAGTCTCCCCTTCATGCAGCAATGGCTCCACAAGTCAAAGGCAGAGTTACATTAAAAGAAAAAAAACCAACACATTTTTCCTGTTTTGCATTAATCCTGTTCTCATCAAAACCGAGGTATTCTTACATGTTTTTCATCTGTTTTCTAACGCTTATATAGATGCTTTTGCCCCTGGCCAGCAAATCATTACTGTGAAGTAACGCCCCTTCCTCAGGGGCAGTCCTGCCACTGTTTCCACCTTAGCAAAGAGAAGAACTCTTTCTCTAGGTTGTTATCTCCGGTCCAAAATCATCAGGAGACCTTGGCCACGTGACAAGAGATATCACAAGATGCCGATCACAGAGCAAAACGTCGTTTAGTCTGAAAACAACGTCCCTTGAAGCAAAGTCATTCTGTTAGAGGCCTTTAGCAAATGACTTGAACAGCCTGAGCTATGGCAAACAGAGATAGACGGTCACAGAAAATGTCGAAAGACAAGCAGCTTGGGAAGACTCTTCTCATCTGTTGATTATAAATTAATTAACACATCCGACCAATGTGTTAATGACACCGTAGTATGCTCTACCATTAATGCCTTGTATTTACATGAACATGACTTTCAGGTCAAGGATGTAAAAGTTCCCTGTTGGTCTATTTACTTAAAACAAACAAAACCCTACTACTGCTCCTGCTGGCCTGCTTCGCTCCACAAAGAAGAATATCCCACTTGAGCTGACCAGCTGACAGCTCTGCTAAGTGCCTGATAAGCTGCCTTTCCCGGGTCACCACCGAGTGGGAACTTCTGAGCTGTGTAATGGGATTAGCTTTCCCACACCATTCCCGGAGAGCCCATTGTTGAGAGAGGAATAGTTTTATTCATGGCAACAAGTCAGACACAAACCCTTGGCAAGTCAAATTAAGAAAAAAATAAACAAACAAATGGAGTTTTGGCAGAATCTGGGATTTGCCCTATTGGAAATTTCTTTGTAAACTGATGGAGAAGTTGATTGATCTGGAATGGACCGCTACATTTATAATGGAGCTAGAGAGTGACTCGTTAAAGACTCCTCTTTTGTTTTGATAAAAGATCTTTCATTACCTCAAAGCCCTTTCCTTCACAAACATCCTAAAAAACAATCCCAACCCAGCAGCATCTTTGGGATGAGGGGGGAAAATACTAACTGTTAGACTTTCTGGGGAGGAGTCCTGAATTAGTCATTTTATAGTTTCGCAAGTACAAAAGCCAGGGAATTGTTGTGATTTAAGGATATAATAATTTTCAATGCACAAATTCCCTTTATTGGAGTATAAATGGTGCCTTGAGGGCACATAAAAGCACTGAACTGGGCCTGGCAGAATCAGTTTTATTGTATTCTACTGTGCAGAAACAATTACTTTAGTACAAATTGTCATATGCCATTTTTCAGCCTGATCAAGTTCAGTCTCATGACTGTAAATTACTTTGTCGCTAAGAGGTATATCCAAATGTCTGTGGTTAATACTGTCTTGAACCTTTTATAATCTAAAGTTCTTCTCCTTTTGTTTTGCTCTAGCAATGAACACTTTTGATCCCATGTAAAATTCTACAGTCATACTTCCAGTCTGAACACTTTTCACAATTATTTCCTAAACCTCATTTTCATTCTCCAAATAGTTCTGCTTCAGTGCTTAACAGCACTTCAAAGACCCACTGGAACTGGTACTTCCTATTTTGTTTTTCTAAATTTTTGGTGGACCTGATGTGTTTCCAATGTGCTGTTATAAATAGATTGTCACTGAGGATTTGATTGTCACCTCTGCTTTTTGGTGTTTCTATTTTTCATAATGAACCTGTAGCCATATATATAGTTAAAATGCACGTGTATGTGCAGTTGGACCTTAGGCTTCTTCAGCTTGGTGAACGTCTCACAATTTAATTAGTGATTACAGTATCTTCATATATCACTTTTTTTTTTTATCAAACAAACTTTTTTTGTGTCAACCAAGCACCTGGGGAAATAGTCAGGGCATCGTGCAGAGGCTCACAAACTGAGCACAGCTGAGAGGCAGGCTGAATTGTGCTAGGGCAGGGTCACATTAATGCATACATACCACTGTAGGGATTAGCGCAAAGCTCTCTGAAAGGAGCAGGTTATGCTGTGTAGACATATCAGCTCAGCCGGAACTAATTTGGGAAACCCTCATCACTACATAGTGTGATTTTAAGTCCGAAATATCTCAGGGTCTTGCAAAAATAAGAATTTTTTCTTACTAAAATAACTATTGAACTTTCAGATTGCAGAGACAATTTCTCGTTCCTACAGCCACCACACCAGGAACTGGAGAAATGTGGTGCTGAGCTGGAGTTAAGCCCAGTCAGACCTCGATGAGAGCTAATGAACTCTTATGGCTTCTTGCTGACTACGTGGCACCATGCAGTTTTCTTGCCATCCTTTTCCTCATCATTTCAGGTCCAGAGGTGCAGTGTTAGGTAGCTGCTGGCATGAGTCCATAGGCTTATTAACACCACAGCCCGTGCTCTGTGTGGCGTAGGCATCCAGTACTTCTGGAGCCATGGTGGCTCTGGAAGCAGTACTACATTTGTACCTGCTCTACACCTAGTTTCACAGACTCCAGATTAATAAGCGCAGGCTCCCTGGCACACCTGATGCTCAAGACCCAGCTCCTAGGATTTGCCCTGTTTAGTGGTGAGGGAATAGCATTCCAGAAAATTGTATTTGTAAAACCGAAGGGAATGATAATATAATCAGATTTTTTAAAAGCACACACATCAAAATTAGAATATCGTGATAAGTTTGGGTCTAACTATCAGATTCAGCTAAAGAGATTTGTCTCACCAATAAAATACCTGGAGCTTGTCAAAGCAGTGGACTAATCTTTTTGGTTTTCCTTTTGACAAGGTCCAGCGTTCGAGAGTACTAAGAAATAGAATATTCATGGCTGACATGCGAAATGTTGTTGTAAGTAAAAGAGCAGTTAAACAGCAGAAATCAAAGAGGAGGTTGAAATGGTCATTGCCTCTTCAATTTTAAAAAAAACTGTTAAATAAATTTCTAACTACTACTGTCACTATTCAAAGCCCTATCATAAAACTGAGTGCAAATTATTTGCACTCTGGCGGAGAAGGATGGTGTAAATATTATTATTATTATTATTTAGAGTCAAAAGAAATAATGTAAATGATGAAAAACCACTCATGCAGCACTCCTTGCCCTTGATGGATAATTAGTATTCAGCAAAAATCATGAAGCATTAAAATACTTATTCAAATAAGAATTCAGTTAGTCAGAATAAACAAAACCAACAAACTAAACAAACAAAAAAAACCCAACTGGTGCTCTAACCTCCCCCTGCAACTCACTGTTTTTCTTCACTACTTGGGGAGCGCATGCAATATCTGTCTTAACACAGACAGTCCTTTTGTGACTGTGCAAGGACACCAGTGTATTTACTACTATTCATCCCCCATTGATTGCTTCACTTTCCACATGAATAGTAACACTAGTTTAATTATTTGCTGGAGTTGTCTTTAGAACACTGTACCAGTTTGCAAGACTGAATTCCACACTACAACTTAAGGGATCATTTTAGATATATATATCCCGTATTCTTGGGATATATACTAAATGAAATGGATGGATGCACAGAATGGAATAATACTGCAGGACTGAGTCCGCATTGCTCTCAAGAATATGTTTTACCAATATTTTCCGTGGGACACTGTGCTTAATAGATTGGGCTTGTAATGAAAATGGTGCTGTTTTCAGTTTTGTGGATGGATATTTAGACAAAAGTGGCCGATAGAAGCCTGTGAGAGGTGGGGCTGGAACAGGGAACAGACTGGAGTGGCCTGTCCAAAAATTGTATCTATTTCCACAGCAGCAAAAGAAGTAAATAAGCAAAAGAAATAGGAAAGAAAGAAGGATAATAAGAGAAAACACCTTGGGGTCTTCCGTGGGTAGTAAAATGCCTATATATAGTGTGAGCCATCTGACAGTTCTAAAGCACGCTGTGGCCCACTACATACAGACTGAACTGCTTTGCATCGCTGATTAGGAAAACTGTCATGATTTAAACAAATTGTAATTTTACAGAATGTCTAGAAGAGTTAAAACCTAAAGAAGTTTGGGACTTGAGGAACAAAGAGATGGTACTGGGATTCTGAGAAGTGATACCGTATATTTCATCATCCAGTCCAAAAAACTAACTGTGGGATGACATAAACTTGCTTCAACCTTGAAAGAGCCCAAGCAGAAGAACTATTAGATAAGAAATAAAGCTAGCAGGTAGCAAATTCACAACCAACATAAAAAGGTGAAGGCGAGCCGGGAGAATCCTTGTCGCAGGCTACTGTGAATACTAATAGTCTCCTGAGGTTCAACAGGAGAAATCCACATAAGAGAAATTCATTGAAGATTACTGAATATGCAGCAGTCATCTCTGGCTCAGGATGTTCCTGCATAGCAAATGGCTGGAAGCTGGGAGAATACTCATGGGAAATGTTATGTACAGTTGCCCTGGTCTTCCCTAGGCACCCTCTTTGGCTCTGTCAGATGGGACACGGGATGACAGGACACTGTGATGTCTTAACCGTTGCTGTGACCCAGTGTTCAATTCCACAAAATTCTTTCTGTTAGAAAGAACTTGCAATACTGTTAAAATGATTTTTTGGTGAGATGGCAAGTTCATTAATTTTTTTAAATACATAGTTCTCTTGAGAACTGAATTACTTTTCATAAGTCAAAGCTAAGAGCGAATGTCATACTGACTACTTGTCTGTACCTTTCCCCATACCTGGTCCTGACAGGCTCTCAGTTAAGTTTCCTCTTTTGCATCCTATACTGTATTTATTACTAATAAAGCTATTAGTGTTTATCTTACAGAGGCTACCACATTTCCAGGCTCTTGCATTCCCAGCCTTTCTGACAACAACACTACTCTGTTCAATCTTCTTTTCAGAGACCTGCTTACCATCCTAAGCTTTTGAGCTCCCACTGTTGCCAGAATCTGCTCCTCCACGCTGCAGCACTTCCACAGTGACATCAGCCCATGACACTCGCCAGCCAACCGGAATGTGTGGGACTACCTACACTGGCATCGAGTGACAGCAGTGCAGTCTGCAGCTGGGCCGTGCAGTGAGGTACTCATTCCCCACCCTTACTCTCCCCATCCTTTCCTTTTCCTTCCTCAAAAATACATATGCTCATATTCTACTATTTCAAATAAAGAATACAGACGTGTACTATGATGAGGAACACAGCAAAATCTTCTCCCGCCACCACCTTTCTCTCTGATTCATTACGTAGTTCCTTCTTCAAATCCTTCCCATCTAGTTTCTCTTTCCAGGTCTTTTCTCGTATCGGAAAGTAGAACTGCGGAAACCAAAATGATGTCTGAATTACAGGAGCTACAATCCATGAATAGAGGAAGTCTAAAAGTCATGAACTTGAAGCCTTTTTCTGCGCTCTGATTACAGTTCCCCTCCAATATGCTCATTTTTAATTCCTCCCCCCCCCATTCATGCATCCTTTATCACTGCTTTGGCTTGGAACCCCAGTGCACTGCCCCCTCTCTTCTCCCACCTCCCACCACCTTTCCTGGAAACATCATCTTTTTCTTTTCTTTTTTCTCTTTTTTTTTTTTCTGTTTTGGTTGGTTGGTTTTTTTTGACAAAGAGACTTTAATTCATCCTCCTCCAAAATACAGGACAGCAAGTGACAGCAGGGCAGCCTTACTCCCCCACTTGCTTCTGCTGGGTGGGCAGGGACAGGGGGGCTGTGGGCTGTTGCTACACCACTTTCTGAAAAGAGAAAACTATTACTACCACCACCACCTTTGATTCTATCTGTATCACTTAATGATGACTGTTACCACAGTTCCCACCCTTATCAACATCTCTACAGCCAATACTCTGAGGTTGTCACTAGTTCTCAGTCACCAACTTGAATTGAGTCCTATGGACCTTAGGTGTGTTTTTTTCAAACCTTCTCTGTATCATAAACAAAGACATTTTTCCTACCATCCCTGGACTTGTTATCTCAAGTGCCAGCTGTGCTTAGTGTGTGGGAGACATTAAACGCTTTTGTGAAGCAGTACATCCAAGCTGTGTGTGCCTCAGAGCACAGCCCGATGCTCTTCCTGCAGCTCTCCTCTATGTCTGAGCCAGCAAAGGGAACCTCATGGACCCAGGAAAAAGCTGAAAGGTCTATTAATGTCATGAAAGACAACGTTGTACCCAGCTACAGCTTCTGCAGATGTACATTTGGTTCACCAGAGCAACAACACCTCTGCCCCAGCGTGTTCTCAGCAGAAGTCCTAACTACTTGGATTTATTCCTGTTGTTGGCAAAAAAAAAAAAATGAGGGGAAAAAAAAAAAAAGGAAAAGTAGAAATCCTCTCATTATGCCTTGTGAATCCATGGAGGAGTTTTTTGTATTTATTATTTACCACATTCTGTGAAGGGCTCTAAAGTCTGGTAAACTTGCTTTTAATCAATGCTTTATATACTACTCCTGATCTGTGCCTTACAGTGGGAAAAAAAAATGGTATAAGGTTTCCTAACAAAGAACACAATTTCTCTGACAACTGAACTATGAAATACTTCCATTTCCACTTAACAAACTCTTCTATTTTGCTACCTTTGATATTTGAGGTAACAGAAAACTTTGATTTTTCCCTTGTTTCTTTCCCCAAGCGGAGCGAGGCTGCAGAATGCAGAGCAGCAGCTTTCTCGGAGAAGGCGCAGAAGTGGGAAGGAAAGACAGTGAGTGATTGCCACCAAGTGGGAAAATACAAAACTGCAGAGTGTGCCTCTCGATTGGTTCTTTTCCTGCGCAACTCTGACAGGGAAAACGTGAGTCAGCTCTCCCAGCAGCACCCTAAGAATCAGCTGCGAGTTTTCAACTTTTGCTGAATTATTTCCCTCTGCAGAATTTAAATTCGATTTACCCTGACTCAGAAGGGTAAATCGAAGGTGAGGTTTGATTTTCAAATAATTATAGAGAAATCATTTGCTGAGCTCTGTTAAGCCTGTGCATGTCTGTCTTGCATTTGAAGACCATTACTCCATGAAAACTTTTTTGTATGTCTAGAAGCAAATTTCAAGTCCACAGAAATCATCAGGAAGAGAATAATGGCATTCTCAGGGTGGGGGGGGACACACGACAGGACCATCCTACTTCTCTCTGTTTTTATTTGCATGATGTGGCAGCCATGATCTTATCTAAAACTACCTGCAATATAAAATGGTAGTGAACATTTCCAAATGCACCCACAGTTGTGACAAAGTAGTCATCTTTGAATATCCTGTCCATTTTCAGAGGTGTATTCTGCTTTATGTAGAGAACATCACGTTGCTAGTTCTGTCACTGCTTCCTCTGACATCGGGTACCACTTTCAGGCTTACTATGCTCACAGGTATATTCTCTCACTGTTTCTGCTTACAGGTACCTTCACCTGTTTTGTGAAAAGCATAATTACTAAAAGTTGGTACTCGGGGAGTTCAAAATATAATTGGGATATCCTAAAGCAGCTGAGAATAACACTGGGATATATCACCGTGTGTTCCTCAGATTTGAGAGGCAGGAGAGCCTGAGCTCCCAATCAGGCAAAAGGAGATGTTGAATGTGAATTTTCCACAACCCAGTGTTTTTTCCATAGCCCAGTGAGTCCTCTAGCTCCTGGGAGCTATGCTTCCAAAACCTTTTGTTAGCTTTGAATGGTCTGAGCACTGTGAATTCCAGAAAAGAATTCACAGCTATATATCCAACCTCCTCTTTTCTTCCCCCAAGTGTCTGGCACCTACTTTACTCTGAAACCACAGCTTTCTCCATAAAGTTTTCCATGAGCTAGTGCTGGCCACTGCCTGCTCAGCTTTGGTACCTTCTGTGAATCTTGTTCTTAGGTGTTTAATTATTGACACGCTGTAGTAAGGTTTCCTGAAACAAATTAGGAATTAAGATGCCAGTGAACAGCAGGGAGGCAGGAAATCAAGTATCATAAACCTCAGATTTAGGCCCAGTGACTCAAAGAAATATAGGTTCCTAACTCTTACTTTTTTGACTGTACTAGTGGGAATGGGTCTCTCTCCATAAATAAGCAAAGTACTTTTACAGAAGTAGCTGTGACTGTGCAACCACCTGAGAGATGGCAATGGAATGAATTGTCCTTCCTGAGCAACTGGCATCACTAGAATAAAGAAAAAACTCAAATTGCCATTATTGGCAATATGAAAATGTAGAAGGATCAGAAAAAAAACAAATTCTGATGTGTCTCATCTTAATCCTAATTTCATTTTTTAAGGCAGTATAGTTCATTGATGGGAGGGTATAACTGGTCTATTTTGGCTCCTGATAGTACCAGCTAACTACAGAAGATAGGAACATTGTTTTTTACGGCCATGGGTACAAGGTGAACACGTATATAACCAAGCCATTGCAGAGCAGCTTGAAACACTTCAATAAGTAATGAAAAGTGGAGCAATGATGAGTTAGTATCTCTGTATCTATTTGGGTTAAACTTTCTCTGGCTCACTCAGGTACTGATGAAAATCCCGAATTTCCTAATTATTTCAGATCAGTAGGATATCCTCGAGAGCAATCAAAAAGCCAGGTGTGGAATTTAGCTGCAGTTGTCCATGCAACTACTTGATTTTGCTCAACCTTGCACCTTAGTTCAAGAATCATACCCAAAGCACCAGGTCTGCACGCTGTGTACTCCATGAATGAGTCTCTTAATGGAGTTTGTCTTAATTCAGTTCCTGAATCTGGGTGTCTTACCCGTATGCTTATTTGTGACTCTGCAACATCAAAACCCGAAAGTATTCCTGTGGGTCAGTCTGCTTCTTGGGAGTTTGTGCTTCTGAGTTTTACACAGGACTTTGATCTGCTAATCCAAAGTCCTTGCGGCAATTTAGCACTTAATAATAGGCAATCAAGTGATTTCTGGTGTATTACAGAAAAAAAAAAAAAGGCAATCCAGCAGTATCTATGGACTGTTACATGGAATTGTTCAACTGAAATGGCACTGCTTCACAACAGTCTTCACTGAGGATATAAGGGAATATTGACAGGTCCGTCAACTTCTGACAGGCACTGAGCTAATCAGCTGATACAGCATTTGTCAATGAAAGCATCTGGAGCATCTAAATCTTTGCAGTGGAACCTGAAAACTACAATTAGGCATCTACAGTCTGTTTTGTAGTTTGCATTTATTACCAAACATTGTAAAATAACTTCTCTTTTATAGAGTACTATTTATAAAGTACGTAGAGTGGTTAAGTCAGGGTAAAAGCTCTGGGGACTGATATTTGAAGACTATCTAAGGAAAACACTCCTAGAGACTTCAGTTTTAAATGTGCACTTTTTGAGAGACCAGTGAGAATTTCTAACTTTTCAAAGTTATTGGAGAAATAAAAAGAATTACCAAATATGTTGAGTTGAGGAAATATATTTTGCTGCTCTTACTAGGTTGTAAGAGTTGTTAGCCCCCAACTGGGGTTAAAATTGAACTTGGTTTAGAAACCCCTAAAATAATCTCAAATTAAGATATATCAGTTTGTATATTATTAGATGAATATTGAAGAATATAGTAAGACATAAGATGAATCAATTTTTAAGGCTGGTGGTAATCCCTATATTGTATTTAGCAAAATATAGCAAACAAAACAGTATAAAACATCTACTGTCTAACAAAAAGGCTCCTACGAATAGAGGGGAATGTTGACAGTATAAATTAATGAAAAGATGACAAAAATTCAAGTCCCAAATCCATTCCTTCCACATTCAAAAGTCTGTACTTGTAAAGACATGTTCTCCCCAAATGGCATTGGCCAAATGCCAAGCCTAAACCATACCAAATGCATTAGCTTAACAAAGGTATAAATATGCTCAGACAAAAAGATCTAACACGTGACTGGTTTATGTGATGTTCTTTTAATTAGCCATATTCCAATAAGCCTCAGTTTTAATTTCATAAGCCTCAGAATCCATTTCGCTTTGCTGAACCCTCCTCCCCCTCAGTAATTAACTATTTAGCTGTGACTAATGAAAAAAGAAGTCAAGTTGCATATTGGTTTTATCAGCAGTGATAGCTAATTAATTAATCATTGGTTCTATTTAAATTGGTTGAGTATTGTTGTTCGGAAACAGTATGCAATCAGTCCAGAGTTAGCTTTCATTTTCAGATTTCTATATGCTCACCTGAACACACTCACATACACCTAAGTGACCACATTTCTTTTCATGTTAAAAGCTCCTTGCAAATTATTCTTATTTTTGTCTTCTACTTATTTTCAAGCATTTAGAAAGGCTTATGGCAGTTAAATTAAACAAACTAAAAAAATACATAATGGAGAAACTCCTAATAACTGGAGCTAATGCTATATAAGTAAACAGTAATGATAGTAGCTCATGACACCCAATTTAAGACTACAAAGTGGTATCATCACGATGGAGAAAAATGCTAACATGTGTCACGTTTTGTTGATCTGTACACAGCATAGATCTTACAGTATTTTCCCTTCTAAATTTTCCATCCCCCAAGGATGTTTAAAATGTCACAGACTAGTTCCCAGTACAACTATCAAAAATAGTGGGACACAGCATGAAAAGTAAACACATTTAAAACAAACACATTTTATTACAAGTATTTTGACTCAGATTGCCCATGTCAATATTCAGCAAGATCTTAGAAAACCCAAGGCCTGGGTATAATAACAAGGAAGCTACTCAAGGAGCAGGGGACCTGCACATTCATAGGCAAAGAGTAATAAAAAATCTTTTAAGATTTTACTGTAGGAATCAGAAGGGACTGAATGTGCATTTTTAACCTTAGGACTTCTCTTTTCCCAACTCTTAAAATACCATGCAAGTTAGAAAAAGATATTCCTAGAGGCGTAGTTTCATCCTACCCAGTTCTAGGAATTTAGGATTAATCTGTGTACCTCCCATAGGGGAGGGAAGAGAGTTAGGCTCCTGCACAAAAGGGTCAATCCCACCCAAGACCGGCAGGTCCCCAGCACTCAGATGCTTGAGCCTCGCAGATGTGTGGCACAGGGCCAGGCTGTATATGTGTAGGCATACAGGGATGCCTTGTGCTGGGTGCCTGACCTGGAGAGGTGCTGTACCAAAGCCAGGCCACCACCCCCGGGTAGGACCTCATGCCTAAGGGAGCCTTGCATGAAGGCAATTCCCTGAGCGCCAGATATAGCCATTTGTCCAGTTCAAGAGATGAAGTGGCCAAGAGACAAAATGGAGGGACACACATCCATCGGGCATCCATGATTCAGCGAGTATCTCTCAGACCCTGATTTCATACATCACGTCTCACTGCACGGCGAGAAGCATAGTCCATTTATTCACCGTTCAAAGTACAGCAGGACTCCCTGTCGTACCGTATACAGCACCATACCGTAACACTCGTATTTTGCATTTTTCAGGAAACTGATTGAACTCTGAACTAAGCCCCGCTCTTGCAGAGAGACTGGAGTCTTACTTGCCCTTTTATAACCCAGTCGTTTCTGTGCCTTGAGGAACTCAGTGGGAGCTGCTGACTCCACAGAGCTCATCAGTGGTATTTTGCTTCACGCAACACAGCAGTTCATGCCTCCTACTGACTTAGGAATTGTACTACTACTTTCTTCCACGCTTGAATGTAGCTGTAGTCTGTTCTGTACTCACAAAGCAAGTATAGCAGATATATGTATAAAATGATACTAAAACACTGAACTAAAAATAAACCTCACTCAGAAAACCAGTTCTTTTTTTCTCATTATGGAGATGAGCATGTTAGTGTGCGTTTTGTAGTGTAATTTTCAAAGATGGTCTGCTTTATAAATATTGGACTCTTCTGACATCATTATCAGCTAGTAAAATCTATGGATAAAAAGACATCAATTCCTCTATTGCCTTCAGTATTGCCGAACAGTAAAATAATTTTGTGGAAGTACTGTAATGAATGTTGGGTTTAGTCAAAACACTTAGGAGTAAATTAGAAATCTTCCCTTCTCTGCCTCTCCAGCATTATTTTTATCATTTTTTCCTTCTGTATTTCCAAAAGGGCTCTCGCACTAACGCATTTCAAAGGCATTCGGTTATGCAGCCCTGTTTTAACTCTGCAAATGGCCTCCTGACAATTTCCCATTATTGGCAGATACAAACTATTTATGTTGGATAAAACTAATTATGAAATGCCAGCACTGGCCAAAATCTAAGGCCAATGGTAGCTTTCAAATAGTCAGCAACTACTGTCAGTGCGTTTTCCTGAGGTCTTTTTGCAGAAAACCAACAGAATGACCTCTCTTACCCATTTCTGAAGTCCCATTCAGTTCCTCGTTATAAATGACAGAAGTGAGAGAGAATGTGATGGCGGACACACAATCCCACACAATTTAAGCAAACCAGGAAAACATCTTACTTGGAGGTTTATTGTTGAGTGCATGAAAGAATAAACACCTCTCTAGAGGAACGCGAGAAAGCACTCTCATGATTAGTAGGGTCCAGAAACGATGTACCCTTTTACCCAAAAGGTCGTTTACCATGTTCAGATGTGACGGTGTACGAATAAATATTGTATTTGTAACAGATTTCAGTATTGTACGAGCAGGTTATCTGAAAAAAAAAACCCAAGAATTAATTCTCTGTAACAAAAATGATCGCAAATGGGAATGAGGCCCCGTCCCTGAAAGCCAAGCTTTGGTCACATAAAAATAAAAGCAAAATGAAGTATTTCCCAAATCCCGTTTTCCCTAGGATGCTATTAAGAACGAAGAAAAAGATGAGTGGCGATGTCACCCGAAAATTTACCATCCCCATTCTAGTCACAAACACGGAAGGTAGGTTGAAAAAAAATAATCAGCCTTTCAATCTAATTTTTGCTCTTTCTTCAGCAAGCGCTGAAGTTGAAGACGGCGCCTTAGCTCCCAGGCACTTCCCAGCGGCCCAGCTGGC
>VZSZ01003859.1:287851-358163 GCA_013398815.1 Ibidorhyncha struthersii
ACGCTCACCGGGTAAGGGAGCAACCTCGCCTTTAAAATCCCGCTTTGTTCCCTCAGTGACTTCCAGCAACCAGGCTGCAGGCCGCACTTTCCCTCCTTTGAAAGACGTCTTTTAAAGGTGCTTTTTCTGTTCCTATTTCTATTTAAGGATTTCTGTTCTTTGCTTGAAGTCTGTCATCTGGCGGTAGGATGGTTCACGTCTGTATCAAGGCTTGTATGTCGGTTGTTTGATTCACCGCTGTACTTCTGCTGTCTGATCTCTCTACAAATGCCTGTGACTCTCCCAGCTTTTCACTACACAGGAACTTTCATCTTGCTCTGAAGACTGAGACCTCCTTATGAAAAGTCCTTTTTCCACTCTCTGCCACTACCTCCTCTGCCAATACATAGGCATGTTATCTCAGGCGCTTTTTTACAAAACCGTTATAACCGTTTCACAAAACTCTGATCTTTACTTTTGACGCAAAGGGCTAACATTGTTCCTGCCTGTTGTTACACCTTTTGTTGCTTACTTTCACTGATGGTACAGCCAGTGCCTTTTCAAACGCATCTAGATTTTGTTAGTTAAAACTTTAGTAAAGTCCTTGGCATATATCTTGATTACTTCTTGGAAGAAAAAAACCACTTCAATACATCTGAATTACTTCTGAATGCTTTTCTGAGAAAAACGTTTATACTGTTATTAGCGGGATGACTGTTCGCATTATGAGCAATTGTAGATTTCAAAGGTTGACACTGATAGCGCTATTTTGTAATATATAATGCTAATGTCAAGAACTTATCTGGTGTTTTTATAGTATAAAACCATTTTGATTCTTATTTTTCTGATAGAAATGTATTTTCTAACTCTAAATGTGATTAGAGTTTTTTAATAACAAGCTGGCACTTAGAAAATCGGTGCATTTTCTTTCTATGTTGTTGTTTGTCTTTTAGGGCTTCAGATTATTTCTGGGTTTAATGATTGGCATTTTACAAACAGAATAGTTCCCATAAGTGTCATTTAAGTTTGTATGTATTCTGAAGAGAATTAATTGTCTAATTGTGGTATGTTAGTTCTTTTAAAAAGACTTCCGCTGGAGATGGGACATATTATGAAAATGGTAAGAAAGAGATACCGAGACGTACAGTGAGTGAACTGATATGAATCACTAGTTCTGATTAAGTCATCGGTCAAGAAGCATTGATTTAAACTTTCCATTTTAGTTTTGCTTTGTATTTGTATTTTAACTAATTAGCTAATTATTACTATATGTTGTTTCTCAACATTCAGTAAAACTTAAGTGCCACATTTAATTCTTTCTACAAGTCATAAGGACACAGTGTATCTGCACAAGTGCCAGGGCCTTACCACTTTTTTCTAGAAGCAGAAATAATCCTGAAGAGTTAGTAATTTAGATGACAAAAGCACCTGACTGGAAGTTCTGTCTGGAGGGAAGAAATAGAAGAACCAAGCTAAACAACAAGGACTGCGTGTACATGATTCTGGCAGAGATTAGGGCAGGTGGCTTGTAGACCTGAGGGAGTGGAAGTAGCATGGAAAAAATAATCAGCCCCTCTAGTTCATTCTGATCATGTTGTTGACAAAAACAGGTGTCATCAGCTTGCGAAAGGTGATGGCTGGATGACAAGCACCCTACTCATCCTTGTGGCATGTTTGTTTAAGTGTATTATTTAACTGGTTTCCTATTGTTTTCATTTCTATATAGTGTCATTTCTTGTTTACTAAAGGAATAATTTAGTAAATAATTTCTTATTTACTGAAATGTTTCTTCTACCCAGAGTACACCACAGCATAAATTACTGAACATTAATAATATTCAAAACTTGCATTTTCACACTTTATAATTTTATTAACATTTAATAAACTATCTTTTCCCAGGAATAATTTATATTATTCATCATAGCATCAGGCTTGCTATGTTAAATAGGCAGTAGACTATTATTTTTATTAGGGACATATTAATGCAATTACATACATATATAGTAATACATGTAGCTGGTGCATTAACATTTAGAAGATATGTGTACCTACATCAGTATTTAAGGATGTATACAGAAAGTTATTTTTGCATTCTTTTTAACAAAATACTTACATTCCTCTTACTGGAATTGGATTCATTTTCTATGTTCTTTCTTTGCTACTTTGCAATTCTTCTTCTCTACAATTTTCTTCTTTTTATTAATACTGCTTTGGGTTTTGTGTCCTGAATCTACTTGCTCTTCTGTTCATTCCTTCATCATGGCCATTCTTCAGATTTTTACTGTTTTCTGCTATAACTGTACCCAGCCAGCCTTTTTCACTCTGGCTGTTCTACTGAGCACTGTGATGCCGCTCAGATTTCTGTTGGCTACCCTAAAGGCAGACTGTAGCTAATTTCACTTTTGCTGCAGGTGTCAAAGTACAGAAGTAAAGGGGAGCAGCGCAGTTTAGGAAATGTGTGCATTTGAAAGATGGGGTGACAAGACTGTCAAAATTATCCCATGCACTGCATAGGATATATAAGAATAAGCATTTATTTTTCTAGTACACTTACTCAGATTTTCTTGATTGATTGTTCATGTCAGTCTTTGGAACTGGGGTTTCTAACCCTTGATATTCTGTCATGCAGGAATGAAAATCATTTTATGTTTTTAATTTTTTTCTGTTCTAGGACGTAATGTTCTAAGAATGTCATCAGGTGTCCAAATAAAACCAAAGACTGCAGTACAGAAAAGCAAGACATCTCCTTTGCCATGTTCTCCAGAACCTGCAATTAAACCACAGCCAAAGCCGAGTGACAAGCTGAATCCTAAAACTATTGATCCGGTATGTATAGGTGCTGGGTTTTGTGTTTGTTTGTTTAAAACAGATATCTTGTTGGAATAAAGTTCTTACTTTATGTAAGGAGATTTAGTGCTTAGAGATAAAAAGGATTGGGTTTTTTTTGGGGTATAGTTAGAAATTTTGGTACCTGCTGCTTTAGAGGAACTGATCTCAGTTATGCAGTGAAACCAAGAAACGGATGGCATCTTGAAGATCATCAAGACCTCATAAAATCTAGCAAATTAGTTGCTAGTGAGCATTCCTTGAAATTCCCAAGTACTGTGAATTTGGGCTCTCAAGAGAATACTGATGAAAGGAGTTGCTTATTTCATGGAAGTCCTGCGCCTGTAGAACTAGCTTTGAGTGGGTGAATTATAGCTCACCACTGGGCCGTATCAGCCAAACAATTAGTAATGTCACAGAGTTTTTGGAAAATGAACTAAATGTGGGAATACTTTGGTAGGTACTAGTTCGTCATAAACAGAGGCCGAATACTTTCATGTGGGCATTATTTTCCTTGGAACTTTTTTGCAAGTAGTACAATGACTTAATTAAGCTAAGAAGTCATCAAATCATGCACACAATTTTAACAATGTTAATGTCAGTTTAAACACTTGAAAGATAATTAAGATTTCATGGTATTTCCTGCTATATGCTTTGTGATAAGATGTTTAGTCTGGGAAGTAGCACTGAATGATCATGCTAATAAATAATATGTGCGTAAGATGCATGTGTATGATAAAAAAAAACTTTATGCAGGCTTTCCTCCTGTGAAGCTCCTAGTTTCCTGCTCCAGTGAGTCCTCCCTGGATTCTCACCCAGTGTGAACCTCCCTGATGATTTCCAGTGCCCTCATACCATCTTGCCTGACATTTGTTGTTTCTCCCACATCTTGCCACCTTGTACTTTTGCCTGTACTCAGATCGAGATGGAATTGGAGTAAATCTACCTTCTGCATGTTACCAATATAACAACAATAAGAGCATCAGGAAAGTGAGAGGTCCTTAATGTCTTAGGGAGAGAACCCATAAGACTTCAGTGTTTATATTTTCTCTTGCAAATTAAAATAAGAGTATTGCATCAGTAGACCACTGATTCTACATTATTTAGTCCTTTTACAACTTCCTAGCTAGACAATTCTGAAAAGCCGTTTTCTGATAAACGTACCAAATATAAGTTTTCCACCCCATAGCCACAGTTCTTTTTTTGATTAGTTTTAGAATCATAAGTTCATTCTTTGGTAACCTGCAATTTTAACATATTCAAAATAGTTATCAAACATTACTGTTATAAATAATGATTTATTTTTTGTCTCACAGTTTGGTGCTCATTCTCGACCACCTTCTGCATTTGCTGCTATATACGCTAAAGGTGGCATTCCATGCAGGTGTGTTGGTTTTGTTTATTTTTTTAATAAGTATATTATGGTTAGGTAGAATTACACCAATTGAAATACATCTGTTCCCGTTTGATCTTTTAGTTAGGCCGTTTGGTTCCATTCATTTCTGAAAAGATTTCTGATATTTAACTCTTTTGAAGCAGAAAGCAATTTTCTGTGTCTTTGAAATTGTCTTCTTTTGGTTCTTTTTTTGTGCTGTGTTAATTCTGAAGCTGCATTTTTAAAGATTAGGTAGGTGTTTGCAGATTTGGTTTGCTAAGCCTCTTCATGAATGAAGTTGATTTCTTCATTTAATGGTCTTTACCTCTCCCTACTAACAAAGATAGTAAAATTAATGCCATTTTAGTAAGCAGACATCTTGCAGTCTTCTTTTGTCTGGAGTAAGTAGTATGACAATATTTTTTTGAGTATTCCAATTCTGTAGTTGTCAGCAATACCAGATATTAACAAAACTACTTGTAAGCAATAGTTTGTGGTATTTTAACTTTTGTTATGTATTTGCCTAGACAATAAGCACTTCAGTGTTTTGTCAAGTGGATGCAGAATTACATAAAAAAATTTAAGTAATCATGAATACATTTGTATAAATGTATAAAATAATCATTAATACATAGCCATTATCTGTATCTTAGGAGTAACTGATGAATTCCAATATGATTTTCTTTCAGTTTCACCTGCTTTCCCTTAACAATTGTTATTTGAGGAAAATGTTTCTTGATATTTATCAAAATAAGTAACTTTGCAAAGGGAGCATCTTCTGTGTTGGTATGAGAGGTATCAATAATTTTTATCACTTTTATTTTCTGATTTCTATGTGATTGGGAGCAGAATTTTGAAAACTGCCATATTTGGGAATTATAATAATTGCACTGTTAAATACCATTATACATTTCACTAAGGAGAACAGAATGTATTGAAATTGTGTATATAACATTACAGTAATATTGCAAACCAATTGGTGATATATTTAGTTAAAACTTTATTCTTTCTATAGGTTAGTGCATGGCTCAGTAAAGCACAGACTGCAATGGGAATGCCTTCCTGAAACTGTTCCCTTTGATCCTCTTCTTGTAACATTGGCAGAGGTAAACTCAATTTGTTTGCAAAGTTAAGGATATAGGTTTTCTTGATTGCAAATGGCATTTTGTAACAAGCTAAGCTAGCTAACTTAGGCTCATCTACTAGGGAAACAGGAAAAAAACGTTTTGAGGATCTTGTACGAATGAAGATGGTCAAGGACATCATTGCCATTTGTGGTTCTTTAGTTAGAGCATTCTGGGAGAGCTAGGTAGAGCTCTTCTTTGATCTTTGAGATATTGGCCAAATACAAGACTTCATTTCAGATTCCCAACTGTTGGATGAAATACTTCAATCCATTTGTGACTTTGCAGTTCTATTGTAAACAAAATTGTTTTGATTCTTTTTGTGTATAAAGCCTACCCATTGAAGTAAGAGTGCTTTCCTCAATAAGTTGAACTAGTACAGTGGAAATAGGATCCTGTAAATAAGTGAAAGAGAAATACTATACATTATGTTCAGGCTTCTGTTTTCTCAGCATCATCTATGACATTTGTCACCAAATATGTTTCAGGAGTGTAAATAAATGTTGAATCCAGTGTGGCAGATGGAATAAAGTGCATACTTTAGAGGTGACTTTTTTCTCTTTTTTTTAAGATTAAACACAACTGTCAATAGTATCTAAAACTAAAGTATCTTAGAGTTTCTGTTATGAAAAGAAGAAAGTCTTCAGCCATAGGGCTTTAAATCTTTGAGTTCAGCCAGTCAGGTCTGCTGCCAGTGCGTATTTGTAGCACTGACAAGTTTTTCGTGTTGCAGAGAGGGGTGGGTGGTAGGAGACGTCTTTCCTTCCATATTCACCTTCTATTTTTTTTCCTTCAGGGTATGAAAACCATTTACAAATACAGCCTATTCTTGTTCATGGTCTCGTTGAAAAATTACTTTGGGTAGTTAGATTAAAGGTATTGAAGTACAAATACTGATTGAATTGGCAGTATTCATAATGTGACTTTTAATATTCAATGTTCCAAAAGAAAAATTAATAAGAATGTTTTGTAAGCAGTGTTGTACTCAATGGCTCCACATGGTGGAGTTAGTGTATTTTATGTTTTCAACTGATGTAACAAAATCTAAACATTATCTTGTGGCTACATCGAACTTTTTTGATGTGTTTTTGTTTAAAAGAAGGCTCACTCTTAAGCAAACATGTTTTACATTTGCAACAGGGTTTAAGAGAGACAAAACATCCCTATACATTTGTTTCAAAGGAGGGTTTTAAAGAATTACTTATGGTCGAAGGTGCCGCTGAAAAAGCAATTCCCTTGTTGCCTCGTCTAGTTCCAGTGTTAAAGGCTGCATTGGTATGTCTTACTGGTTCATGCAGAGATTTTAATGGGCTTGATTTTTTTTTTTTCTGTTTTCTTGTGCGGGTGAGGACTACATGAAAAATATTAATGCCTATTGCATAGGCTTTTGGTTTGGGGTCTGGGGGTGTGGGAATAGTTTCTTTTTTTCATGTTAACCCTGCCTTGGATTTATTACCTAAATATGTCTTTAACTGTAAATCCAGATGGGAAACTCCTTGTTTAGCTGTATGACAGCAGCTATGGACAAATTCTGTGGAAATGCTCTCTTAAACATCTGAATATAAGCAGAAATAAATATGTGTATTGGTGGTGTCTTCGTATATCCACATCATAACATGCAAAAAAAAAATTGAGGTGAAGTAAAATGGAGATGTGAGAATAAATACTCATCTGTTATATTTAAAAATTCAAAACATGCTACAAAGATAAAACAATGTGCCAGTGAGGAAAAGGGAAGAATACAGTTAAAATGTCTGAGGTCATATTCTTAATTTTTAAAATGTTTTTTATTTTCTGAAGGAGTAGAAAAGTAAGTGAGGTAAAAATATTGGCCTCTAAGGTAATCTCTTTCGGATCTCTTTCATGTCTTTCAGAGCCCTTTTCTGGTTCAGCTACTTGCTGTTCTTTAATTTAGCTGTGTTTCAGTTCTGTTTTTACAGAGATGGCTGAAAGTTTGAAAATTCTTTTTGATCTCAGATTAGAGGTGTAATAGAAGATCAGAATTGTGTGTTATCAGCATCTTTGGTTTAGTTTGGAAGACAAAATTAGAAAAATAATTCTTGTCTATTCTTCCAATTACTGTTATTGATCTGATAAATTTCATTATTGCAGCGTTTTGGTATAAAGTCTTGTTAAACCTTCTACTACACAAGCAGTCAGTGACTTCTAGTAAAAAAACCCCAAACATTCAGGGCCCAAATGTCACAATGGAAAAATAACTGTTTAAATAAAGGTCAGTATTAGTACAAGAACCAAATAAATTGTCATGAATCAATTTCTCTGCTAAAGGAAGAGAGAGATAACTAAACCATTAGGGAACTCAGGTATAGAAGAACCTTCCCATGGGAGTAATAAAGATGACAAAGCACCCTAGAAGTAGGTAAGAGCCTGATAATTGCTGGCAGCTGACAAATCTGTAGGTGGCAGGGAACTAAATTAATTGAGCCAGAAAGTCATTGGCTCCTGTGTTTCTCCAACAAAGACAATTTATGAATTACGTAGAAACTACCCTGAATTCATTACATTTGTAACAGAAATGTTGTCTCCCAATTTCGGCATATCTGCATTTGAAGGGTTCCATCTAATGCATTGTGAAGCACTGATATCGTTGGTGTAATAAACTCTTTGTTCTGCCTGCTGAATATTTTATTTTGTCAGTAATAAATTATTTGGTTCCTTGTCTCAGAAGAAATGAAAGAGTTTCACTGACATTTTGTGGATACTTTTGTTTTCTACTTTAAAAACATACTTCTGGTTTTAAACGTTACCTATAGCTAATAATATTCAGTCATATTGTACTTGTATTTCTAAACTTGTAACTTTATAACAATGAGCAGTTGCACAGTAGTTTTAATTTTTAAAAATACTATATACAATCATAATGTAAAGATTGCAGTTTTGAAGAACTTATGCATTTGTCTGAATATTACTGACAGGATTTTCTTTCCCCCCCCCGCTGAAGGCCCATTCCGATGATGAAGTATTTGGAAGGGGATTGGATGCTTTAGTTCAACTGAGTGCTGTTGTTGGCCCATCTCTTAATGATCATCTTAAGCATCTACTCACAAATGTAAGTTTTTAATGCTGTAGTCAAAAATCATCTGTATTTTCATGGTACTTTTGTTGAGATGTTTACTATAATATCTGCACAGATACAGTGGAGGACTCAGCAGTTTCATGAAAAGCATTACTTCATATATTCCTCTGTGTAAGTCCAGCATTTTTTAATAATATGGTGACCTATAAAATTCTAGCAAGGTCCAAAAACTGTTGTTAATGTAAATTGGAGAATAATGGGAGTGTTGTCTCTACTGTTTAAAAAAGATCCAGGTTCAAGCCTGAGGTAAAATAGATGCTATGTTTTGAAGGGAAGTTTATGTTTATTGCACAATGAGATTTGCATTTTAAGTGTGAATATTTTTAAAAATCTGCGAAAGTTTCAATAAATTAACATAAGCACATATTCCCACTTCTTTCAAATGGGAGTTCTGCGCAAGGAACTTTTCATTAAATAAACTTAAAGTGGGATTATGGGAAGTATTTTTATACTGAGTCCTTCTGTAGATATCCTTCCTCTGTCAGACAGGCTTTTTGTGGTTTCATTTAGCCTGCTTCCACAGTGCACTTTTACAGCAAAATAAAACGACCTTTTAGATATCCAGTGCAGAAGAGAGAAATTGCAATAGGTTTTCTTTTAAAGTATTTCCCCTATAATAAATCTCTCTCAGTGCACATGAAAAAATGTGTTATCTTTTCATGTGAACAGCACTTTAGGAATCACTTTCGTTTTTTTTGGAGATTGATACCTCTTTAAAATTTGTTAGCTAAAAGAAAAAAAAATTAAAATAACTATTTTCTTGGCTAACAGTTGAGCTTTCTTTGAATTTAAGTTTCTTATCAGTTAACATTTTGTTCCTTTTGCCTTGACTGAGTTTCATACTTTGACATCAGTTACAAGCTATAAAGTGATGTTTCTTTTAGGGTTTAATTTTCCAAAGACAAGATGAAATAAAGTAATAAAATAGAATTATACTGGCCTCCTTGCATATATTGTACTATATTTTGCAACAAACCCTTTTATTTTACTTTTCCATTAGCTTTCAAGGAGATTAACGGACAAGAAATTTAGAGAAAAAATTACTGTTGCTTTACAAAAGTTGGAGCAATATGGTGGAAAGGTGAGTTGACCAGGTGATTATTCTGTAATCTGCACATTTGAATACAACTTTGCCAAAACATCTTCCATCTCTGGCTTTCAGATAAGAACCCCCTTCTGAAAACTGCTTATTTTTACATGTCACAACTATTCATATTGCATAAAACACAGGATTTTGCACTGCGGCAATCAGCACAGTTGTGTTCCAGTCCATAGTAAAACAGTTGGTTTAGTCTGTTTGATGTATTGAGTGGTAATAGAAATTACATTAAATCTACTCTGGGTCATCCATATTCTGCCAGTTAGGTTTTGTTGTCTCCTGTTTTTTTTATCTCCCACTTTCCATTTGTATTCTCCATTGTTTTAATCTCTGAGCAGGAAATACAGGACTCTGTCTCAGCAAAATATTCCAAGGGATCCAGACCTGCATAGGAACCTGCATGGCTGGAGTCTTACACCACACCAAGCCCCATTCAGGAGAACTCTTGGGGAGCAAGTGAGCATCTGTGTGGATCCCTGCCCATGACGCTTGCTTGGATCATTTTATTGTCCTTGGTGGGAAGCTTATGCAGACTTAGTGGTTAAAAGAGATACTACTCTCTTTTGAAAATTCTCTATTTCTCTAGGAAGTCTAAATTTTTTCCCAGGGTTTGAACTAATGTGATAAATGGGTTAGTAGTGTAGGGTAAGATCAAGGAATGCCTAAGTCCTTACTCTGAGTTAGGCATTGCAGCATTGAGAAAGTAGATGCTTATGCTGAGTAAATCATGTAAGCTTCTTGTAGAGACCATAGGGTAGGCTAGATGCCTATAAAGAGTGATACAGGAATTCACCAAATGTCAACTAGTAAATAGCTCCTGGCCCCTTCTGGACTATTGACACCTGACTCAGGCTGAATATTTGTCTTGCTTCAATATGCCTGGGATGCAGGCTTCGTGTTCCTTTTTCTGAGCCTACATACTTTTCTCAACAGGATTTACTCTTGCTAAAAGATATTTTTTGCTGTCGTTGATGATGCCTGCCCATTCCCAGTAATAGCTTAGTGTTTAGGTCACTTACTGAGGAAATTAGATACTCACATTCCAGCCCACACTGGTTAACCCAGAGGTTAGATCTGCAATTGCTGTATTTCCAAAAAAAAAAAAAAAAAAAGCTTTAAGTAATAAATGGCAGAGTGTTCTGCTGAATATTCCGTTGCCATTTTCTGTTGTACTATATATTGTTCAGAAAGGAGGAGAGAAGAAAAAGTGAGCGAGTATTGGCTTGGATATTCATCTAGAATAGAAAATATTTGTATTCTTGACCCTATGAACACTTGCATGTATTATATTAAATGGTCATTGGCAAAGACTAGGAATAACCTAAAGAGTAGGGACCATAAATACAGGCCTACCAGTTCTGAACTTGTGTGCCTTAATCAGTAGGCACCCAAGACATCACTTCATTATTATTTTTTTGTTTTCTGCACTCATATTCATTGAAGGGCAGTAGCAGTGTTCGTATTACAGACTTGAAAAGCATCACGCCAAATAAAGAAGTATGAGAGTTTTTATTTATATGTAGTGAGGCAAGAAAGGGAAAATTACGTCTCATAATGATGTTCTGAAAATTTAGGTCTAGGTAATGTAACTAATCCAATGAATCATTAACCTCTAATTCTTCTGTCTGTGCCCTGATTTCTTGTAATCTTACTGGTTTTGCGAGTAGGTGTGTCTGTGTGTCTTTTAAAAATACTGTAATAAGATAAAGCAGAAAACTGGAAACAAACTACTAAATTGTGATTACAGGCAATACTATATAATCGAACTAATTAATTTATTGAATTTCTATTCTAAATGAGTTATAACGTATATGAGTCTTACTTTTATTGGAAGTCCCTTCCAGAATATCACTCCTCTATTTAAAAAATCCTTATGATTTCATATCTGTATTTATGCCTAGTTTTAGGTATGAGTTTACATTTCTATCTCTTCTCTTGGATGTTTACTCTCAATCAGTAGTTATCACAATGCTCCGTTTTTTCAGTTCATTATTTTCAGCCCCTTTGACAGTAAATTTCTCATCAAATATTAACTTTTTAGTTTTCTACTGTTTGATAATAACAAAGATAGCAAAGTAAAAGTTGTGAATTATGCAATTTATAGAGACTATATGAATACTCTTATGTGTAGTACTAGTGCTCCTTATTTTGTTTACGTTTGGTTTATTTTCATCAACAGGCAACTGTGGCTGTCATCAAATCTAAAATTCCAACCTATTGTTCTATCTCCTCTTGATCAAGAAAACTGTAGTGATTTGTACTGTAAGGTGAAGTTTGGAAAGAAACTGCCTGTGAACGTCACTGACACTTAGTTGGGGTATTCTCTTAAAATAAGCACAATTCTTCAGTATGATGGAGAGTGGGAAAAGTCCTATCAGTTTGTGAATATGTAACTATGGAAGGCTATTTAAAATCATTCTCTCTGTATTGGCTGCTATTTGCATATGCATTGTGCTTACAATGATATTGAGTAACTTGCTATTATTTCAACAGCAGAGTAAATACTGATTCTTATTTTGTTGTAGATTACAATTTCCTTTAATAGATCTGCAGCACTTAATATGTTTTGTACATTTATGTGATGCAAAATAATTTGGCTGTAATTACTTAAATAGTAACTAACTTGGTGTTAAATTACATACATATACCCGCTTTTGAAACACACAACTTAATTCATGCCACAGGCATGGATAGATGCAGTTTGGGTTCGTCAGGACTTACTGGACTATATGTAGAACTCTGAGAACTCATCTAGACTTCTTGAGAGTCAACTTTCAAAAGTATGAAGCTGAACGCACTAAACAGGTAGCATACGGTGCAAAACTGAACTTTCTCAGTGCAATCTCAGCGCATTGTTTTGAGAAGCTGGGGAGGCTCTGGAGAATGCAGTGCAGAGACATCAGGTTGCTCCATAGACCCACAGCCTCAGTTTTGCTCAGCTAATTAGTTCCAGTTAGCTTTGGACCTACTGAATGTGAGCTAGATGTAGGAGGCAACTTTGGAGTATTTACACCGTACACCCTTTGCATCAAGTTCTGTAATGCCACAGATATGCTTGGGTCTAGCTTGTGAATTCAGCTCCAAACAAGCTAATAAACTTCTGAATGTGGAAGCTATGAAAAAAATACTAGTTAAAGCCAATAAAAAGATCACAGAAGCCACCTTACCTGGCTGTCAAGCCTTGTAGGGTGCAGCATTTGTCCCTGAACATAATTGAACCTGATTGCAAAATAATTCCTAACAGGTCTTGTAATAAATACTGTTCAGGATTCAAGTTGTTGTGGGTATTTGAGTTGCTCTGTGAGGGAGAGCTGACTGAAGCAGCAAAATTTGCCATAGAACTTTTTTCCCTGAGGAAAATTCAGTTCTGGAATTGAAAGTTGTTGGAAGGGTTTGGGTTTTTTTTGTCATCAAAAGATACTGTTGCATAGGGTATTAGAAAAGTCTGTCATGTGAAAGCAATTTCAGATTTTTTTTGAAAACTACCACTGCTTGGCTAAATTAAATTTACTTCAGGACTGTGCTAGGATCTCTGCTGAGATCAGAACTGTGCTAAGTCAAGATATATGTATTTAAGCTTTTTTTTAAAAAAATTACATTGGTTGGCAAAAATGTTTTATTTGAAGAAATACAAGTATTTGTTTAACAACTCAAAAAATCGATCATGCTGCTCGTTTTTCTTCATGTTTACTTTATTTTGTTTTTTTACAAAATGTGCACATTCAGTTTACACAAACACACTACAGCAGATTTCAGGTGTACATGTATTGTACTACTCTTATCCTACACTGGTGATAGCAGAGCAGCCTTCAACATGCCTCTAACAACCCTTCTCTACACCAGAATAGATACCTGATTTATTTTTGCAAAAGAATGCTTGCAACATTCTTTCTACTTCATTAATCCCCTTTCTGCAGCAATGTCACAAGATTGGCCTATCTCTGATAGCATTTCACCTATTCTGAAGTATTGGCATAAACTCTGTGGACAATATATCTTAAAAATTACATGGATGAGAGGGGGCAGTATTATATTTTAGGTACATACTTTTTTAGAAAAACATTTCTAGGTTCAGAATTAAGGTAGCTCCAATCTTAATGAAGAAATGATCCTAAGAAATGTAATGCAGTTATCACATATAGATGATATTTTTCCAATTTTTTCCTGTTTCTGTCTCCTAATTAAAGATATTACAAAAAGCTGAAACAGATGTTAGCCTGTCTAGCAGTTATTACTAGTAGATGTTATGACATAGTGATATTCATTCTGAGCTCTGAAGTGGGATGGAAGTTTCAAAAGAAGTTAATGCCTTTTTCTTCATTAAAGGCAGAAAGACATGCACTCGTGAAAACACTGTTAAGAGCCAGTTAAGTTTCTTCATGAAAAAATAAAAGTCAAATTAATTTTAAGCAAAGAACTTTGCAGTCACATCCAAGAAGAATTAGAAATACAGTATATAGGATTCCTAATATTCATGTTGTGGTAAATTAAATGCAGATTTAGTAGGTAAGTGTGGTTGATAGAAGCTTACTCGTATTTCTTGGGGAGTAAATCTACCTATAAGCTATTTCTTTTTTTGTTCTATAACAGTTCTTCCTCTCAAGTTATCTATTTTTTTAGGTTTGGGTTGTGTTTTTTTTTAAGAGAAAAGCAAGTCAAAGGTGGAAGGCAATTGCAGCAAGATGTGCATTGCACATTGATTATAGCACTTTAACTCAAAGTATTATTCAAAAAATGAGGTCTACACCATACAAATGTGAAAACAAAATATGTGGTAATGCCTCTGTATAAATTAGAAGCTAAGATTTAAGAAATACACTCAACCACCTGGAGCTTAATCCGGTACAAATGAGCAGCAGAACTAAGAGTATTTATTTAATCTCTGTGTGACAGTATCTATTTTATCTAGGGGCTGGAATGATAATAAAGCTGCATAACGTCAGGTCTTATTTTGTTTGGGTCTGGAGTAGAAACCTGACTTTTCAGAACATTCTCATTAACTAAGTAGCCACTGTTGAAGTGCTAAACTGTATAATTTAGAAATGTTTTTGGGGGAAAAGTTTATAATAAAAAATTTATTTGCATAATACATGTCTCAGTGTAAAGCTGAGTAATTTTATTTATGATAAAGTGGGAAATCCATCTTTTAGGTAATGTTGCAGAAAAGCTCGTATTTGTCCATTAGTTGTAGACCTAATGTCGTCATTAAATCACATTTTCAAAGAGCTGCATTGATCGCATTATATTCTCATCCTGTAAAAAAAGACAACAAAAAGCAAAAATCATACACCATTAGAAATGTAGTTGGCAAATATCTACAGTGAAATTGGGTAGAACTAACTGTATTTTCGTTAATGACAACATTATTTTTCAGCTTGCTTGGAGAAATTAGCAGAAAAAGGCTGTTAATAGAGCTATGCTTAAATGGATTTTTGTATGTATTAATTAAAACAAAACTATTCTCTCAAGAATGCAATAGCATGTTAAGAAAATGAAGTCCGCAGTATTTCCAAGGTTATAAGTTTATATCCAGTATAACAAAAGACACATAGACAATAAATAGTCAAGGCATAACTTGTATCTCAAGTGTGAATCCGTACATGAAATCGCTCATCATGTGTACCGTACACAGGAGCCTTTTTGCAATTCTAGGGCATCCTAGTGCATAGCTAGGGATGACTCTAAAATAAAACAGATTTAAATTTTCATCTTTGTATGAACCAAAGAAGCAGTCAATTCTGTAAATATCACCACAACATACTGACTCAGCTCAGACTTTTTTGTGTGTTCACAGTGAAAGACGTTGACTGCTTTCCAATGCTACTTCTGCTTTGCGTTAGGGAGGTAACAAAACCTTCAAGTTCTAAGTTCTGCATAACGCATACTGTTGCATCATTCTGTACTCCAGTTTTTGTTGGTAAATAACTCTCAGCGCAGCAGTCAGGAAAAAATAGAGTTTCTTGATAACATTTACCTTTCAGTGTATAGAAGAAAGTTTACTTTTAGTAGCCTGTATTTGGTGGCACTTCTGGATCGACAGCTGATTGCACAATTCACTACATATATAAGAGTATATACTACGTGCTCATTTAGCATTTGCTGGTCTCCACTGTACTGATCCTCTTTTTCAATCTGAATGCACACCATTTACTACTCTCTTGAGAGATAATCTAGCCGCCTTTAATTCTCATGAATAAAAAGACTGAATTTGATATAATATTTTAGGAAGTCTCATGAAAGAGGCATAAATCCCCCACTTAGAAAGGTTATCTCATAGTATTCTCCACTACTGATAGGTATGTAGGCCTTCTGTACATTAGTGTTCCAATAGCACATGTTCAGTATCAATTTCCAGTTAAATTATTCACTGTTCAGTCTAATCGGTGATGTGCTTTGTAAAAATGACAAGTGTGAGTAATTTTCATAATTTATGTTATGAAACGTGCACAGTGGGGTTTTCATCTTTGATTCTGTACGTCATCTCAAGTGACGTTGCTGTAAGAAGTGATCTGCATGCTATTTTGTGCTGGTTAACTTATGAAAGCAATGACATGTAATTAAAAAAAAAATAGATTAATGCTTAAAAAGTTTGTATAGGAAATTTACTATATTGAATTACTGGAAATTAAAATAAACTTAGTTTTTCCCACTGTGTTGTTTTGAAACATCAATATACCATTGAAGATCACTGACTAACTTTAGGTTAAATTTGGGGTTTACAAGAATAATTTGTTATTTAATTATTTACAAATGTTTTTGTATATACATTGGCACCTAAGCTTAGCAAATGTGCAAGGCAAACAACATGTTCTTAATTTAGAAACAGTGTTTTGACAATTCCTACCAATTCTCTAATATATGTATCATCACTGATGAAACTGATAATTTTCTAAAATCAGCTCCATGTAAGTTTGCTGTTTCTATACATAAAACTTCCAATGCCCCTCCTTTAGTCAGTCAGCCAGGAAGAGTCTTCACAAGAAAACACAGCCTTGTCATAATATTTGGAACATGGTGACTGTTAGTAGCTTCTTTTTTTTTTCCATCTTAAAAAAAAAATAATCAGATGCTTGCATTAAAATTCTTTGGCAAGTGTATCTTTCTTATTTGCCTCTTTTTTTAAGTACATTTTTTCTAAACAGTTTTTCATAAGATATTTGTTTAATGATTCCTAACTGAAGACATTAGGAGGTGTTAGTGCATATGAAGCACAAAACATGGATGAATGAGCTTTGCCAGATCTGATCTAACTTCAAACCAACTTTGAGGTTTTCCCTACTGAAGTCTGAGACAGGTGCTTTGTTATCAGGCTAGCCCAGACCCACCGGCATTGTGTATGCAATGGCTTACTCCTGCAAAAAATAGCTATCCCAAAAGCCTTTTTACCGTTACCAGAAGGAGCTGTAAGTCATTCGCCCTGACATTCACCTATGCACCACCTATGCCTTAGTCCTGCGCCTCTGTTCTTCACGGTGCTGCTGAGGATAGGAAGCAATGCCCGAGTCAGGCCATTTTCCACCAGCACCAAGCAGTGAAAGGAGGCACGTGAGGAACTGGGTAGTGCCTCGCCCTTGAGTTAGCAACACTACTGTTTCCCAAGACCAATCTCTGCTATTTGGTAACTTCTACAGAGCAGGACAGGCAGCAGCCACTGTTGGGGACTCGGTCCAGCATACCTAGGGCAGGATAGTCTATTTCTCCTGTGGGAGCAGGGAGACTCCTGGAGTCCGGATGGAGGACTGACATTCCAGCACGTGGGTATGCGGGGCAGGGAAATTGGGACGTACACATTCCCTGTGCAAGACAGAGGGAGGATAAGGGGTCTGTCCTGTCCTCACTTAATCATGGGCAAAGATAGGTCCTTATACCCAGTGACCAGCAAAGACCATGCTCAAAGCCTGGATGCTCTGTAATTCCCTACATAACTGCGTAACGCTTTGTGAATGGATAGGCCATTCTTTGCATTGGGACTGTGAAATAAGAGTCTTGAACTTGCCATGTACCTCAGGTGTAGAGCGCTACTGCATTCACAACAGTGCCAAACCAGTACTCGGCACAAGGAGGCGGTTTTTAAAAAGGCACACATGTATAATGAGTGTTTTAAGAGCACACCAGAGGCTCTTCATGCTGCAAAAAAATCTCAGGAACCTATCTTAGGAACCTGAAGTTCCTAAGCCTCTGTATTCAAATATGCTCTACTGTGCTCCTTCATGCCGTGCTTTCCTTAGCTATGACAAAGCACCAGTAAAAGGGGTGCACAGTTCTGAGGGGCTGGCAACTCTTGCCCAAGACGTCATTCAAAGAAGAGGCTCCTGCAGCCTTTCCCTGGAAGAACAGGTTTCTAGTCCATTTTAAGATGCAGACTGGAGGGGATCTGAGCTTTCGAGTTTGGTTGAGGGGTTTTTGTAGTGCTTGTCTCTTGGCACTGTTTTGACTCTCATCTCACAGCTCAAGCTGGAGCCTAGGGACTGGCAAACATGTCCTCTGTATACCTTTAGCACATTTTCGGGTGCACCAGATGCTGGCTGCCATATTCCTCAATGGGCGTTCCCATTCCAAGGTCAGAGGTACAGTCATTTGTTATGCAAACTGGCAGGGAAGGTTTTGAGCAGATGTGCTCTGATACAAGCCTCAACACCAAGGGAGGGCTTGTAGCTGAGGAAGCCACCATAGCTGTCAAAGCCTGGGGAGCCGCTGGTGTGCTGTGCCCCTGTCCTGAATGTCCTGATCCTGGTACACCAAAGGTAATAGTAGAATTAGCAGTGGTCTAGAGAGAGGGTCAAGGGTGGTTAAAGGTGTGGACTGATTTCCCTAGGAGGAAAAATTGAGTAAATGAGTACTTTACAGCTCGGAAAAGAGATACTGAATGAAGGGCAATAACCACTGTTTTTCCATGACACAAGAACATATGGAAAACAAAAATATTGCATGGCAGGTCTAAAACACAGGCAGATTTACTACAGGAAGGATCACAGGATCGTTTAGTTTTGCTTTTGGCATTGTTAAATGCTCATGAAAGATGAGACTCCTTGCTCACAGAGTGGTGTGACTCACTGCATGCTGAGGAAAGAAAGGAACCTGAACCTTAACTGTTTAGATCAGTCTTGTACCCATTAAAATATTAAAAAACAAAAGGTTTTCCTACAGCTGTGTCTTAAAAGGAAGCAGCCACTACTGCCCTTTGTGAAAAACATAATCCTGAAAAGGCTAAAGCCACGTTAACTCCTGAATCAAGTTTCTTGAAGGACTTGGACTGAATCCTAGCCCCAAATCTCGTTTCTGAAACCAAAGCTTGATAGAAATGTGAATTACACACTTTGTAACTCAGAGATCTTAATAGAAGAACAGGGTCTTGCTAGGTAGACAGACAAAAAATTAGGCAGCAAGATACTTTTTGTATCAAAAAACATTGCCACCTTTGAAGTTAAAAGCAAGTGAACGTGAGGTAAGCGGCAAGATGAGAATGGTGTCTCTGTCACGTAGCAGTTTAGACAGTGTCTCTCACATGTATTCAGAATACTCAGAAGAGCTAAATAAGAAATTTTCTAACAGAACTGAGAAACTGTGAATCACATTGGAAAAGGAGAGCGGGCAATTCGTTACTGAAGGTACTAATTTTCTTTGTAAATGAATCACTCGTCCCATCACCATAATGGCTGTCACATACAGAGTAATCTTTCATTTAATTTCCAGACCTCTGCAGACCTCAGCCAGGAAATAAACCTCATCTCTGTTTCTGCTGATCACTCAGCTTCAGCAGAGCAAAATGCCTTTCATTCGTATCGAACACGACTGACAAGCTAGAACCACGGTCAAGGCACTCGAGCCCTGCTGACAGATAAGACACTACCCGAGACCCATTGCTAAGGGTATACAGAACAGTCACAGTTAGAAGAGCTGTTGTCTTTCTTTCATCCCCCAAATCAGTGAATTAAAATCAGAGAATCCCTTACTAGATACCTGTGCTCATGAGAGCAATCCCAAAGAATAACTACAAATACATATAAAAATTTTCCAGCTCTAGAGCATCTTTGCTATTTCCTATTCAGCTTTCCCTGTTCCAAATGGTTATAAATCTATCACTCACTAACTGCATTTACCTTGCTAGTCTTGTTTTCTCCTGTCTCTTGATTACTACTCTCTTCTTGGTATAGGAGATAAGAAGCAATACACACAGGCTCTGTTGCTGGTCTGTATCAGCTTCTTATTAGTCAGGGTCAGCCTGGGGAAGGCTGAGGTATCAGTGGAGTGCTACTATTCTGTATATTTCTCACTGTAACAAATAGCATTGGTTTTATTTGCCACGTCATTTTGCAGAATGTAATCAAGCCTATCTTATAACTAAGTCTAATGTAACACTTGAAAGTACATAATAACCTTTTATCCCACCAGAGGCTTGTCATCATTATTTTGTACTATATCATGTTTCTTTCTGTTGTGTTTTCTAACTGACAAATTAAGAGCAGTTCCTTAAATTTCCAAAAATACAACTTATCTTTCCTCCTATCGTCTCCCAGTCAGAGCAAGCTAGTTTCTGAAGGGCAGAGGAGTGAAAACAGGCTGTCTGTCCTGCTGCAGAAGTTTATTCTCGTTCCTGGCTCAAGAGGCAATGAGCTGCTTTCAGCCATTGAAGGAAATTAACAGCCACCTGGGTAGTGTAAACACTTGCAACTGATAATCACAATCAGTTTTCACTCCCTTGCCTGGAGAAAACTTGCCTGCTGTTAACTCCTGCCATCCAACACTCTGCAAGCTCCTTACACTCTCCCTTTTTAAGGCCTCTAGCAGGTTGTGACTCAGTGTTTGCGCAACGCTCCCATAGATGATAAATTTTCAAGCAATATTATTATTATTGCTGTGACTATATGCCAGTTGTACCAGGAATTGTACCAGCATGGGCAGCAGATAGAAATAAATATGCAGCTGAATGTGAAGAAATGTTTGCTGTCAGGTAAAAACAAAACACTCTTAAAGAGAGAGGGGACGCGGACATGGTTGGCTAATAAGCAATGACAGTTTGTAGATAACATCTCTTCAACAGATTCAGGTAACAAATTTATTTACATTGTTTAGGGTTTTGGTGTAATGGTGTACATACATACATACTCTGCCTTGGGAAAATACTGTCCCTGGTATTAGGATTACCATCGCTGTCACTCCAGAAATCCGTGTAGCAGTAGGGTAGCATTAGCCAACAGGTACAGGTTCAGTACTTATCACTGGGTACTTACCTTCTGGCAGCTCTCGATGAATTCATCTATGGTAACTACTCCATCTCTGTTTTTGTCCATTTTCTGTTCAGAAAGAATAAGAATGTATGTTTATCCTCCTGAAATCCTGTGTAAAACCAGTCCCTTTTATTTTTCATTTCAGTTATATGTCAGCCTATGAACAACCAGGCCAAAATGCTGTAAAGCTATAGTAAGTGATATACTAGAATAAGCTTAGGGAGTTTTTTGTTGAAAAAGCAAGGTGGAATGAGTAGATCTGAGAAACCTGGGATGGAACCAGAGAGAGAATAAGGATTACAAAATTGGTGGGATATGCAAAATTGTTACAACAATGAAAATCTTCCCGTACCTGCCACCAGAGCAGGATTTTGGCTCCCTATGTTACCCGACCTACCTGGAAAAAAGTTTCCACGTGTTGTCTAGGTGCATCCTCCTTGAGAACAGGATAGGTGCATTTCCCCATCATATCATATATTGCTTTCATGATATCAAGCATTTCCTGAAGAGAAAAAAAATAAGTCTGTGTAATATGAGGTGCATTGTAGACACTGCTTTGACTCAGAACACATAAATGATTTTTAAGATTTACGTTTTAGAATAAAATTTCGAGATTGTGCCTGTTATTTTATGACTGAACTGCTTCAAGAAGGAATTACTATGTTCCTAGAAATTCTAGCATGTTTGTTCAGTTTTCATATATAAACTTGTTAAATAGATGCAGATGTATGATTTTGATTTTAAATGATTTAGAATATGTGCAAGGTCATGGATTGTGGGAAGAATCTCCTCAGGTCTTGTGAATAAAACTAAATGGGAAAAGAAGTTCTGTAACAGTAAGTGACGGTCAAAATACACCAACTTCTTACAACTGAGTTTTCCCTAGAGAAAACAGAAACACCTATGCACACACCTGTGCATATGCAAAGACTCCTCCTTTTATATCAAAAGCTTTGAATTTTGTTAATAGAGTGCCTTGTGAAAACTATACGAATAATTATCAAAAAAAGTCATCTGCCAGTATGCTGGGAAATTACTCTATAGATTACCTTTTTATAATATTCATGAAGTGTTTTTCTAAAAGTGTAAAATTATAAGTGTAAAAAGACCCAATTTTGAAAAATCATTTATTTTTATGAAGGCACTCATTTGGTCCCACTGCAATTTATGTATGTGTTTAAATTCCTGCAGAGTGAAAAATGTAGGAATCTTTTTATATAAATTCTGTTTCAAGTAAAAATGTTTAGAAGTAGTTTTATCTTTTGTGGCCCACTTACTTAATTCTTTTTTTGTCCAAATATCCTACTGAGCTACTTTATTCTAGTGACTGTATGTGCCGATCCATAAGCATAAGTTGAAACCAAACATTTCGGTACCTGGAGACCTTTTACAATTTCTGTGATGACTTTTCTTTTTCAGTTTTAGATATACCTTTAAAATGAGAAAATTACTTATTTTTTAGCATGTCTGGTTTCACCATATGTTATACGCTTGTTAACATGTCTGATTTGAGAATGAAGTCATTCTTTGAAAGCAGGACTTACATATACAATCTTTAGTTTCAGTGATTAGTGTAAAAAGCAGATCTTACCTCTTTAGTGATATATCCATCCTTATTTATATCATACAAATTGAAAGCCCAGTTCAGTTTCTCCTGTACTGTCCCTCGGAGTAAAATTGAGAGACCCATAACAAAATCCTAAATAGACAAAAGGTCTCAGTCAGTTTGGAATTAAGAAGTTGTTCACGAATGCTCAGAAATCCAGAAAAATGCATTTGCCAGAAGCATGTAAGTCTTGAAAGGTGTTTCGTTTCTATTTCTTTTGCTTCACAATAAGTGTTAAGGATTGCTGGTTATTTAAATAATTAAAAATCTAGGCACTGTATGCTACACTCATAATTAATAAATAAATTGAGCAATTTTCTATAAAATAAGCCTCACGTAAGCAGTTGCTGTTGAACTTAATACCAGGGAAAAGCAATCCCCATGGTTTAATGGTCCAAAAAGATGCTTAAGTGGGAGTTAGATTAATCTAAGCACAGGAGACCAATTGTGGGAGAAATATTTACTAAGGAACATTAAATTCTTGTTAAATCTATACGTTGTTGGAAGTGGAATATGTGGTTCCCAGATCTCTTTGATCAAATCTGTGCAGTCAACATTTGAAAGTTCATGTATGCTATAGTACACCTCAATACTTAAACTTTTATTGGAAATATCATAGGGAATAATATTTATTATGTGTCCATGCGCTGCCTTAATGGTTTTGTGACCTGCCAGTGCTCTATTGCTGTAAAGCAATTCCACAGAAATAAATCAGAAGACTTTTGAGATTATTTATATATAGTGTTTGGTTATAGATTTTTGTTTCATAATTAATACTCTTTTGACAGCACAAACCTCATTGACATTTAGTGAGCATCTTCCAGATTGGGGAAAATATTGACTGGGATGTGTCATCACCTGTCTTTTGGATTTCTTAGCATATAAACTTTTTTTTATGGCTTTTTTTTTTCCTAACTGTATTCTCCACCTTTTTCTATTTGACAAGCTTGTAAACCCATAAATCTGTGAAATTGTCGCCATAATAGGTTGAGCAGAATATGGCAAGAGCTTATACTTAAATGTGCACTTCTCTGTCATTGGCAAAGACGTACAGGAAGTCTTAGAATAACGTTAAAGCAAAGACTATAAAAGCTGAAAAATTTCTTACCAGCACTGGCAAAGTTTATGCATTTCCCTAAAAAAGGAACACTGGAAAAGACTGCACTGAGGTTAGACATAAAGGTCTGATGTACCACACAGTCAAATAAGTATGCCGGATACAGTGAAGCATACACAGATGTCACGACTCATAGTAGTCATAGCTCTTTTGACAGCTTCAGTCTTTTTAACAATTCAAGTGGTATGCTCTGGGTTTTCTTTGTCATAAATTTCTATCTTATTGGTATATGTGCCCTTTGGGGTAAATGGATACATGAATCTTGAAAGAGTTTTGCTCAAGTTGTCTTGTCTACATCTCAATGACTAATTGAGGGTCACAGGGTTAAATCTCCAAACAGCTCTTTAACAATGTACTATTAAGTATTAAAATGTTCAAGAAATTCAGAACAGATTTGATCACATTACAGCATTAGCAATTAACCTTTTTAATCCAGTACCATTTCTTCACATCTTTTCTGCGCTGTTTTATTCTTGATGTGGCCTTTCCTGAAGTCCTTTGCAAAGGTCTCAAATACCTTTATTTTCTTAAGATATTAAATTTCAGGACTCTGAATTTATTTTTAATTGCCACCAGCAATATTTTTGCATTTTTTCTATCAAAACCATATCTATTTTTCTTGTCCTGATTATTTCTCTTTCTTTCTTTGATGCCCTACCCATATGTTAGCTGACTTCCTGGCCTCATTTATATCCCCATTTGCAAGGCTGCCCTTCTATCATTGATGTTAAAACCCACACGTCAAAAAAACCCTTGACTTTATGCTGTTTTTCATGGGACTGACTGTCCTTATAAAAGCTGAGACAACTCAAACCCTTCCAGATGTATGCTCTAAACTTTGCAAGAGCGGGTCATCTCCTTCCATACTGCATCAACATGTTTGGGAACCATGCAAAGTTCGGGTGCATTGCCTTTGAGTGTTCTGCAGAAGTCCATCTCAGGAACAACAGAAAGGACTTGTCATGAAAGAAAGTTGTGATGAGCTGAATAAGAACCAGTTAGGACGGGCTCTCTTTTCTACATACTTACTTTTGTACAATTGAAGAATACAGCAATAAAATCATAGACAACAGGAAAATCTGATTCAATGGACATAGGCTAAATCCATGGGATATTTTGGGCTATATCCTCAAAGAGAAAAAGGCTCCGCATGGTGGAAGGCGATGTGTGTGTCAGGAGCAGTATAGCTATGCTAGCTGTTAGATTAGTAATCCAGGGCAGAATGCTGTAGCAAAGCGTCAGTAGCAGCTAAGCTCAGAGAGCATCTGTCTATATGCTTGTTACCAACAACTCAGTGACGCGTGAATCGGGCACACCATTTAGCACGGAGCATGAACCCAAGTCCTCATTACGGTATTGGAGTACCCAGATGTCTTTTCCTTCCTGGTTTAGACATCTGATTTCTGTGGGGAGAGGGATTCTACTTTTAAAGGCTACTTATTTTTGAAGCAAGATTCACGGTACTGCTTGGGACACTTACACCCCCTGAGGATGCAAACACCGTCCACTGAAAGGGACAGTCCTGCTCGGCTGAGCACCTAATGAGGAGGGCTGCATCTGATCTAGGGTCACAAAGGAGCCTAACCCTCCGGAGAAGGTCTGGACTCAGACACAACTCTAGGTCCGGTTTCTCTTCAATCTGTGATAGCAAAGTTAGAAGCACAGAAGCTCACTTGCTAGCTTCTTGCTGAGCATGCTAATACCTGTGAAGACCTCCATTAAATGCCAAACCCTCCAGTGCCTAACTTTGATTCTGCTAAAAAAGGGAGATGTCTCACTGAACAGCTACAAAACGGAGCATCATTGAACCTGTGCTGGAGATTCTGTGTGCTCAGTATCACAGCCTGCTCACGTTTCAGTGCTGCGCTACAGCTGTCTAGAGCCTCTGGTTGCGATCTGGGATTAACTCATATTTGATTTTTTTTTCCCCAGCAGTGAACAGTTATCTCTTAGCAAGGTTGTTGATGACTTCTGATTGCTTTATCCCTCAGTAAATCTTTGGGGGGAACTAGTTCATTAATAAATTAATTAACAGGCTTAATAGTGTGCTGTCTCAAATCCATGGGAAAGCTTAAAATTATTCCAGCTGGTCATGTGTTGCTTTATGTCTTGTTCAAGGCCAGAAGAAGTAGGTAGGCAGGCACCTAAATCCATTTTTGGATTTAGCCCTTAGGATTGTGGAAAGGAATCAAGCGATGAACGTTAGCCACAGAAGTGGCAGAGCCCTGGTGCACGTAAAACAAAGATCACCGAGGAGGAGCTGCTTTTAAGAGGAAATATATTTCTTTGCAGCTATTTCACACCCACTGGTACTAAAACACTTATGAGATCACCACTATCCTGAGAAAAATTAGCTCATTTCCTACATGACATGAACAAGACTTTTTGTGTTGAACAGAGCATCACACTTGGGTACATTCATTAAACTGCCACCCTCATATTACTGCCTTGGAGACAATGACTGTTCATCACTGTTATTAGTGAAATACCAAAGCTGTGTTTGATCTTAAGATCTGGACTATCCTATAGAATTGAGTTAACATACTTGTTAATTTATTAATTAATGCAAAATTCTCAGGTAACAATTGAGGAATAAAGCAATCAGAAAATCACCAACAACTTTGCTAAGAATTATTAATATTTTTTTTGAGAAACAAATACAAGTTTGTTTTTGACTAAAAATGACAAAAATCTTTAAACGTCTCCATTGCATTTGGGCACAGCTGTGTACTTTAAGGCACTGAGAATTAGTGGGATTACTGAGTGACTTTGCTCTCATCAAGATCACATTTAGAATAGCCTTAATGTGCATCTACAACAAACTAACGATACTGATTTGAATATTTGCATGTGGGTGCAACCAGCTTTACCTTTGACTATATGTCTGAGGTTAATTAGCCTCAATTTTCCTGACTCTGTAAATAGCCTTTAAGCCCAGATCTTCATTTTTGGTTCACTTACAATATTCATGCAGCAAGTGGCAACCTTGCTTTCACGTCTGTCTCTGGTGGAAACAAGAACTTCAGTTCACTAATATGCCAAAAGAGCCCTTCAACAGCTGGGTCACCAGGTTTTCTGAAACTGTTTCCTCCCTCATGTTAAAGCAAAGTTAGTTGGCATAACTAATGAAATAAGTTATTCTCAAAATTGATACAATCATGAGGTAAGGAGAGGTAAGTTCAAGCAGCTAGTTTAATGAGTTTGTTTTTATGCTACATAAAATGCTTCAGTTGAAGAGCCTGACTCCTATCAGAGAGTATACAAATTTAGGGATGACAAAACTCTAAGGACATAGCAATCTCACCAAGCAATCTCATCCAATGAAGGTGTGTGTTTTAAGTTGTGCTGAAGTCTAACGCTTATTGCTGATGGTTGAAAATTTGAGGAAAAAGGGAGTAAAAGCTGGAACAAATCACCTCTTTCTTCTTCCCCACAACTCCAGCTACCACTGATTCACTAGAAAAAGGAGAGTGCAACACAAAAAGATACCATTCTTACCTACATTCTTTCAGTACCATTTCAGATTTTTCTATCCTTTTTACATAGATGAGAGCTGAAGAGTGTTTTCATCATAGGCCATTACATTAAACTTAATTTACTCCTACACATTTATATAGAAAGTAAATCGGGAGAAATGATTATTTATTCTCCAGATTTTTAAATCACCTCCTTTTTCTCCATATTTTGTGGTTTGTTTTGTTTTGTTTTCCTCCCTAATGGAAATTAGAAAACTATAGTACAGATTGGTATAGAAAGCATACGGCACAGTTGTACCTAGGATAAAAAGGAGCAGGAAAAAAATGACATTATTGTATTTTTCACATTTCACAATATCTACTTTCACATTTTGTGGCTACTTTCACATGATTAGAAAAAACCCTAAACATTTTTAACATAAGGAGGATGCTTATAGAGCAGCTATCATACAGTTGGTAAGTATGCTGCTACATGGTACAGGGACACAGAAGAGTCTTTTGACAGCAGTAGAGTTATGCTGGATTCACAATTAGTGCAAATAATACCAAAGGCTGGATCACTCTGAGTTGATATTGAACAAAAGTAAGCTGGAAATGTCTGTTTTGGCAATGAAAAAAACACTGCTTCTTTTATTTTCCTAATTTATCTTATTCCAAAGCCTATTTTTGTACACAGACCTGCACTTTGAGGTATTCAAACCCCTTTAAAAGGGCTTCATATCTACTGCATTTCTTAAGGCTTTCTGCCTGAGATACAAATGTCAACAAATTGCCCAGGAAAAAACAAAAAAAAAACTTCTTTAATTCTCATCATTCTCAATGATAACAGCAGAAATACTGCTTAAATAGTGATGCTAAGAATGTTGTCCTTCATTGCCTCTGCTGTTGTTGATTTGACCAGAAGGATTCCTTGCAGAATTAGCCTGTGTACAGAAGATGTGAATAAAACCTCCATTCCCACTTCTAGTTTCACATGGAGCCCATTGATTTCAGCTGCTCGGAAAAAGGTAGATGGGGTTCACGTTTTTTTAAATAAATGCTAATAATCCTCCACAAAATGATATGGTTGTAGTCCCAGTTGAGGTATAGATTTCTGACCACAGTGCACCTGCTTGGCGAGGCTTCTCCTTCTATATTACATCAATAATAAAGCAATGAAAATGCTTTCAAAAAAATTTCTGTCAGACCACACATCATCATTCACTCAAGTAAATCATAAAAACACGTATAGAACATTTAAACAAATTTAAAGTGGGTGTATTTATCACAATCCAATCTCAAGTTGTAAGGATATAATTCATCTATTATAAACAAAACAAAGCAAAGCAAAATATGACAAAGCAAAAATATCCTCTTGCAAATGAACTGAGGGGGTTTTTATTTATTTATTTTACAGTTTAAAATAATGGCTTCTTCACAGTATTTTGTACACCCTGCTTTCATCTAAACTATTGCAGTGAGTTGCCCTTTTTACCGTGTTATTGCATTGATGATTGTATTAGGTTTGCATGTCAAGGTTTTAGTAGCAGGGGGGTTGCAGGGCTGGCTTCTGTGAGGAGCTGCTACAAGATTCTCCTATGTCTGCTAGAGTCAATATGTCAGCTGGCTCCAAGACGGACCATCGGTGATCGTGGTAGTGCCTTTGGGATAACATATTTAAGAAGGGGGGAAAAAAAAAACAAAACTGCACAACTGCAGCCCAAAAGAGGAGTGAGAATACGTGAGAGAAACAACTCTGCAGACACCCAGATCAGAGAAGAGGGATGGTGAGGAGGTACTCCAGGTGCTGGAGCAGAGATTCCCCTGTAGCCCATGGTGAAGAACATGGTGGGGCAGGCTATCCCCCTGCAGCCCATGCAGGTCAATGGTGGAGCAGATATCCACCTAAAGCCCATGGAGTACTCCACACCAGAGCAAGTGGGTGCCTGAAGGAGGCTGTGACCCTGTGGGAAGCCTGTGCTGGAGCAGGCTCCTGGTAGGACCACTAGACCCATGGAAAGAGGAGCCCACGCTGGAGCAGGTTTGCTGGCAGGACTTGAGACCCCATGGGGGACTCACGCTGGAGCAGTCTGTTCCTGAAAGACTGCACCCCATGGAAAGGACCCACACTGGAGCAGTTTGTGAAGAACTGCAGCCCATGGGAAGGACTCACGTTAGAGAAGTTCATGGAGGAATGTCTCCCGTGGGAGGGTCTCCCCAATGAAGCAGTGTGAGTGTGAGGAGTCCCACCTCTGAGGAGGAAGAAGCATCAGAGACAATGTGTGATGAACTAACCGAAACCCCCATTCCCCGTCCCCCTGTGCTGCTCGGGGGGAAGGAGGTAGAGAAACTCAGGAGTGAAGTTGAGCCCAGGAAGAAGGCAGGAGTGGTGGGAAGGTGTTTTAAGACGTAGTTTTTATTTCTCATTATCCTACTCTGATTTGATTGGTAATAAATTAAATTAATTTTTCCCAAGTCGGGTCTGTTTTGCCTGTGATGGTAACTGGTGAGTGATCTCCCTGTCCTTATCTCAACCCACGAGCCTTTTGTTATATTTTGTCTCCCCTGCCCAGCTGAGGAGAGGAGTGACAGAGCAGCTTTGGTGGGCACCTGGCATCCAGCCTGGGTCAACCCACCACAATGATACCAACCTTTGCAGGTGATGGCCTCAGCCTTAGCAGGGAAAGGCAGAATCTTGAAAACAGATTGAGCAGCTAAATGGAGGAAGGATGAATTTCAAACACTTGTGCTTTTAGATATATTTGCTTTAAAGCCTTTTTTTGGTAAAACCTTCTGGAAATTAATAGTGTGTGAGCAATCCTGTTTTGGCTGAGTCATCCCCGTAACATTAGTTGTAGTTCAGAGTCCTTGTCATCTTGCAGAGCCAGGGAGGAAGATAAGGATTATTTAATGTAACTTGCATATAAATTGGGTTACTTTTTAAATTTACAGATTTATGAAAATATTACATAGCAGCACAGTCTGAGTTACCATTTTGGGATATACTATTGTAAAATAATAATAACTTTCATTAATACATTGAAAAAACTTGAAACTCAAGTCACATATACTAAATTTTTCATAATGTGAGCCATATAATAAAGCCACCAAACAGGACTTAATTACAAGGAATGGCAAAATATTCAGTTGCAGAGAAAGAAGTGACAGCATCACTTACCTCAAAACTTACAGATCCATTGTGGTCAGTGTCAAATGCATTAAAGAGAAAATGTGCATATGTTGTGGAATCTACAATTTAAAACAGTAAAAATAATTTATAGTAAGCACATCTTATTTCCTTTCATTCCATGAAAAAAATTGATACCCAGATATATTTTGATACCGAAATTTGATAGCAAGACTAAATTTTCAATTCAGCTTAAACTTTGGTTTTGGCAGGGGAGAAGGGATAAATTATAAGTGCAAGTATGTGGGTAGCTACACTGTAAGGAACAGAAAATCTAAAATTCTACTCTAGAATATCTTTATCCATTTTCATTACCATTTCTACTAATCACTGATACCATAATGAATAACAAAGAGGCCATGTTATTGTACACTGAAACAAGCTGTGTTAATGGGAACACTACTTTATCAGTTAAATGACTGTGACAGGGGATCTATCTCGTATTTAAAGAAGCGAAATATGTTCATTTGTTCACTTAAAATGAGGGTAGCAGACACTACCATCTGTGCATCTGGCATATTGTCTTTACTCTGAAGACAGGCCTGTTAACCCAAACTGAAGCTGATCTGAGAAAGCTGCAGCTGCACTCGGGTCCTATGCTCACCCACAGGTGAGATAAAATCCTGTCCAGAGAAGCAGGTTCTTAAAGCCAGTTTGCTGCTTAGGTCCCATAGACATGGTATGAGAGCTAGGTGCTTAAAAAACTTGGAAAAAACTGGCTGTGACTAACTGAAGTTGTCAATAAAACTCTGAAAGATGACCTTAAACAAGTGATCCCTTCACTAATTATTTGTGTACTTTTCAAACCTACTGACCAGTGAAGATCAACTCATTTNTCAAGCCTCTAATTTTTTTAAAGATCCATCTTTCCATTTCCACTGAATGCCTTCCAAGAGGCACAACCTGCTCCAGGAGCAGTATATTGGGAAGAGAGCCCTTCTCCAGAGACTGCCCTGTTGATGTGAGGTACAAGCTGCTGGGGTTATGGGAAGTCAACTTTCCTCAGCATCTTTTCCCTCCCTCAAAACCATGCAAATTAATGTAAGCTGAGGTATTGTTTACTTTTAATAGTCACTGCTTTGCTCTTTCAATTTCATGTCTTTACATTAATTTTAGGTTAATTAACATTAACCTCACAAACTTTTAGTAAAGTGAGAAGTGTTATGTCCCCCCCCTTGCAGGACAAAACCTCCTATCATGGAAAACCCTCCAGTACTGTGGTACCTTTTTCTGATTTCTTGGCACTAAACTATTTTATTTTTCATATGTTTATTTGTCACAGCCCAAAATACTAGTTTGAATTTAACTGAGTGATAGTCTTGAGTCACTCACCTGAAATGCCACCCTGACCCCAAGAAACCAAATACACCAAAACTCAAAATTTTGTACTTCACTGACTCAGACCTGATATTGGTAAGTAAAGTCTCTGGTCTTACTCCAGAGGTTAATTTCATATGATGTGAAATACTTGTAGCAAGACAAAACCCTGCAACCTTTAAACCCTGTGCTTGTTAAGGCATTTTCAGAGCATTAAAAAAAAAACCCACCATTGAGACATTCGTTCATTCATCTATGTATCCAATCATCAGCGTAATTGCTTAAGCATAGCCTAGCAGATGAATTCCCACTTTAACTGAAAAATGTAATTTTTTTTACTTCAGTTTATATTTAGGATTTTAATAGTCATATTTTCTATAAGCTACTGAGACTTCTGCTGCGCAACAGAATATACTATGCAAACTGTCTTCAGGGAAAAAGCATATTGTAGCGGTATAATTACTGTAAACTGAATTTTAAATTCCCATTCTCTTGGCATTCATTTCTTAAAAACATGAGAAATATTCCTAATTATTTTCTGTAGATTTACAGAAAACACAAAGTTTAACACAAAGGTTTTTTGTTGTTTGTTGCCCATACATGGTACAATACACTACTCCTTTTGTATGATGGTACATGAAAACAAAATCTCTAGTTGAAGAATGTTTTATTTCTAGTAAACCCTTCTGAAAACAAACAAATGAACAAAAAATAACAGAGGTCTTTTTCAGGGTTGTTTGTTGAGGCAATTATGGTCTGAAATTTTGTCTCAACAAACATGGCAGGATGAGGTACACTAGTCTTTTATTTAGAGCTACTTAATGTGATTTCTGCCTGCTCAACGCCCCTAAATCTTGAACATTAATCATGTTAGACAAAAGCTTGACTTTTTAGATAAAATACATTTTCTTTCCAGCGATTGGATATCATAACTAGTAAGCTAAATTGATATTTTGACAAGTTGAGACAGGACCAGATATTAGATCAGAATTCCTTTGAAATACACCATTAAAACATTTTAAAAATCAGAGACAAAAAATGGTAGTCATTATACATCTGAGAGCATGCTTTATTAAACCATGAACATAATCTGTTCTGTTCATAACTCAGGAGGAGTGTAATAATTATTCAGTGTCTGGATTCTCATCTACAGCCTGCCTGTCTGAAGAACAAATCCAAGTAATATTTCAGGCGATGCCCTGCGTGAATGCAGGGGGCCTATTCATTCAGCTGTCTTTCTAAAAAGAAGTAACTGGAGTGCCTTTCCAGCATGGCAAGTTTTTACAAAGCTACTTCTACCTTTTAAAATACATTGATTTTACTGTAGGTCTGCGCCATCTCCTTTGTTACTTTTACTGTGGTTCCCTTATCCTCTTTCTACTCCTCCTGTCCCTTGTCCTAGATAGTCTTGAAAGTCATTTGATGAAGTGACTTGCTGGATGACATTGGAAAATGACTTTTTGGTGATTGCTTAGTCACCTTGAAGCTTAAAATCTGACACAATTTCATTCTGTTTGCTCAGAGATGAACCGTTATAATGATACATCATGTTGTATCTGGTTTTGCATTACATAGACAACTGGGGCACAGATCTACATGTGCAATGTGTTTTTATGTGGGGACAACTTTCAAACTTTTTTTTTTTCCTCTTTAATATTCAGACATACATAAAAGCAATCTTTTAAACACAACTGAAATTTAAATGCCCCAGCCACACACAGTATTTTGGCAATACATTGAAAGATTTAAGTATCCAGTCTAGCTGCTTAACTTGACACTTTAATATGATTATCTTACCCTGTTGTTAGCAAGCAGGGACATGCAAATGCAGACAGTTAATTGGGCTTTGAAGATATCTTGGCTAATGTAAGGAACTAAGAACAGACTTTGGCTCCCATAACTCTCAGAAAATGGCAAAAGTCAACACAGGCACCTAAAAAACAGCACAAAACCTACACAAAACTTCTCAAGTCTCAGCGGGCCTACAGAAATGAAAGGGTTACTGATGTGAGGTCTTACTCTTCCAGGGGTATTCATCTCTTCTGCTGTTCCCGGTGAATATTTTTCCTGAAATTCTGAGGAATACTATGTAAGCCTTTCACATTTGTTTGTACTGACTCTATGTACTGCTTAGGCTGCATGCTGTTGCATGGAGGCCATGGAGGATGGGGAGGGAAGGGGACAGCTTCTGGTGCTCACTTCTTGGTGCTCTTTACTGAAATGTCTGAAATGGCTCTATTGAGAAAGCTAAAAATGCTCTTACTAGTACACAACATCTGTTACCGATAAGTGAATCATCTAGATTCTATACTTTTCTACCATGCTAAAAATCTAACTTTTTACTGTATTTTAAGTTAAAATTGTAAGTTAAAAGAAGCAAGAAGAAAAAGCATTTTTTTTTTTTTTCAGAAGAGTGTAACCCCCTTGTTGCAGACAGAGTAATGGCATCGTTGAAATTGTGGTGAATAGCGTAACCGTGTGCCCCTGGAACACAATATTGCCATTGCTGCTAAGAAGGCCCAAGTTTTATAGAGAGCTTGTCCCAGGATGGAGGCTCCTCAGCTTGCAGCTTTGTTTCCCGCGGTTTAGCTGTGACAGCAGTCTCTCAAATTGATCAGGTTTTTAAGGCTGATTGGTTTTACTTCTGTGGTGCAGCTATAGCTTTATACAGGTAGCAGAAACAAGCAGTTATTCTATGTAGAGATGGATATGTATGCCTCTAACATAATGATGCAGTGGAGAGAAGAACTTTTTGCCTTGTTTGCTTGCAGCGGCCTTGAGCAGCGGAAAGATGCGATGCAGTGTAGAGAAGAGGAGGTGTGGGATGAGAGGGGACAGGGCACAGGGTGGCACTGGAGGCCCCACAGCTATAAACAACTCACCCAGGGTCAGTTAAAGAAATGCAGGTGCGGAGCTGGATAAAACTAGGTTTAGGGGTAGGAAAGAGATCAAAGAAATAGTATGTAACACATGTAAAAGGTACCACTTGCAATAGATTTGGGTGTAATGTGGAGCTGTAAACCAATGGAGAAAAAGAATGGCGTAAAAACGTGTTAACAAACATGTAGAAATGACCCCAGGTGAATCCCAGAGAGAGGAAGAGGAAAGCACCAACATGAACATCCTGTTCCTCCTGGGAAGGGCTCCAGATGCCGACAGTCCACTGCAGTCCCCACCTCCTCTCCCATATGATGCCACTGCTCTTACGGCCCAGAGGACCAGTAGAAGGATGAGAGCATTAGCACCAGGAAAAAGGGTAGGAACTAAGAATTGTGTATATAAAATTATTATTATGATACATTAATATTCTTTCCTTTCTGTAACAACTAGATCTGGACTAATAACGATTAGGCTTTTAAGATTACATTTATTCTAGCACTAGGTTTTAGCTTCACTTGTATAAAAGGTGAGCTTTCTCCTTGCCCATAAACAATTTTAAGTGTAACAATAAGAAATACCTCTTTCAAAAAAATTATTATTTTAAGTGTAGTAAAGGTGTAGTAAATCACATGCAAAGAATTATTTTCACTAGCCATAGTAACTAAAAAATGTAATATCTGAAACTGTATGTATTACCATGGTTTAAAAGCTTAGATACAGAAATAATCAGTAGGCAGGTCAACTTTTTTAGCCTTTTGTTCTTCCCTATTGAGTGTGCCTAGTTGTTAAGGATTTCTGTGATGGTAATCTACACTGAATGCTGCTCTTTACCTTCTAGGCCTATATTCAAAATAAAACTAATTGAGAGATGTTTTATTCCTACCAATTAAATGTGCTTTTTTTAAAACACAAGTGAAAAGAAAGAGGTATGAACAGTCCCAGGGAAACATGCAAATCTCAAGAGCTGTAGCAGAAGATGAAGAGACAGCACTGAGGAGCTGTTGGAGAATATGAAGAGGAAGGACTGAATAGTAAAAGCAAGAAGCAGAAAAGACAGGAAAACAATTCAAACTTAAAGAAAATCCAAGGTTTGAGACAAAAAAGTACCATACATTTTTGTGTTACCTTCATTGCACTAGAAGATATTGACGATAAAGAAATTAATGAAACCCCTGGAAATTAATTGAAAGTAAGAGTAGCAAAAAAAGCCCTCATTTAAGCAGAGAAACCCCACAGAAGTCAAGGGGGTTCTGCCACTGATATTAGAGGGTACTCTTAGTGCCTCCTACATTTTGCAGTCCTACTGTGAGAGGTTCTGTGGGCTAAAAGGGAATGGGGAAGACTGTGTAGAAAGCTTGAAAGGAAATAGTCTACTCAGAGAAACCTGGTTTTCAGAGGTAGGTACGGACAGCTCGTAACATCATAACAGGATACTGACTTCTTGTAGTTATCGTTTCATTTGATTCAGAAATATATACTTTAAAATGTGTCCAGCCATCAAGTAAGTACCACATGAGTTCAGACAGAGCTTGAGTCAAAAATCTCGTTAATTTGAACAACAGGCTCGTTTGTCAGACTTAGACACTAACAGACATAACTTACTGTACACTGTAGTACCAATTATGTCTGCCAAGTACTCACCTCCCTGTGGAAAGAACTGAGAGTAAATCTCTTTGAAGGTTTCTTCATTGACAACACCACTGGGGCACTCCTAAAAAAAGTAAAAGACAAGGAATGAATAGCATCCAGTCTGGTTGAGTCAAATAATGTGTTCATGAGACCACACAGAACATGCATGTGATTCTGAATCTAACTTGTGCGATTTTGCACTTTCAACCAAACATTAATGCATTAAATGTGTATCACTTTGAAATATCTTCCTAAAGAGTTCCCATAGCACAAAAATTTCTTCTGTACCATATATCTAAACTTCAGTCTTGGGACCAGAGTGACAGACGTGAGCAGCAACCGCCCAGCTGCAGTGCATGGAGCTATCAGCGTTGCTGCGGGCCATGGGCGGACGCTCCCGCAGCCGCCAGCAGCACTTGACCAAGCAGGAATGGGAACTGCATTTGCAGTTGGTTATTAATGATATGCAGTCATATTCTGCCTGAAGAGCTGTATTCAATTAACTCAAAAGACTCTGCCACAGAAGACCTTGTGTAAACCTTGCAGATCCTTCTGCAGCTTTACATCTTGTTCATATACTGAAATATGTAAGAAAGAGTAAGTAGAAAGTGTCAGAGCAGGGTGATTACAGAGAAAATGAAAGCAAGTAGAAAGAGAAGAAAAGAGAGGATTAGAGAAGTGACTTTACAAAAATGACTTATGTAAAGAGGTAGGAAAAGCAGAAGGAATACCCTATTGTTTACTAAGTCGTGCATGGAAATCAAAGACCAAACACCTGACTTCTAGCCCTGAATTTGCCAGACTGAGCAGATGACTTCGGGCAACGCACTTAATTTCTTTGTGCCTTAATTCCTTCTGGCAAGCCTGGCAAGCTATCGAAAAGATAAGTATGTCTTGAAACAAAGGTAAGTAGGAAAAGACAAATTAAGTGTTAAGTTTCATACATTTATTTTTGTCCATTGCTATGCTGTTTGGACTGATGGGTCAAACATGTGCTCCTAGTCCTAAACTGGGGAAAGGAAATAGCTTTAAATGAAGATAAAGAACAGCAGTGTAACACCTTTTACCAGTGTAATAACAGCTTTTCCTGTGAGTGCAAATGATATTTCTATTAAATCAAATAAGGAACACTGAGATATTCATAGTTCTGACAGCTTCTGCTAAGAAACAAATACTATGATCTTGCTAATTGAGATGAATGCACCACCTGAAAAAGGCATGTCAGATCTGGTGATCTAGGATTATTTTGATATATGTCACTTATACTCAGCCAAAATCAGCTCTTACATGTGCAAACACACAGTAAGAAACAATTCTGTTTGATCAGAACAGACAGACAGAGAGCGGACACAGAAACAGAAGTATGAAATTATTTGTTCCTGGTCAGAGAGGCTGTCACTGATGGAGCACAGGTCTCTGTAAGACCAGATACATACTGACTGCTGGGCCACACTGCCTTTCAAACCAAAGCCTTGGGGACAGGGGGGAACAGTGAAATGCGTCTAGCATCTCTACCCTTCATCAGGTAAGGAGCAACCCGTTAATTGAGGTGGCATCTCCCTGCCTGTCGTATTTGGGATTTAGGGCATTCTAAAACATCTCTCTCTGCTTTACCAGCTTCTGACTGTAGTCAGATGGTGTAGGGTCTCTGTGGTCCCCAACAGGTTTACTACAGAGCTTGTCTTTTTATGTGAAGCCTTTTGGAGTTGTGTAAGTGCATGCAAAAGAGCAGCATTTTTACTTTCATTGTACTTTACAATAACGATAATATCACTGAAGTGTTCAGATACTCACTGATATAACAATATAGTTATTCAGTGTAGAAAATATAGTAAAGGTATTTCACAAGTTCCTCTTTCAAGCATGCATTGATATATACTCTACGTCATTCCCAGACCTGCTCGAGGAAGAATAATGCAGCCTTCTTCCTGACATGGATGGGAGTGTGAAAGGACAATGCAGTATTTTAGAATTTAGTAAAAGAATTATAAAATGATAGAATGATAGAATTGTCTAGGTCAGAAAGGACCTTGAAGATCATCAAATCCAACCATCAATCTAACCATCAACCTAACACTGCCAAAATCACCACTAAACCACATCTACCCTTCTTTTAAACACCTCCAGGGATGGGGACCCCACCACTTCCCTGGGCAGTCTGTTCCAATGCTTGAAAACCCTTTCTGTGAAGATCTTTTTCCTAATATCCATCCTAAACCTCCCTTGGCATAACTTCCTCTTGTCCTATTGCTTGTTACTAGCAAGAAGAGATCAGCCCCCACCTTGTTACAACCTCCTTTCAGGTAGTTGTGGAGAGCGATAAGGTCTCCCCTGAGCCTCCTTTTCTCTAGGCTAAACAACCCCAGTTCCCTCAGCCACTCCTCATAAGACTTGTTCTCCAGACCCCTCACCAGCTTCATTGCCCTTCTCTGGACACACTGCAGCACCTCTGTATCTGTCTGGTATTGCGGGGCCCAAAACTGAACACAGTACTCAAGGTGGGGGCCTCACCAGTGTCCGAGTACAGGGAAATGATCACTTCCCTAGTCCTGCTCACCACACCATTCCTGATACAGGCCAGGATGCCATTGGGCACCTGGGCACACTGCTGGCTCACATTCAGCCAGCTGTCAACCAACACCCCCAGGTCCTTCACCACCAAGCAGCTTTCCATTCATTCCCCCCCAAGCCTGTAGCACTGTATGGGGTTGTTATGACCTAAGTGCAGGACCCAGCACTTGGCCTTGTTGAACTTCATACCATTGGCCTTGGCCCATTGATCCAACCTGTCCAGATCCCTCTGTAGAGCCATCCTACCCCAGACTGACACTACTGCCCAACTAGGTGTCATCTGCAAACTTACTGAGGCTGCACTCGATCCTTGTCCAGGTCATTGATAAAGATATTAAAGAGAACCCGCCCCAGTACTGAGCCCTGGTGAAAACCACGTGTGACTGGCCGCCGATTGGATTTAGCTCCATTCACCACCACTCTGTGGGCACGGCCATCCAGCCAGTTTTTTACCCAGTGAAGGTTACACCCATCCAATCCATGAGCAGCCAGTTTCTCCAGGAGAATGCTGTGGGAAACCATGTTGAAGGCTTTACTGGAGTCCAAGTAAACAACATGCACAGCTCATTCACTAAGTGGGTCACCTTGTCATAGAAGGAGATCGGGTTTGTCAAGCAGGACCTGCCTTTCATGAACCCATGCTGACTGGGCCTGATCACCTGGTTGTCCTGTATGTGCTATGTAATGACATTCAGGATGATCTGATCCATAACCTTCCCAGGCATCGAGGCCAGACTGACAGGTCTGTAGTTCCCCGGATCCTCCTTCCAGTCCTTCTTGTAGATGGGTGTCACATTTGCTAACCTCCAGTCAACTGGGACCCCCTCAGGCAAGACTGCTGATAAATGATGGAAAGTTGCTTGGTGAGCACTTCCGCCAGCTCCTTCAGTACCCTTGGGTGGATCCCATCTGGCCCCATATACTTGTGTATGTCTGGTGAAGCCATGGTTACTTTCTGTTCTGCATGTAACTTATTTTCAGACAAAAAGCTAGGCACATTTTGAGCAAACTAAAAAGACAAGCTATATATTTGAATTTGTACAACTCAGATTTTGCTTTTTTTTTTTATTTTTCTGAGAAGTTTAATAGATAAAGAATGAAAAAATGTGCTGCATTTAGGTTCATCTAACTCTATGGCTTATTAACATGTAAAGCTATTTTCCTACCTTTTCCTTGGATGAGAAAGACATTAAAAATATGTTAATTTTGCAAAAAGTTCTCTCCCCTTTTTTACAGGAAATGCCAGCAACTCCAACTGTGTCAGTCCTTAGTCTAAAGCTGTGAAGAATAAGACTCCCGTTTCCTGCCTGCATTTAAAATGTTATGACGTTAGACAGGAATCAAAGGTACTTTGGAAAAATTTGTCTAATTTATTCTTTGTTAGTTCAAAATAAGTTAGCAGCCTGTTTTTAGAGAAATGCATGATCTACATACCTCCTTTAAAGGTAGTACTTTTTTCTGTCACTTACTGAACTCCAGTCTCACCATTCTGTTTGAAAGAAACAATGCTTAAAAAGATAACCTACTTTCACAGAATTGCATATTATTCGAGCCAGGAATGACCTCTTGAGTTTATCTTAGCTGACTCACCGCATTTTCCTTAGCTTTTTACCACAGCACTGCCAGTAACACCTTACATTTTCCATCCTTGGAGATCTGTAGTCATGGTGTCGTAAGGACATTCATTAAAAAACTGTGATGCTGGCCAATTAATCTTATCAGAAATATTTAGTTGAAACTTTTCTTTCTTTAGCCTGCATCTTTCCTCTGAGACTATACAAGACTGTGAACACTTCTGTTCTTAATTTTAATCTCTCTCTATATATATATGTAGTCAACATCATTTACCTCCAAGACTGCTCTTTTCTTGACTCAGAAATCTGGCTTTATCATGTTTATCTGGAGATTTCTCTCATTTGGTGAAAGAGATTTAATATTGTAATTGTTAAGTATACCTCATGGCTTTATGTCAAGTTGTTGCTAACTTCTTCCATTGTACCAACTGTAATTAAAAAAATCTTTCTAACCTTTCACTAAACTCTTATAAAAGAAAGGAAAATAATTAAATAGTTTGAAAGAAAAATGTGAGGCTTATTTAAACCATTTCATACATTCTTTTTCCCTCCAGCTCTATACAATTTGTTTTGTTACAGAAGATTTCTGTTTGATAGTCTTTTAAAATTGGATTAATGATGTATTATATTTTTCTTTTAGAGAATACAAAGGAGGAAAAGTTCATCTTGAGCTGTTTTTACTGAGTCCAGTCCTCTCTGCTTTAAAGAGAAAATAAGATAAAGCGACAGAAAGAAGAGAGAGAGAATAATAAATATCATTCTGCCTTTTGATGATCTCTCTTGCCTGCAGTTTTACTGCTGGGAAATTACACCTCCAGCACATGGTCTTATGAACCACTCCAAAATCTGTAAATTATTTACAAGCTTCATGCTGTCTAAGCTGTCTGTCTTTTGGTATTTCCAAGAATACTGCAATAGGTGGATTCTTCTTTACTGCCTAATCAACACCCTTTTTAGACAAGATGCAAACCCAAAAAGACACAAAAAAGAATAAATAGTGAAATGTAGGAAAGTGAACGAAGTAGAAACAAATTCAAAGCTCAGACTTTTGTGTGTATAATAAACAATTTTGTATGCTGGATTAATCTTTATTAAGAGCTATGGGAATTTTAAATATATTTTAATTATGAGCTTTTGCATGACAGGTTCTTTATGCCATGCTTTATCTGCTGTCAGTGTTTGTTCTGCGTCATTTTAGATATACGTTCATGTCCATTGACTTAATTATCTCTGACTGGTAATATTTTCTCTTTCTGCATCTACTTCTATTGTGACTGAAAATTTAAATTTTCCATAAACACAAAACTTAATGGGAGAACACATACCCAATTTTGAAATAGCATGCATATACTTTAAAGTTAATTCTACCAAAAATCCCACAACCTAAACGCACAATGGATTTCCATAGCTCAGACCAGTTCCTAATTTTTCATTTGAATATAATAAGGCTTTGATCAAAACAGCATGATGATTTAACAAATGGCCTTGATTTAATAACATAGTCTAGGCCAAATTGATAATGAAATATGGGACAACAGACATCTCATGAAGCTCAAAAAGAATTGCAGTGTTCTGCGTCTGGGAAGAAATCATCCCTTGCGTTAGTACCAGCTGTGAAGTGACTGGCTGAATGGCAGCGCTGCCGAAAAAGACGAGGGGTTACAGTGGATGTCAAGCTGAGCATGAGCTAACAATGAATTCTTACTGCAAATAAGATAAACCACCTACTGAGCCAAGTAGTGTTCAGGACAGAAGGGTGTGGGTTAGAGACTTGAGACAATAGGTTCTGAAGCTTGCCATTTTTTCAGTCTTTAATGCTTGTAAGGTTTAAGAGAATTCACATTTAATTTTATGCAGTCCCTACTTCTGAAGCTGTATACCTAAGGTTGATTTAAATTTTCTATATCTAATGTTTGTTCTGATGCATGTAATTGAAACATAGGCCTTCTTATGACTTTAATATTTGCAGAAAACCAAGCCAAATGATAATTATACAGTTCACATGGTTTACAATACCACATTAATTTCTCCCACTAAGAAATACAGTTAGTGTTTTTGGACTAAACACCTAGGTTTATTCAGAAAAAAACACACGTACTTGGTGTTTAATCAGTGCATATTGATGTGCATGTAGCATATATTGGCTTCCCGTGGCAAGACATCAGTGGCTATGTAGCAAAATTACTCGGCAAAATTATCAGCTAATCATTAGTCAATGTTTTATCAGATTTCTATGTGATAGATTTTTTTTTTAGTGTGGTTACACTAATGTGTTATATCAGCAAAGTTTATACCTGGAATGTGTGGTGTTATTTCTAGGCTTATAGAAAATTTAACCACAAGAGAACTCAGATGATCTGAAAAATAATTTGCTTAAGTATTTAAGAACTACATAAATTATCTAGAACAAGCCCAGTGATACTCAATTCACAAATGACTCCTATCTTGAGCCTCCTCCAAAATAAAGCATGTGTCAAAAATAGCACACAAGAAACCAAGGTACAAACAGTCCCTCTGGGGATGGAAAAGGTAGGGACTTTGGTGAAACATGTCTACGTATGCCTCAGAAGAAGGAAAAAAACAGATAAATTTCACTGTGAAAGCCCCTTCGTACCCTGACACAAAGGTTGACACCCTGATATCAACACGGCATCCACCCTGAAGACTCTTGCCAGACCAGGGATGATCAGGGTTGCACTGCCGCGGCTGAGCCAAGAGGGTATTTTTTGTACAGATACCAGGCTATATCCCAAAAGAACTAGCCTTATAAACCTTACCAACTGCCACTTTCAAAACCTACGCCTAGGTCTTCGACCCTCAGTAGCGTCTGTGTTTCACCAGCTCACGTCAGATAAGAGTGTTCTGGCCTCCCAGTGTTGCTGTTCAGGTAACAGCTCTGTAGCCACGGGCTGATTGCAGCCAGGAGGGTAAGTAGTTACAAAAGCAGAAGGGTGACGGTGGGAGGATCAAAGACAAATAGAAGAATTTCTCTCAAACAAGCAGCATCACATTAAAAAAATGTTTGGCTTTGTTGAAATGAAGAATGTGATTCTAAGTATTGCTATGATTAAGCTGCTGGGTCATTAAAAATTCATATAACTCATGGTTAGATGGGATAATTGGCTGAGCAGGGGTAGTAAATTTATACTGCATGAAGGCAACACTGCAGAAAAAAAAATAAAAACTGGAAGTGACATAAAAGCCAAAGAGCAACGATGGCATGGAGATGGAAATTTCAGTGTCGAGGTTTCTGAGGTGTTCAATTTTCCTTCCTACAGCTGCAACTCCGCAACAGCTTGTTTCACATGCCTCCTTTGAATGCCCGCTGTTTAACATAATATCCCAGTTTGCATACAACGCAGGGTAGCCCAAGCTCTTTTTCCCAGATTCGTCAATCCATTGGGCTCCTCCAGAGCTGCTCGGTTCTGCTGAAGGAGGGATCTTGCTCCCGGTCATTTCTGCACCCATTTCCCTCCGCTCCGCAGGGAGAGCTCTCCCTGGTGCCCTGGGCCTCTTCTCAGTCCCTCTGGCTGCTGCCTTACTCCTGCCTGTCTCTTTTCTCTTTACCCCTGCACTAGGGCACCAAGCCCTATTTCACAGTCTCTTGTGCCCAAGTCCTTGGAAGAAGAGGTCTGTCAACGCCCCCTCTGAATCCCCACATCTCAAAATCTTTTCCAGATCCTAATCTTTTCTTCCATTTCAGAAGCTCCTTCACAGATAACATTTAATCAGGCTATCACCAATATTACCCCATTTGTCAGACATAACAGTCCAAGATCAAACCAAGGTGGCATCAGATAGATGCGAGTTTCCCGACAGACAGATCCAAAATCCCAGCTCACCCTTAAGAGCTAGCACATTCTGTGAAACGCATGAAAGAATATCTTCCCTAATATTCTTCTGCATCCTCACTTTGTGTTGCGCTGTTTCTGTAGCATAAGTTAGAGAAAGGATAGAAAGCAGGCGCAGCTGAGGATTGCCAGCGTGAGGCAGTGTAAGCGACACCATCACGTTACATTGATGTGGTAAATTCTCATGGCAGACCGGAAAACCCAGTGCGCTCTCAGCAACTGCAGCGCTTGTGGGCCATGGGAAAGGGGTGATCTTCATTTGGCAAACAGAAGCAATATTGAAAAAATTACTTACTTGGACACTAAATAAAACTATTCAAAGATGATATGTCGGTATGTATGCTATTGATGAAAATAAGTTTTGTTTTGACTAGGTGTTTTATTTAATTGCAAATAATGAATGGTAGTGGATAATGTCCTGATGTGGATCTGCACATGCAAAATGTCAGCTAGAAGTTTATACTTATACTTTATATTTATGTCTAAAAATCTCACAGCCTGCAGACACAGGAAGAAGAGTATTCAATGGCTGCTCCCCCTTATTCCCCTAGAGCCAATGCAGGAATTGGCTTTTTACAGTTTTACTACGCCTTACAGCTTTGAAATTTAGCTAATATCCAGCTGACATGGTATAAAACAATTTAGTCATGTCTGCAGAGCACTGAATGTACTTCAAACAGAGCAGAAAACAAAAACACAGGCTAATACACTTCTAGACTAAACTTGTTTATATTTTATTTATACTTAATAAAACTGTTTATATTTTCTAAGCATGCTACTCCTGGCAGTATCCTGCATTTTGTTAGGTTATGTGGTAAAAGCTTGTCTGCGTATCCACAGAGGAGCACAAAGAGACAATGGCAGGCTGGGGACACCAACTGATGCCCTGTCCCAGCTGCTCCCAGGACATCCCAGGAGGCATCAGCCTGTCAAAGGCCCAGCTCCACAAGCCCAAAGGAGCGCTGGGGCACAACCCAAATTAAGGATGGAGAGGAAGGGACACACTGTCCGGGCCTGCTCCAGGACTGTCCCAGTAGAGTCTCAGCGCCAGTGTTCAGGCATCAAGATGAGTCAACACTTGGACTGAAGGAGGTTGCCACCTCAGAGTAGGGGACACATTATGGGATGCAGGGGAAGAGCGTTTGGAGATTGCACAGGACTTATTATGGGACGTTTAGCAGGCAACCAAAGGTGGGGAAAGGGAAGGGTTTTGGTGAATTGAGGAGGAAGAAGTGTGGGAAAATAAAAAGATAAGGGGATAAAAAGTCCTGGTCACATGTATATGGTTGGCTGGTCAGTTTGCTTGGCTGGCCCTGCCCTTTGCCTGACCAGGGCAGTCTGTCCTGTCTTCTTATTAAGCTCTTTCCTGGGTGATACCTTTCTATTCTGTGTGTGCAGGGGTGTGCGTGGGGGTGTGAGTGCAGCAGCTGGGGTCAGGCCATGGGTTGGAGGACCCATGTGTCCCTGGTGCAGCAACTGGAGCATGTGCAAGGGTGTGAGCGACCGTGTGAGCGCTAGCGAAGATCAAGTCGGATGAGCTGGTGAGCAGGTGACATGACCTGGGAGCCTAGGTGTGGGTGGGTCTCTAAGGGTAACACGATGCGGAGGTTGCCTACTGGGGACCAGGGGACTCCTGGCCAGCTTTATGTGTGTATCTGTGTGTGTGTATGAGAAGGTCTGTACCAGCAACTGGAGTGGGGCTGCAGCCTTCGAGGCACTCATGCCCAGTTGTCAGCAAATGAGGAAACTGGGATCCAGGAGCAGCTACTGGGCATCTGAGCCTGGTGTCTGAGCCCAGCTGCTGGAGGGATCCACACTGTACATATACGTGTGTGTGTATATATATATATGTATTCTCACTAGTGGACCTCCACCCTGCTCAGCCACAGAGGGGATTAGGATGAAGCCGTTGGTGCTGCCTGCATTCATGTGATTGCTCTGTGTGTCTGTCTGTGACCTGTGTGTCTGGCCATGTGTATAGCTATATATGTGAAGTACACGTGTTCTATGTGCGTGTGCCTACTGGGAATACACCTTTGGTCTCACTGCTGGTTGAATCTGGGGCCATGGCAACAGCCTCTTCTCTCTCAGGCTGTTGAATCTGGCCTGAGTTTTTCCCTTTATAAATGTAATTATTTCATGTATTTTATTTGATAGATTTATATAATTTAATACATAGTACATTAATTCAGTACTATATTGATTTTACTTGGGAATACCTTTACCATTAAAGATATATTTATCAAATACCAATAGGGCTAAGCTCAAGTTTTGACCGGCCTTAAAGTTGTATGCTGAGAATAAGTAAGTTTGCAGTTTATTGTAATTTAAACAAACAAATTCATCATTTTGTAACTCATTTCTCTGTAGTAAACACAAATCTATCTTGTCCTTGATATATACACCAGAAATAAATCTCATTGCCTATTTATTTTGAAGTGATTGTGACTGTGATTAACTTTATGTCCTGAAAGTACTCTTAGAATACAAGGTTTATTTTTGATACTGATATTTTCTGTAAAAAAGCAAAACACATATCAGAAGTGATCTTCATGAAAAGGGGCTGGCTGGCATGGCTAGAGTTCAGATCACATTATTGGCCAACATAGGGGAAACACCAAGAGCAGGGAAAAAAACCTGCAGCAGCTAATGAAAGTGAAATTATTTTAGTGGGACTTCAAAGCAGATGGTACGAACAAAATTAGGTTTCTGGGGGAAAGAAGGTTTTGATGTCATTAAAGGAAAAGCAAATGCAGTCTGAAAAATATCTCAAAAGATATGCTTAAAAGAGATGTGATGCACTAGCCTGTGAAGCAGCCTCAAAAAACTAAATTAGAGAAACCCTCTCTCTTAAAATATTTGAAATGTGGCTGAACAAAGCACTAGAAATTAAGACTGGGAAAACTAACCTAGGAATAGTTGGATAGTTCAAAAGATCTTTTTCTTTTCTCATTAATACAGATAAAAAACCCAGACAAACATATTTATGATCCTTTTCTTTTTTTCTTTTCCTTTGCTCTAAATACGTCTAGAAGAAGCAATAACAGAAGATGTGGGAAGAGGAGAGCAGCTGTTTTCCTGCCATAGTTAGAACCCCCCCATGAGGGCAATGAATTCAGAGAGACTGAACTATAAGCAAAGTATTGTCCATTAGGTGTTGGTAAAATTTCCAGAAGTTATTTCTCTTATGGATGAAAAGGAAAAAAAACAACCATGTCTTTGTAAGCTATAATAGACAGTCATTTCTCTGAACAGCATCTTTGAACTGGTGTCTTCTGGACTGCTGTATTGTCAGTATTTGGGCTCCTGCTTTTTAACATCTCTTTTTGAAACTAGATGAATGACAGAATCATTTGATTTCCTTCGTACAGATTTATCATTCAACACCTCAACACATCAGATGGGAGCTTTGAGAAAGTTTTTAGGAAATCAGTGCATGTGTGAGATAATTGCAATGACTACAGAAGAGATATCTACTTTGGCTCTTTTGATCAGGCAATTATATTATTCCCCCACCTCTGTGTTCCTCTTGAGCTTTGCTGTTTGCCTACTATAAAAGGCAGTTTATCAAAGGACAGGGAAGATAGTGGGCAGGACAGCATCTCAAACTACTCACAAAGGGTGCCAACTGGTTTTATTCTATCTTTAGACCTATCATTTTGGGGTCTGGCCAGGCCTACGATAGAATGGAACAAGTCCAGACCTTACCTGCCTTTCTTCTGAAAAGCTGTTGAAGGAGCTGCTGTTAATTACCAAGAAATGTGCAGAAATGGGAAGATGAGCAGAGGCAGGCTGCAGTGGAAGAGATGGGTAAAGGAAAGCTTTGAACACGTGTGTATTGGATGCTTGGTCATCAGTAGTGGCAACCAAACTCAAGGCTCAAAGGAAAAGTGTTCTGGGGCTGATCTATGCAGATGAAACCATAGAAGTGAGACTAAAGGGGAAAAACACATCATAACATCTCAGACGAAACACTGTAAACACACTCAGTATAAATAAGAATGTGTCATTTTTTTCCTTTTTCTAGACAGGGGACCCCCCTCCAGTTTTACGTCCTTTTATAAAGGTACAGTGGCCAGGTTACCAGCTACTCTAGCCAACAAACAGAGCTGCCTTCTTCATGCTGCTTACCCAACAATAGAACATCAGTTAATTTTCTCAGAGAGAGAAGATAATTCCTCAGACAACTCAGAAAGATGAATTTTTTACTTGAATCAATTTTCACATTCCCTTAAATAATTGAAATCTTTTGCTAACTTTCCTAACATTTTAAAATTATTTTCTGTATTTATTTTAATTAATGAATTATTAATAGTGTACTGGTAAACAAAGAATTTCCAAGCTAATGTAGATCTGGGTATACTAGAGTAACCAGAAGTGGACTCAGTCAGGAAATTTTTCCCTGTTTGAGCATAATTCATGCTCCATAATTATGCTATGTCTATTTAAAGTAGAACACATACAAAGTATAGGACAAAGCGTACTTAAAACACAGTTCTAGCTGAAAGAATTTAATATCATTTCTGTTCTAAAAAAGCTTCCTGGAGTAAAATGAAGATTAATTAGTACATTAGTGAAGCCTTTCCTACTTTGTAGGAGAGCTGAGAGTCCCAGTACATTAATATGTGTAGGACACATGAAGATACTCAGAGTGGAAATTTTAAAAGTCCAAAATACAGGGTACTGTGAGGTTTTTTATAATTTTTATTTATTACACTACTTGAAATTACTCTTATGAAAAAAATAATTCTAAGTCCATCATTAATATTCTTTTCATCTGTGGGATATTAACCCCACGATGTACAACAATATACGTTATATATATATGAATGAGTGTGTTTATAATGACCTATATCTAGGCTGATGGATTTTCACTCATTTTCTGTAATGAATAACCTCTGTTCAATTCAATTACATTGAAAGCTGCTGGTGTTTTTAATTTTAATTATCACTCCTACTTTTCGTGTTATCAGGAAAGGGACAGCTATTAGTTTAACCCCCTGTCTATTGAAAATGAATTAGTTCTTGGGTTTGTTTTTTTTTGATTGGGTTTCTCATCTTAGTTTTCTTAGGACTGGGCTACAAAAAAAAGCTTTCACAGTACCTTTTCTTTATTGAAATAGTTCTTGTTTTACATTTTTAAAAATAACTTCTGTACAATCGTATAGAAAGATGCTGTAGCCAAACAGTGATGAATGACAAAATACATTGACCAAAGGTATACCTCAGATCAGACTTATTTGGTGATTTCAAGAAGGCTGAAATTTCTTCCTAAAACAGCTTGCTATTATTTTCAGTTATTGCAGAATTAAGCCTTAGAGGTCAGAACACAAAGTAACATACTCTAGTCTTGTATACTTGGATATAGTTGTGAGCCATGGGAGCTAGTAATGGGGATGAAGAAATATTTTCTCTATTGTTTGTAGAAGCTGTATGGGATGAAAGAAATAGGGAGTAATACAAAAGGAAAGTGTTTTTTCTGAAATGGTTAGGGATGGTTATCTCAGATAGTCTTTTGTCCTAGACCCTACTCTAAAGCCTTCCTATGAATATGCCTACTGATGGCTACAGGTGTAAAGCATAAGCAGTTTTAACAGAGGACCTAGAACACAGGACGTGTCCCCAGATGGAGTGCTCTGGTTACTGGGTCTAAAGGGACATCCTTCCTTTCAATCTTTCCTCCCAGATCTAAAGTACAGTAGAATTACTTCAGCTACAGGCTCACAGGGGCAACATCTCGGGTTGTTACATTATCATTTCTGTCACAAAAGGTGTAGACTCTTTTTATAGCACAGCGTCAACAGTCTACATTTCTAGGAATGTTGTGGAAGTCAGTGGATTTGATAGGCTCAATCTCCACTGACATCCATTGGTGAAATACATGCAAGAACTCCTTTCAAGCCTTGTCTCATCAGGTATAACACAAAACTTCTTGCTTCTATTTAGCTACCTGCAGAAGAGTTACGATAATGCTTCCCAATGGCACAGCAAAGGTGTACAAGATTTTGAGCCTCCCACTGAAAGATGCTCTAATAAACAAAAACGTCTTCCCCCCCCACTTACTGTGGCAGTTTCAGAGGAAAACAAGCAGAAATAAAGGAACTGGCTCACATCCAGCATGTGTGGCTTCACACACTAAATAACAATCAACACTTTGGCTGCTTCCACGATGCAGTAGGCGAGGTGCCAGCAATGCTTTTAATCAGCGCTGCTCTTTGTTTAGCAATGCTCACTAACTAGTGTAATTTTTAGTTTCCTATTATTAGCACTGGCAGTAAAACAACAGTAAACAACATGACTGAAGATTTGAACTTAAAAGCTCACCCCAAAGCTTGACACTTAATGGATGAGTCCCTGGCATCTGAAAGGTGCTTACTGTTTCTGCCCTTACTTGTCACTACAAGAGGGCATTTTACAATCCTGACTTAACAAATAGGCAGGAGTCATAATTAAATTAAATGCAGCAGAACCGATGCTTCAAATACTGAGCAGTGCAGTTTGCTGTAAACACTGGCAAAGACAAGGTACTCAGCCTCTTGGGAGAAGCTGTATTTCGGCGAGCACTGCTTCTGTGACTTGCCTTTCCCATGTTCCCATCAAGTCCCTTTATACTGACTGAAATTCTAGGTGAGAGGAGGAGGAATAGTTCCTTGCTGGCAAGTGCTGGGCGCTCAGGTGCACTCCCTTGGACCAACTCAAGTGATTCACTTGAGCAGAATGAAGGACATCATCAGTCCCTAACACGAATGTTTAAGTATAGGTCAAATCTCTCCTTTAAAACCATGGAGGCCTTTATTTTGCTTTTCTTACACGAGGGAATTAGAATTTAGAAACTCAGCTGGTGCTTTGGTTTTCCCTAGAAGCTCCTTGTACCCTTAAAGAGTAGAAGATACACTGAGGAGGAAACCGTACTAACAACCTTCTGCTAAAGGTTAGCGGACTGGCACCATCATGATTACTAATAGTTTACAGCCATATCCGAAAATGACAAAGACTGACTTTAGCACGAGTAATTTATGAAGCAACCTCAGTTTGCCAGGGGTGAAAAAAAAAAAACTATATCCTGTCTAAAATGCTGATCCGATTTTTTTTTTGGTGTTTGTCAGTCAACTGGATGTTGATACTAAGTACTGACACCAACTCAAATTTTCATTTTAATCATAAAGTAAGAACACTGTGAGTTTTGCATTCCCGGGACACATCTGCATGAAAGACAATCAACCTGAAAGTGTGTCCTAACTTACGTTATTTCAATATTTCTAAGAGTGGTGGTTATTTGTTTCTTTCAAAGACTTGCAATAGTAAAGGCAGACAGATCAACATTTAGTTAGTGGTAACTACAATGAAAAGCACCAAAGAATTTCAGTTCCTACAGAATCCTGTCAGCTCGCAGAAATAGCAAAGAGCATAAAAGTCAATGAGGAGCCGGTTAGAAACTGGAAATCAAACACTGTATGCATCATTTATATTTTATATAGTAATACATTTATCCTTTAATAAAGGTTTCGACTTCCTCCACTACTAACAACATTTTATCTCAGGAGAGGGACCCCAGCACTGCAAACATAAGAACAAAAGTGCTTACCTGCATAAATCTTTATAAAACTGAGCCTGATGTTAGCATAAATAGGACTTGATTCACCAAGTACGGTGGTGAAAATCAGAATCAATTTAGTCAATCATGTGTAGGAAGCTGCTGTGAGTGAGAGATGCAGTCCATAGGAAGAAATGCTTCTTCCATGTTCACACAGTGAGGACAATGCCCATAATCCTGGAGGTGCCCTGGTATTCAATGTCTGCAACAGGTTCCCTTCTCCATGTTCCAAAACCTCACTGTCACATCTGCGCTCATCCAGCCTGCCAGCATACCACAGCAGATTCTTGGCCACTAGAGCTCTGATGTTTATGGTGATCATGGAAGGGCCAGAGTGGCCTTTGTGGCAATGTTTTGGGCCATAAATCTAAACGCCTTTGAGAAAAAGGAGTGAACAGTTCCGTAAGACAGGGGAAGATGTACCATTGCCACTTACAAATGAGACACTCTTTCTATAATTGAGTAAAAGACACAAGAAAAGCATCAGAATAGAATTTGAAGTTTAGTCAGGAATATGAACTGATAACTTTTTTAGCACAGCAAAAAAATCTAAATAAACTACACAAATCTCCTTTAGACTGTTCTGAAGCTTTCCCTGTCTCATATGTGGTTACTTGATACATTGCTTTTGGTAGCATACCTAAAATTTGTAGCAAAAGTCAAATCATTGCAACTGAATACTGAGATAAACCTAAATAAATGGTGATCGATATTTGCTGGCATATTTTATTTTTAATGAAAACATGAACAGCATAGAGAAACAAAAAAACAGCAGAAGACATATCCTAGTTAAAACAGATAACAAGAGGGGAAAAAAAATAACTAGAGAATCAGCCACATCTGAAAAAGAGTTCTCTATCATACAGGGTAGGCCTGAGAAAGAGATTTCATTTCTCATAGTGGTATCATTTCTTATGGAGATTCATTGGCGATGAAATTGCTGGGTATAAAAACTTCGTGAAAAACCTGCTAAGTTTACGGCACATAAAATTTGTCTTTGTTCTATAACTGCAGCTTCGCAGCTTCAGGGAACGGAATAAGAAAATAAGGCTGTCATAACTTGGGCTCCATTACAGGGGATGGTACTACATCTCTTGTTCAGTGAAGCAGATGCTCTATAACTTGATTTATTTATTTTCAACACTACTGGAAGTGCAGTGGACTTTTTGAAAATCAGATCCAGTGTGGTTATTTCACAAGCCTGAGGGATGATGAGACTCAAATCCAGAGAATTATACTACTTAGAGATAAGAAACAGAAAAAATAATTGATCCTTGTGCCTAAGCTTCTAGCCTGTTCATGGACTGTTTAGTGTTGAGACAGTTACATTAATAGAAAAGGGATGGGTTTCAATCTTAGGATCCTAATTAGGTCTTCATTGGGAAAAGGAGCAGAAAACTTCCTAGAGTGCCCTGAGATTTCCCAAAAGCTGCTGCTCCCAGGAACTCTGAATGCAGAAAGCAATGACCAAATGGATAAAGGCATCTCGTTTGCAAAGCAAAACGTTTCAGGTCCCCTGGTGAACAACTGAGAGCTCTGAAGAGGCCCAGCATGCTCCCAGCTGAACGGAGGGAATACCTCGATTGGGATGCATACTCTTTCATAGCTTAGAAATGTAGGAGGAAAGAAAAAATTATTCTGAAGAAACCAGAAAAAGGATCAGATTTTCAAGCACAGGATAACAGGGACAGGTACATGCTTATATACTAGTAAAAAAAAAAATAAAAAATTAGACTATATTTTGGTATTGCCTCTTGGAAATATCTTCCTCTGGGACAGGACTAGAAGATTTTAGAGCCAGTTGCCACTAAATTACAGTTGTCTGACAGACTGAAGGAATGTGCAGTTCTTTTCATCACAGACAGCTAATGTGGTGGTGGACAAATAAGCTGAACAGAACCGTAACTGCCACGCTTCTATCTAGAGCTCTGGGATCCTTGAGAAGGCATTTTATAGTGAAAAACACATGAAGAGGGTCAAAAAATCTTTATGACACAAAGATTTGCAACTGACTTTAAGAGAAATAGGATTTTTAGCCTGGAAGAATAACATTATAAATTCAGGAGCTAAATGTTACAAGTATCCAGAATTGGTGAATCTATAGGGCTAATTAAAAACTGATAAATTAATTTTCTGTTACTCTGTTACTCGAGCTGAATTTAATTTTACATCCGGTTTCATATTAAAGTTCTCTGTTTTTTTCTGTTCTGTCACTCCTTTCTAATCTGCTCTGGAGGAAGGTGAAAAACATTGCCTGTTGTAAAACTTCGTTAATAGTAATAAATCACCCATTATATTGGGTGACATAGAGAAACACTGACAAAGAGCTTTTGCCTTAAAAACTTAAGAGAAAGGTGAAACTGGACTATCCAGCAGGACAATATGACAGTTAGTTATAGGGCTTGGTTTTCCTGCCTATTGATCCAAAGCTCAGTAACCTGTAAAAGTTCCCTGAGCACCTAGATCAGCTTAGTGTTGACATTTTTAATCACAAGCACGATCATGTGTCTCTTGTCCTGATACCTATAATTGCTGGTAGATAGCATGCCAGAGACAGATATTGCTATATCCAGCTACTGGGGGTTTACTTGTAAAAATTATTCTTGACACTTCTTTTTGTGAGGTCAGAGTGGGGCTGGTCACAGCGGAGCTGGTCACAGCATCAGAGATGCATAAATGGAGCAAGTAAATCATTGTTAGAAATACCACGTTAGAGTGCTTCCTATATCAATGTGTTTTCAGACATGAGGTTACTGTTATTTCCACTTGACAAATATGGAGCTTAGTCATGGAGGGAGTACTGTGTCCAGTTCTGGGCTCCCTGGTTCAAGAAGGACAGGGAACTGCTGGGGAGGGTCCAGCAAAGGGCTACAAAGATGATTAGGGGAGAGCAACATCTTTCTTATGAGGAACGGCTGAGGGACTTGGGTCTTTTTGCTCTGGAGAAGAGAAGATCGAGGGGAGATCTTATCAATACTTGTAAATAATTAAAGGGAGGGTGCCAGGAAGATGGGAAGAGTCTTGCTTGAGTGGTGCCCAGTGACAGGAAAAGAGGTAACGGGCACAAACTTGAACATAGGAAGTTCCATCTAAACATGAGGCGGGACTTCTTTACTTTGAGGGTGGCAGAGCACTGGCACAGGCTGCCCAGAGAGGCTGTAGAGTCTCCCACACTGGAGACATTCAAAACCTGCCTGGATGCTGTCCTGCGCAACCTGCTGTAGGTGACCCTGCTCTGGTGGGGGGGGTTGGACTAGATGACCTCCAGAGGTCCTTTCCAACCCCTACCATTCTGTGATTGTGTGAAATGGTCTTGCTCAAACATACTACCAACAGAACACACGTTTCACTCTTAACGCTGAGAATTCAATGATCATTTTTCTCTCCTGTAAGGATGAACTTTGCTATCTCCAGCTCCTGGGAAAGTTCAGTTTCCCACAGCCACCAGCCCCCCGCTAGCATTCCCCACTTTGTTCCCTGGGCATGTTCGAGGAGGCTTTGATCAAAAGCTGAGAAGCAATCTCTCAGATAGCCAGGGACACTCTAAAAGGTTTTGACTGTCAGACTAGAGACATTAAAGTAGGCAGTTGTCAATGCAGAGCCCGTGCAGGCAGCGAAGCACTGGTATAATGCTGTCTTGCAACCCAGAAGGCTTTTTAGCGTGACAGTTAAAGCTTTTAAAAGTGTGTGGCAGTTAATAAGCCAGGCAGAGAGCTTAAAGGCTAGAGTCTTTAGAGTTCTAGTTTCATGCTGTGTTTACTGAATCATGCTGTCCTCTGAGTTATTGGCTCCTCTTTCTTCTCTTATACTCACCATATCTGAGGTCCTTTAAGTATATTTCACAATGGAATTGATTGGGTTGAATAAATTCCCTTACTTGAAAGTTAACATGAGAATCATTCACACAATCGGAGTGAAGAGCAGCTGCGGAAATGTCCAGCTGATCTAAAGAATATTGGCTCAGATAGATACTGGATTTTAGACTTTCACTCAAAGGTAAATGCAGGTTGGCCCAAACTTGCAATAAAATTCCATGACACTGAAAGGCTTAACATTCATGTTCTGGCACTTGTGATTTGCTGTTTTATTTGAAGATTTATCAGTGTTTATTTTTAGCACAGATGTAGATCTAAATAAATTTCAAATCAAATATTAATTCTGTTGAAATCAAGAAAGGATTTTTGATGTTTTCACTGCTTTCTGACAAAACCTACGCGTTGCTGATTTTGTTTAAACTGATCAGGAATTTAAACAGGAAAAAAGTACAAAGAGCCAAAATTACTTGGAAATTCCTGAGATCCAGAAAAGATCCCTAAGTCCAGCACAAATAAGATTTTGTCTGTGAAGTTTTGAAGTAATCAAGACCCAAATGGTCAAACTGCACCATCCAGAAGTATCACCAGATACTTCTCCAGATACAGAGGACATCAGTCTCCTCTCATTTTGCAGGCTTGGGACACCCATCTGAACATATGTGTGTCCGCTTTGTGTCTCTGAATTGCAATGTAACAGGGAGATAACTTAGTAGAGGTTTTAATACAGAATTATCATATTTTATATAAAAAAACTCTTTAAGAAAACCGGTAGCAAGAAATCCAAGCAGAAGGATTTTTTGAACACTGTTTTCTCAAACGATGAGTTGGCTCACTAAAACATTTTATGCTAAGCTGTGTGTTATAACATCCACTGTTTATAGCAGTTACAAATAGTATTCATCTCACCTTGGGAAGAAAAGGGGGCAGGCAGGAAAAAGGAGAATAAGAGGTGTCTGCTCAATATACTTTTAAATTACAACCTCATCAGTGGTGCATTGCACCAAGTTTTACTTCTCTGGTGTTAGGGATTGCCCAGACACAAAAATCCAACAATGTCACATAATTCAAGTTTCGTAATGCTTAGTCCAGTTGCAGCAAAACGTAGCTGCAGTGAGCTGTAGCCAAAGAAGATACTTTTCTGCTCATATTCTAGCACATAAACATTTATATTCCTCAGATATCACATACTGACACACATGAAAGCTCTGTGGTAGAAAACAGCTTGACCAGCAGAGAGTTCCACTGAGCAGCTGGCTGGCAGAGCAGAAGGTATTTACTGTGCATCAAGTGTCAGCGTGGCATGACTGATGGCACGCTGAAAGCACACCAGAGCACAGGACAGGGTACTGCCAGGTTCAAAGAGGTGGGACAGACAAGCACACATTCCACCAAAATGTAATACTGACGTTTTTAGAATAAAGAAGAACTTTAGAGGTATTTGGTGCTCTGCATTATTATTGATACCAGGTGCTTAAAATCACAATTTTTTTATATGCTGCTTAATTAGTGGCTTGGCATCTATATTTTTCGGAGATAATTCAGAAGTAAGCAATCACTATTATGAAGATAGTCCTTGGGATGCTAGATGACAGGTTTTCCCTAGTGAACATGACATGAAGTAGCTCCATGAACAGCAGTAAGTCATGAGATGAATAGAAAAGTGTAGGGACTGAGTTCATTATTAACTTTCAACAAGAAGATTTCAGTCTCTGCCAGCAACTGTGAGACTAATTGAAACGAATATCTCCACTGAACACATTAAGGTCTGTAAATTTGTGACGACTGACAACTATAGGCTAGGTCTGTCAAACTGTACCTCCAAATTATTTTTACTCTTATAGTTGAAAAGTTTCAAGTTTCTTGACTAACTCCTGAAGGAAACATATAATGAATGTAAGCATTATTTATTGCTCAGTTTGTTAGAAGATTTTCACGTAGCCTTGTTTGAAATACGAAAAAGTTCCCTCTAAGCCCCTAGTAAATGAATGCTAGTGCTTTTGAAACATAACAAAATTCTGCTTGGCAAGGTTTGTTTTTTTCTTTTTTAAAGGTTTCTTCAGTCATCTAAAGTTGAGAAAACAATTGATCTGAAGCACAACTAGTAAATAATAACTCTATTTAAAAAAATGGAGGTTTGAGCTATGCACGTTATACATGTCTTCAGAAACTCTCTCTAGATAGAAAAAGATGAGTTACAGAAATCTGTCTCTTGACAGCAGACACGGTATTCAGCTTCTAGGTTTACTTGCTCAGCGTTTCATTATGCACTTGTCTACTGTTTAGTTTATTAAGACTAAACCATTCACAGGAGTTTTATAACATGGGGGGAAGTTAATTTTCCGTTTGAGTTATTACTGATTTTCTAGTAAAGTAAGACTTCCTTTATTTTTTTCTGTTATTGGCATTTCTATGTTACAAATTTAACAGGTTTATATGCATAAGGCACAGCCCATTCAGGTGCATCTATTTGAAAAGACAAATTGTTGGTGCGTATTTATATATACATCCTCTTTGTGTTCACAACATTGCTGTTCATACACTGTTTCTGCAGAGGAGTCAGAACCTCTCTAAATATTTTCAGCACAAGGGGCATGTTTCATGCACTGTTACCCACTAGAGCAACCCATCCCTTGTTTGATATTCAGAGTCACAGAGAGATATGGGTCAAATGGTTTCATATTAGCCGGGACAGCTAAGTGGGAACCTTTAGCTGACCTATATTTTTCTTCCAGGCTCTCTTCTTTTCTGTTTGGTCTGAAAACAAGTCTGCATCTGGACAGATCCCGCTCTTGCTAGAACTACATGCTGTGTAACCCAAGGACTTCTACAGACAGTTATCAGTTCTTGAGGGAAAAGCAACTACACTGACTGCTGGTGAAATAAAATCTAAATGCACAGTACCTATACCTAACCTTCACCTTACACATTAAACAAAAATTTGCAGGAGAGAAATGAATACAGTGAAAATTATTCTTATTGAGTGCACCAACTCAATTTTAGTCTTTGAAGTCACAATTACTTTTATGAAATTTATAATTTTTCTTTCACCTTTTAGAAGTCTCATTACATGGGAAAACGCTGTAACTACCATGCTGTTAAACAAATGTGGATAAAGCTACCTTGTTCTTTCAGGCACCTATTCTCAGCAAATCAGTATAGCTCATGAAGCTGCCTAATATTTAGACCCAAAAGCTTTGGATAGGGACATAAATTCAAATCAATATAGATAAGTGGCTTCCTTGTCATCCTGCAGGCTTGCTTAATTGCAGTTCATAGGCTCTGTCTCTGAATAACTGACTGCACTGAGAGCTGCTGCTAAACTTAAATTTTATAGACCATACCAGTGGGCCTTGCACAGATAATTTTAGAAAGCACATAATATGAGCACTTATAATATGAGGTCTAGAACTGGTGTTGGAAGATCAGCTTCTAAACTTTGAATTTGACTTCCTTGTCAGCTAATGTTAATGATGGCATAAGAGTCAGCGTCTCAGGGATCCCCAATTCCTTTTTAATGTCAGAGTCCCAACATTACCTAGATGCAAAGCCATACCAAACAACAACCTGAATTTCCACAGTATTTCTGCAGATTCCATTTATTTCTGGATACTTTCCAGCTAAGAATGTGAAAATTCACACTGTAAGTGTATTGAGGTTTTGAGGGGATTGGGATGCTGTACACAATACAGAAGCAGCTATTAGTTTCAAACCATTAGCTAATCTTGTTTATTAAATTACTTGTCTAATCTGAATGTGGGCAGTTCAGATCACAAACTGATGGAACCGTTCACTGGAAGAGAACTCTGGAGGTTGTCTAGTCACTCAAAAAATCAAAAATATCCTATGAATATTCTTACAGTTGGGTATGTAGATATACCTTAAACAGAAAAGCCCACATGACATGAGTCATACATTCTTATTTTTGCCTCATTAGATTGGAAATGTACTTAATTACATAAAACAAGCACTTTCTCCTCACTTTCTGTAAGAGACTATCAGAGGAACAAACAAGGGGAAGGATTTTTCCAGAAAAGGACAATGAGAATGGTTGTAATTTACCATGCAAAACTCAAATTCTCTAGGCAATCAATAAATGAGCTTTATAACCTATAAAATGGACTTTCATTAAGCTTTCTGTGAGTCTCACAAATGCAACATACAGTAATACAATGCTTTCATCAAACCATAATTGAAATGGAAAAATCTTTGAATAAATGAGCATATTTTGAGTTATGCACAAATGTATTCTTGCATGGATGTGATGGGGAACCTATCTTTGAGCTGCAACATTATCGGAGTTATTATCTTACTGTCATTTTTTTGCCTCATTTGCTAACAGCAATAGGGAAGAAAGGTATCTTAGAAATGTTGTTTTCCCAATAAATGTCACAAGTATGGAGCTGCCTATTTAAAGCTACAGTATGTATCCAGGGATGTTTTTTATGCATGCATGACTTCAATTTAAACTTTCTCTGGTATACAGCTGGGTAAGATCAATGTTCATCAAAAATCCTTTCACTTTTCTGGGAAAGTCTAGTAGTTTCCCAACACAGAGTGCAACAGAATTTTTTATGAGAATACTATCAACCAAAATTAAAAGATCATTAACATTTAAGTTTAGCACAGGAGCATCTTTTGTGCAGCAAAAGCGTTATCTAAGTATTTTAAAAATGGAAATGTGCCATAGCTCAGGGACATTTTTAAAGCTGTGAGAGACCTATCAATGGACAAAAGAGAAAGACAGACCACATGTTGAGTGCATGCTTGATAGTCTGTGCAATTTATTGTGAAGTACCACTTGTACTAGGCCTGCCACAGAGCCATTGGTTTGAAAGGTTAATGACTGCGGCAATCACAATTTCAATTTACAAGAAATGGGATGACAGGAAGCCAAATACAAAATGGAGAGGTCCCACTGTGATGGCAGCTGAGCAACAATTCATCAACAAGAGTGCAGGAACACTGTAAAACCAGAGTGCTGGGGACAGCCTTTTGAGCCTGGGGAGGGCTTAGGACTTCCGTTAAGCTCATTTTTCAAGGATAGCATAGAAGCATTAAAATGACTAAATTACCGAATATAGGCATAAGTTCTCCCTTGGTGCTTTTCCTTGTAATACTTGTTAGGTCATTTGAAGGCGCTTATACCACCTCCTTATGTTTGCTTTATTGTATCTCCTCTTGTATTTTAAATGTTGACCTTGACTACTAACAAAACAGCCATTGCCAAGATAGGCATTTCAATACTTTTTCGGGCCTTTCTGGTAGTTATCCTCTACTTCTTGGTTCCTAGAGCATCAGCTATACCACAGTGTGATCTGAGTCTCTCTTGAAGCTTTCATGTGTGTACATACACACAGAGGTGCTATCTGAGACCCTATGTGCCCTCTGCTTGAATTACTTTTTCTGGATTTGGTGTGTAACTGGAACTACACTGGAAAACTAATTTGATGAAAATGTCTTTAAAGGTTTACGTTTTATTTTTGTGTAAGGAAAAAACACAAAATAAATCAAACTTTGTAATCACCAACACTACGGAAATACAGCAGTACTTGCTGCTTTCTCATCTGAAGTCAGTCAGAACTATGTGTAAGTAATTTGAAGTCATAAATAATAAATAACAGGACGTAAACTGTAAGAAGTTCTGGTCATCCTTGTCAGAACAGACATCCTAGAACTAAACAAGATTCAGGGAAATCAGCCAGCTGGAGTGAGATTATACAGAGAAAATCTTTTTGGCTAGGAAAAGAAGGGAATAAGTAGGAAATGTGTTAGCGGTGTGTAAAATGGTGAATGTCTTGGAGAAGTAACAGTAATGGTTACTCATTTTCTCATAGCAGAAATACTATAGGTATCTTATTAAAATAAAATGCAGCAAGTTTGACACAGAAATTAATTGTTTTTCACAGAAGGCATAATTAGGTATGGAGCTAATTTCCCACAGTATGCTGTAGATGTCAAAATACCCTGGTCGGTTCAAAAACTAATTATCACAGTTTATGGAAGAAAAAGATGCAGTTATAACTTTCAGCACTGGAAGTATTTCAGTAGCAGAGTGCAAGGTGACAGAACAGTATGTTAGGGGAATTATCACTCTAAATTAACCTTATTCTTATATTCTTTCCCTTATCTGGCCACTCTGGAAAATAGGATACTGAGGTAAAGGGACTGAGTACTGCCTTTCTTCTGCTTCATCGATTGTTTTTTCTTTATCATGCCTGGGACCTATTTCTTCATGTCATGCTTGCATAAAGACAAAGGGAAAAATGTGCATACTAGAAAGGCTGTTGAAAATATATAGAAAAAAAACCCTGCTTTGCTTATTGAATACTTTCTGACAGACCTTAAGCATTATTATAATACAGAGATACACAAGTTCTTCAGAAAGAAATGTCAGTTTTGAACTTATATTTAGTATCACCATAGTAAGTAACGAGTTTTGTCCTTTCGAAAGCTTAAAGTTTTGTGTTCATTAAGTTTATTAATATTTGTGCTACTACAGATACTTTATCATCTGGTAGTATTACAGTTTAACTGTTGAAAATCTCCCTTTTTTTTAGGCTCTATATAAGAATAGAGTTGCTGTCTGTTCCTTCTGTAAAGTGATAGGTGATCTGTAGGTCTATAGATGGGGAAATGCTGCTTGAAACCAACATTCACTCCTAGACTAGCAAGCAGTAACTAGTTTAACTGATATGGTTGAACTAGCTTAATTACTACATGTTGATTCCAAATATCAAGGGATCACATAGCAATAGTTATTCTGTAGTTCACTGGTGATACAAATGCAGCAAAATTCCATTTGTAGGACATCATTCTCTTGAATTAAGTGGAGCACATGTAGCAACTATGCCAGCTGATACTAGCTACATTGCCTTTAGGACAACAGTCTGCACTAAAGCTCTTTTCAGCTCCTGCCAGTGCACAGTGCAAGACTGATGCTACTGTGCTGTGGGACACTGTAAATTTAGTCTAACAGGAGCACAATGTCAGCAGAGCTAATGCAACTTAAATTCGTGCCTTAACATATCTTGCTTTATACAGTTAAACTGTTGAAGAGTTAGTAAGACAGGCAAACATCAGGTAAAAAGCATAAAGCCCAGAGGTAGGATCTGCGCAAGTTTTCATAGACTCATAGAATTGTTTGGGTTTGAAAAAGTTTATCCCCGTCTGTCTTACAAGACCCCTTTAAGTACTAAAATTCCACAAATAAGGTCTCCCTGGAACCTTCTTTTCTCCAGGCTGAACAACCCCAACTCTCTCAGCCTGTCCTCATAGGAGAGGTGCTCCAGCCCTCTGATCATTTTTGTGGACATCCTCTGGACCTGCTCCAACAGGTCCATGTCTCCTGTGCTGAGGGCTCCAGAGCTGGACAAAGTACTCTAGATGGTGTCACGTTAAAGATGTGTGCCTGTGAGTTTCATTAAATATTTTCAGTGGAGTTTCCTTCCTAGTGGAATGATTAAACACAATATCACAGAATCACAGAATGGCTGAGGTTAACAGGGACCTCTGGAAGTCCTACACCCCTGCTATAGCAAGGCCACCTTCAGCAGGTTGCCCAGGACCATGTCCAGACAGCTTTTGGATATCTCCAAGGAGGGAGACTCCACAACCTCCTTGGTCAACCTGTGCCAGTGCTTGGTCACCCTCACAGTGAAACAGTATTTCCTGATGTTGAGAAGGAACCTCTTGTGTTTCAGTCTGTGGCCATTGCCTCTTGTCCCATCACTGGGCACCACTGTAAAGAGCCTGGGTCAGTCTTCTTTTCACCCTCCCTTCAGGTATTGATATACATGGTGACATACACATTGATCATTGATGAGATCATCCCTGAACCTTCTCTTCTCCAGGTGGATCAGTTCCAGCTCTTTCAGCCTTTCCTCGTAGGTCAGACAGCCCCATCCCTTTATTCATCTTCGTGACCCTTCATTGGACTCTCTCCAGTATGTCCATGTCTCTTCTGTACTAAGGAGTCCAGAACTGGACACAGTAGTCCTGGTGTGGCCTCACCAGTGCTGAGTAGAGAGGAAGAATCACCTCCCTTGACCTGCTTGCTGCCAATACTTAGCCTAATGCAGCCCAGGATTTGCCTTCTTTGTCACAGGGCACATTGCTGGCTCATGTTCAACCTGGTGTCCACCAGGACCCCCAGGTCCTTTTCTGCAAAGCTGTTTTCCACCTGGGTGGCCCCCAGTATATATTGGTGCATGAAGCACACACATGAAGCGCACAGGGGTGGAGAAATTGGCAGGGTGGTGTTACGCTGGATCAGAAAGAAGGGGAGTGAGAAGGAAGGTGGCTTGTGGTACACAAAAGTGGATGACTGAGCACTGTCAGGCAGAGACCATCTAAGCGCAGACCATGGGAGGCACTTTAATGTCATCCTGTATCAGTACCCACCAAAGCCACTCAAACTGTATTTGGTCAAAGCTGGACATGTGACAGGAAAGATGAACTAATCCACATGGGCAAGCTGCTCACAGAGCTGTAGAGCATTTTGTGCTAGAAACTGATAAATATAAGAAACAAAACAGATGCCAACTCAACTGAAATTTTTGAAACCCTTCATTTCTGAAGTCAAATGCTTGGGCTAAAGACTACTGCTTTAAATTGAGTTATTTTTATAACAGTCACCAGTCCTAGGCATGCTTTACAGCATTTTTAAAAGTAATTGATAATTTTGCAATTGTATTAAACAAAAACCCTGAAGTTCATGCTCATTAGCTCTAAATAGTTGAAGATATTTACACACACATCTCTTGAATTATCATGTACTGATAAGGAAGTGAAACACCTGAATAAAGATTTATTACCATGTATTAGCATTGGCACTCTTTTGATGTAAGTAGAACTTACAGCTTAGAACACAAAAGCGTATGAAGAGCTGGAATTGACCTTTTCAAAAAATGTTAAAACAATAATCAATTAAAAGACTTTCTTATAAATTATGCTCTTTTTCCATACCTCATTTTATGCAGAGAATTATCAAAGTCCTTAATCTCTGAGACTCTAAAGAGAATTATTCTTAGAGAAACAGACAGAAGGCTTATTTTATCCACTATAGTTTGTACTTTCTGCTTTAGATAATTAGGGACATTAGTTCATGATTTGCAATACTTATGGAATACTGTCATTAGCTGGGGAAAGTTCTCTGGTACCCTGAGGAAATGAAAAGCTTTTAAGAGCAATCACTGTTAATCACTAACATGCCAACATTATACACCTTCTGGAACTGAGGATGATACATAGACAGGACACATTAAGTGACTCTGTATTTTATTTGCATTGTAGGCTTCCAACAAAAATGTAGTTTTAAAACATCTGTTTGCATGGCTGGCTTTTATGACAAAATACATGATATCTAAGAATTCTGTAAGATGTCTTTTTGTACAGGCTATTGAAAATATTCTCTCTGATTCCATAGTTGAGTTTCATTGTGCTTTTAGCATTACTATACTTTGTAACACAATTTCACTTGAGAGATAAATGCCGAGGGCAAGAAGGTGGCCCTTTTGTAAGGGTGAAAGAAAAACTAAATAAAAGCCGATAAACGTAATTAAATTTATCTTTACTTCCAGCTCAGCAGGAGACTTAGCACCTGCACAGTTGCAGTACTCACAACTGTGTACATAGATTAACATTACTCATGATTTGCAAGCAATAGCTATTATTTAATTTTTTTTTAATATCAAGTATTTTCTATCCAATGTTAATGGCATATAATACCAAGCACACACTAGAAAAGGAGGCAGACGGCACTCATGCACTGGGGTCCTCAGTGGGGATCCCCACCAACTGAAAACATTGGACCTGCCAATAAAGCACTTATATCAGCAAAAAAAATCACAAATGATCACTCCCAGTAAAGGGATCTGACAAGTTTATATACTTGGGGAGATAGGAAGGACTGAAGAAGTCACCTACTGCTGTCCACCTAATGAAAAATTCCTCTAGTGCAATTTGTGCCAATTACTTCTTGTGATAGCTATTGTGAACACAAAAATCACAATCTTTCTTCTCACTGACCAAATTCTTCAGGACTTATGTCCTCTCCCATTATTTCATCTTTAGACAAACAACTCCAACACAATTTTCAATCTGTCCTTGAACAAAGTCCTACTGTACTAAGTTATAATTATTCTTTTCTGGATGCTTTCTAATTTGTCTGCATCTTTTGGTCATTCAACAGACGAATTGTTGCAGAGTGTTTGTTTGCTCACCTGACCAGACATGCAGGTTTTAGCTACCGAATCCCAGGAGCTTCATTGCCAGTCTTTCTTATACTGCTGAGATTGCAGTGTCCTATCCTGTAAATGCATGGTAAATTTAAAAAGGAATTGCTTACATTCTTGAAACCTCTATATAAGATCTGAAGTTCCTTCTTTGTGAATTTACTCTGTGCTTCCAGCAGTTCAAGAGCTTCAGGTCTGTGTCGCACTGTGGCCATTTCCATTTCATCTTCTACAGTGTCTGCAGAATACAAGAGACAGAGAAGTAAAGCTCAACAAGAAATATAGGATGTCAAAGTCTCTAAACCTTGCAGAAAAAAAGAAAGTTAAATGACATTCTTTTAAAGAACAGCTTTTGCGGTTTTAAAGACAAATGGCATGTTCATTTTGAAATCACAGGGAAAGGGTATTTGTTTCAGTCGCTGCACAGAACATGGAAGAGCAGTGATGATCCAGCAGTCTGGATATTACCACATCCATACAAATAGCAATAAACTAGAAAGCCAGCAATCTGCAAGGGCATGCATGACACATTCAGAACGACTTTTCTTTTTCTGCGACTGTTTGAGCAAAGAAAATACTTTTATAAAACTTCACTGACTCCAGAACACTGGAAAGTTTCCCTTGGTTAGTTACTGGGTGTGAAATCACCGTATCAGACTGGGATTCTTAGTGTTCTTTTACAGTGAGGTCGTGCTTTGGAAAGTGTGAGATCAACGTTGCACATTCAACAGTACACCTTACTTTGAGTAACATATAACAATTCCTTCAGGGCAACATGATTATTCATGGTGAGCAGCCTAAGTGGGGAACATGAGTATTTTAGTGACCTCGTCACTGGGTGAATAAGAATGTGGATATACACATTCAAGGCTTACAGCTGAGTCCAGCCCTAAAAGAATGCAATATAGCAGTGCATGTTTTTCCAGGTAGAGTTTTGAATGTTCAATAAAATAGCTAAAGAAACTTACAGTTTGTATTTTTATATGGGGTGTCAGCCATATAGCTGATAAAAAATATGAATGTGTGCCTCTGCTTTTAAATATTACCAGCATTAAACATAGCTTATGTAGTACTCCAGGCTAATTTAATCAAACCACTGCCTTATTCTGCCTTAAGATTTATACCAACTATAGAAATGTAACTTGAGAGAAAACAAACATGCATAATTGTCACTTCTATAATGCTGAAGATACATATTTTATTTCATCAGTGTGGGATCTGCATTCTTAAAATAAAATTTTATTCGGTTCAATTTTCATAAGATAAAACTATTAGAACACTCCATTAAAACCACATTATGCTTACATCTTCACATATTTTTATTCTGCTACAATGTAGTAATAGTAACTTTCAGCTGCTTGGGAGAAATCTGGCATCAGGAGATATAGTTCAGCTAAACAAAAAATGAACAACCTTTAAATAGATATAATGAATATATATAAATGATTTGGATAAATCTTGACAAAATTATAGGGGCTGTCAAAGAGATGTTGCTGTTGGCACTCATCTCAGGAAGATGATTTCAGTGTCACCCATAGCCTTATCTCAGAATGTCCTTTGTGTGATGGCTTATGGACAAGCTATAACGTGTTTCTCTTTCATTTTTCTTTATAGGTTATCAGAGATGACTCATAGACCACTACCATCTCTGTGAAAAGTTCCAGTATACATGATATTGACAAAAAACCCAAACTGACACAACTTTACGCTGACATTATGATGTTCTTGTTTGAAAGGGCCAGTATCTGAACTCACGGGATGACAAGGACCTTTCAGTTCTCTTCTTAAAAAAGACTGTTTGTGATATGCTGAGGTGTGAAGGGGGAGTCTTGAAACTGGAATAAAGCTGGTGCAGATTTAAGAAGCTGTCTTGCTAATCTAGGGAAGGTGTGGCAAAGTCCTTGAGTCCCATTTTAATTCTGCATAAGAACATCCGGGGTTTATTTTCCAAGGTGTTTAAAGACTTTCCATCATGTTTTAAGAGATTCATCTTTTATATTCTTTATATAGTTGCTAAAGTCCCTATAACAATGTCATGCTGTAGATATGCAGCTGAATGTTTTTTTGTCAACTGCAAGTCAACACTAGGTGCTTATACTAAATTGACAAAAAAGAGTCAACCTGAGAATAGATATTGTTGAAAAGTCACTTGTGCCTTATATGCCAGGAGTTATATGGGATTTAAATGGGCTATTGTTTAGACAGAAAGGGACTTAAGTGGAAATGAGCTCTCTAAGCATCCATTTGTGAAACATCTGGCTACCTAGAGAGACATCTACAAGCTGTTCTAGAAGCTAAATGAACACACATAATAAATGTGAGGATAGAGATAAAGGCCAGACAGTGTGATGCTGGGCACAATGTTTGGTATAGCCTTAGTAATAAACATTTTTCTTGTGTTTTAATGATGCAGTGAGAATATAGAAGACTGCAGTGTGGTGATGCTGTCTTTCAGCTAACGAAAAGTTTCAGTATAACAGTCTTCTCACACTCTATTTCTGTAGTTTCTTATAGATATAAATAATCCAAACCCAAGATTACCATAAACTTCCTTACAATGTGCCAACTATGCTGATTAAAATACTATAGCATTCATGAGTGACTTGCAGGTTTTTAATTTTTTTCTTCACACTTATTGTTACCATTATCCAGGCTGGAAAAAAAATCTATACTTTTAAAAATGTGTGAAAATATATCTATTTCTAAACATTAATGATTTCTATGGCATAAATGAAAAATTAGTTATTTCAGTTCTCTAGTTTCTTCAGCCTAAGACAGTTAAGTTGTTTTTTTTTTCCCCATAAAAGGCTAACAGATGTCAACTGAAAAACAGAAACAAGATCATATTCACTCATTAATATATTAAACAAAGTATTCTTACTGATTTCATTAATGAGTAGTTTTCTTCCAGCTAAACAGTAGACAGTTTTTAATGTATTTCCCACAGGATCTATGCTTTGAACCTTTCATTGTTCATTAAAGAACAAAATGGTAAAAGCAATGCAAAAAGCAGACATACTCTTCACGTAATGGCAGCTGGAGAAGCATGTCCAAAGTTAGGGCTCAGTTCACATCTGTAAAAATTGTGCACGTGCATTTGCCTGCACAAACCCCAAATTATACCTCCCCTATCTATTTAATAACGGCATGCACAAACGCTTTTATTTTCCAAAACCATTCCTGAGTCTAGTCCTAAGTCTAGCACACGCATTTAAAATTTAGCTAAGGAGGAATGGATTTAAGTTTAGGTTTACTAGGCTAAAGCACACAAATAGGAAAAAGCATTCTTTAACATGCTTTGTTGAATGGGAATGTTGAAATAAGATTTTATTTATTCAAGTAACCTTTCTTTGCATGTATTGTTAGAAGTTAAGAGCAGAAGTGCAAATTCAGGCTATGTGTATTTCAACAAATTACCTATTTTAAAAATATTCCCCTTAAAATTTCTAAGGAATTCACGTTATGTGGTTGCTACTGTAGATAGTGCTGGCTTCGTTCCTAGTACATTACAATGTTGCTTCTTTCATGCTGTCAGAAATCAAATAGCACATTATGTCAAAATGCGATAATAACAATGGGTGTCTACAATGATACTCTTGTTTAGTATAATTTTTTCATTTAATATAACATTGTCACTTAATACAGCATTTCATTATTGATGAGAGTACAGAGAAAAATGCTGAATGCATCTTTATTTACTAGTTGATTCTCAAATATGAAATACTTAATGCAAGTTTTATTTTGACTTCTCTTCTGGTTTATAAAACACTTTCAGCAAGAAAAGACGTTTTGCACATTCAAGGTTATTAAGACCGACTCTAAATATTTTTGGTTACCTGTGCAGAAAAAAATCTCACATAGAAGTGTGCAAGGAATAAGGATGTGTGACTCTCCAACCAACTTCAAACAAACAGATCAAATCTTCTATTCTGTTTCCTTTTTCTGTTCTACGCCCCATCCCTGGAATTGTGGATGGGGCTTTGAGCAACCTGATCTAGTGAAAGATGTCCCTGCCCATGGCAGGGGGATTGGACTAGATGATCTTTAAAGGTCCCTTTCAACCCAAACCAATCTGTGATTCCATGATTCTATGATTCCTTTTATAGTCTAAGGCTATATTACTCAGGCTACGTAGCTGAAAGCAACTTCTACATCATGAATACTAGCAGGTGTCAGGACAGTAACTGACCTTTTTAAACTACCCTATTTGCACGTAAAACACATCAGCTGAAGCCACCATGAAAAAGTCACTGTGCATCCACATCTTTAGTGATTTTCATCTTTGATATCTCAAGTAGTTGGAAAGGAAAGCAAGCACCACAGTCTTCTCTATAGAGGACCATACCAAAAACGGTGAAGTGGGGTAGCAAAAAGAAAGCCTAGATCCATGCCACTGAAGTCCAGACACTTAACTGGGGCCTGTGTTTGTAGCCAAGTTGCCTCAGGTTGTCCCATAATCACTGGACACAAGGAAGTGCTCTTGGAAGTATTTTTTTACCTTAGATTGACTGATATGCTTTACCAAAAGAGCATACAGGAAGCATGGGGACCACTTGTAATTTCAGGTGTTCAGATTAGTGCCTAGAATTAAGCAAAATTAATCTAGCCTGGATTAGGTTCACAGAGATATTTTAAAATGCGTTATAGTAGCCAATTTATATAGGAAGACATTAGTGTTATTACTAGAATTTATCTCTATCTAGGTGTATATATATATATGTATGTAGGTATCTATGTATGGATTTCACCGCATCCC
>VZSZ01003859.1:358179-447940 GCA_013398815.1 Ibidorhyncha struthersii
CCCCCCCCATTTTTATCTGTTAGCTACCCTGGAGAGATTTTATTTCCTCACAGCATATCAAGACATTAAAGGTAGTGTCAGTGTGGTTTTCTTTTATCTCTACATTCACATACTTTGTTTTCAATCTCATTTTTATTTTCCTTTCAGACATATCTCCGGGGAGACCTTATTGTGGCCTTTCAGTTCTTAAAGGGGGCTTATAAGAAAGATGAGGACAAACATTTTATCAGGGCCTGTTGTGATAGGACAAGGGGTAATGGTTTTAAAATAAAAGAGGGTAGATTCAGACGGGATTGAAGGAAGAAATTTTTTACAATGAGAGTGGTGAAACAATGACACAGGTTGCCCAGAGAGGTGGTAGATGCCCCATCCCTGGAAACCTCCAAGGTCAGGTTGGATGGCGGTCCGAGCAACCTGATCTAGTTGAAGATGTCCCTGCTCACTGTGGGGGGGCTGGACTAGATGACCTTTAAAGGTCCCTTCCAACCCAAGCTATTCTATGACCTTATGATTCTATACTTTAGGTCTGGTTCCCTAAATAGTTTGATGTTACATTGTCAAAACCTGCAGAGCCAAGTCTTTCCTCCCAGACCAGTACTACTGATACTATGTTGCGTATTGGATAGCAAGCGCACACAGACACCTGCACACACGTACACAAAAAAGATACCACTTTTCAAATATACTGAGAGCAGTTATTTAATTTAACCAGGGAATCATTTCTCAGCTACCTTGCAGAGCATAACTGCCAACCCAGCAGCTCCTACATGGCAGACCCTGGCACTGGTATCTTGCCATCCTGCTCTTCACAGATAAATCTGTTACCAGCACACAAATCTGTTTGTCACTTGATTTTACACTTCAATAGAGCATACAATTACTTCAGTAGATACCTTGTGTTTCAAATGAGCAGATAATGAAAGTATAACTTTTGATGCATGCAAACCTAAAAAAAATCAAATTAAAAATAAAACTTGCTTTTAGTAACAGGAGATGTCGTTTTGGCAGCCGAGCAGGGCAAGAGCTTCATAAGTCGCTCTTTAATGCTGCGTTTGGTACTGTTCTGAGCGTAGAGGAAACCTAAAAAATATATTATCAGGACTGTTAACATAGGTTTGAGAACAATTTCTGTACATGCTGCAGAGTTCACTATTTTAGCAGAATCCTGATAGGAAAAGGCCAAACAGATGGCAGCCACCCTGAATGTCAAAGGGCAACCAGAATTTTTGAAGAGGACAACAAAATCCTTTGTCTTTGTATCTTTCAAATAAAGGGGATTTTTTTTTTTTGTATGTGTGTATCTCTTAAAAAATTCTTAGAACCCTCTTAAGTTCTTATAATTGACTTCAAAGCATCTAACAGAGAAGTATCAGATTACGTATTTGAAACAACACAAGGTAAGTGTATTTGCAAATATTTTGATGCTAAAATATTTTAAAGACTTTTAAGTCTTTTGATTTTGAAGTGTAATATGGAAAACAAAACCAAAACCAAATAATATCTCAAAGATATCTTTTGTTGTCCTTTCTGGCAGTCTTCCAGTTCCACGGCTGAGTTTTCCCATATAATTCATTCAGCAATAACCAACCTGGTACTTTTGCCTTTTCTGGATATTAAAATACCAACAATGATGTGTAGCCCATCTCCCTTTTCTTTAATATTTGGCATTTTACATGGATATAAAAATAAGTACTATTTATATTTTAATGTTTAAATACTAACAAGGCTGAAGAGTTAATGTTCTTGTACCATAAAGCAGGTGAAGAGCATTACCCTTATTTACTGTGAAGGAAAGTGTCAGAATAACTGCCTGTGAGGTTTAACTAAACATTTTATACAAAATGGGTGATACGAGCAAGCATCTCCTGGATGGATATTTGCTGCAAATGACAGACTTATCATTTGTAAAACACTTGAGTAAATGATTTATGTTCCTGAGAAAAGTAGAGCTCAGTTTGGATGTCACGCGACTCCTGTGCTTTTCATCTCGGCCGCCCGCACTCCAACACAAAGGCCGCTCTGCGATGGCTCTTGCTTCAACAGCAAGAATGCAAAACAGACAGGGCAAGAAATGAAAGGCACGACTGACAGTGCCTGTGCTGGTGGCACAGGCACCGGGATAATCCTGGGTTATCCCCGCTACTGCAGGAGGGCTGGATACTGATGTTAGTGACATGATGTAGAATAGTCTCCTCAGTCACCAAACCAGACAGAGTGGGAACATCCCACCTGTAGCACGAAGTGGAGCTTGTAGGCAATCTTGAGGAAGTACATACTTGTTATTTGGGAAGAGAGGGAGAAAGTGAGAAGGCCTTAAGGATATTTAGCATTCTAAATGAAAGAAAAAATATTTCTCGGTTTGTATACAACTAAAACATTGAAGGAAATAATTAAAGAAACGGGGAAAACCAGGAAAGACTCAACCACAGCCTTAAAAAGTCAACCAACTATTACCAGGCAAATTCTGCCTTTGAGAACAGCAGCTCTGGTGAATGGACAAAACAATTCAGTTTCAGCACAAGGTCAGATGGACCTAAATGACCATCTCTGGAAATGTCAAAACTTTTCAATACAAATAATAAGAATGAGGACACATTATCTGTAGCACTTAACCATCAGCTCAACTCAGAAACACTGTGCAGATAAATGCATAAAATAAAAGACAATCTGTGATCTGATGGGTATCTCAAACTCCATACTTTTAGTTTGAGTACAAAACCAGCCTTTAAACAGGTACCTTGTGATCTCAGCTGGCAGTGTCCGCAGTATCACACTATACCTGTACTGTAGATATCTGAACACAAAGGAAATTTATTTACCTTAAAGATGTATTTCCTTATTAGGAATTCTTCTAGCATAGACATGATCTAGAAATATCTAATTCTAGGTTGCTAATTTGAAGGAAGGTTTGCAAAGGTTTACTGTCCATGTATTACTTACTTACATAATTACATAGGTCCTCAACCTATGTAATTACTGAAGATGTATACAGTGCTTTGCAAAACCTACAGGGACGTATGATTTCCAAAGGGTTTGAAACTTAAAGCCTTGAGTAAGCAAACAATTTTGCTACTTTTATGCTCACACAAAAGCTCACGGAATTCAATGCAAACCATGCAGGCTTTGCCGTGGTATGATCAAGGTAAAAATGAAAATGAAATATATGGGAGACAGTAATATCAGAGGAGTAACTTAGGACAGTATAATTTTTGTACTCACTTCTGGCAACTAATTTTAAATGTTGGCACTAAGATCACAGCAGAAGGGAAGGAATTGGTTTATCTTCTCACAGTATGAAGAAGCAGCACAGACGATTTTCATTCCCAGTGGCTACAGTCAGTTTATTCTGCAGCTATTGCAGTCCACTGTCATGACCTCCTGATCAACACTACAGCTTTCAGTGTGATTTTTCGTGACTAAAGTACTACTTAATAGAGAGAAAACATGTTGCACACTGAGCCTATGCTAAGGCAGTGTTTAATACCTGTTGAAACACTTAAAGTGTTAATTAAGATGAAATATTGTAATAATTTCTGTGAATTCTGTGGCTATTTGCCCAGTTTGAAACAGGTTGAGGAAAAGATGTGGCCATTAAGAAGCTAATTAATCTAAGATAGATTAACATTTATTTATTATATTGTAACAGATTTTTATCATATTGCTAGCCTTCAACATGGCTGTTCATAAAAAGATGAAGAGCCATGAAGCATCAACACACTGGTAATGATGCACTGATGCTGCTTCCTTCAAACTTCAAGAACAAAATAATAGTAATTCTTAGCCTGCAAATAGATGCTCTGATGAAGCAGAATTTTCCAAACCCTCCTTGATTATTTTTTTTAATAAATGGTTGACTAGAGATTTTATGGCTATTATCCCTAACCCTGTCAGCCACAAACTCTTCTGGGATAAGTGTGAAGGTTCTTCAAATTCGGGTTAGTTAACTGGTGCTGCTTGCTTTTGGTTCGATAATTTGTTCCTCTGCAATGAAAATTAAACTGAGAGACACACTTTTCCCCGGAATTCACTGTGGGAGTGTCCTAGAACTCATCTCTGCATGACACCACCTGGAACTGTGGGCGGTTGTCCCAAGAGCTGATCATGTTTCACAAAATGGTCAGTAACTGGAGCATGGCTTACGTATTCTCATATCTAGGTACTGCTGTACTGACATATGTGCTGCATATAAGTATTGGGCATACTCGACATCCTTTAAGAATGACTGCTATTTAGTATGATTTATATCTGTAATTGCAACTGATAAATGCACCAATGTCTTAAACCTCTGATTTACAGATATATAAACTAGAGAACTGTGACTCTATAATTGTCTTAACAAAAGCTTAATATGGAGAGCACCATGCATACACATGGTCTGTACAACTGTTTTCTGAATTGCTACTTTTAAAAATCATATTTGGCCAAAAGCATCCAAATCATTCTTATGTGTATGACCACTCCAATATCACAATGTTGACAGGTTGACATAGATCTGACACTGCTGGTTACAAAAAAATACACAAAGAAGCACAAAATTTTTCCTCATTAAATAAAAAAGATAATATAGTCATAAAAGACTGTAAAAGATACAGAAAAAGGATATGTTAGAATATGAAAATTGTTATTTATAAGTTATAAATTATAAGTGAGTAATAAATGACTATATAGTCCTAATCATATAGACCTATACCTCGACTATCTTAACTTTTTACATATTTACTTTTTTCAGATGTATGATCCCTGCTTTAGAAAGACAATACATATTTCCTATTGCCCTGTTGTTAGAGACAGGTGAGACTACCCAAGGAAAGACTACCAAGCCAAGGCATTTTTGCACTTTTCAGAAGCAAAATATCTCTCTTTCAAAGTGTGATTGTTTTCTCTGCAAATTCTTTGTAGTCAGCATGAAAGCGAGAGCAGATAGGCCACTTGTTGCTGGTGTAGCAGATGAATCAGATAGTCTGTCTCGCATCCCCACTAACTGCACAAGATGGACTGTGCTGTGGCTGCCCTTGCCACCAGAGACTTGCCTGGCTTTCCTGCCTGCAGCAGATGCCTTCTGTTCAAAGAAGCGCTCTCTTGCCTTGCCTCCTGCCTCATTGCTGACTTTTTATAAGGGGATTTGGGTGATAAATGTCAACCTAGAAAGCACACTCATCTCAGTACTTAAAAGAGCTTTTGGGGCAGGTAATCATCCAATTTAATAGGAAGTTCAAAACCTAGGAACAATTCTTCCAACAAATTCTTCCTTCACTATCAGTGAGAGAGGAAAGTCACCTGTAAAGCTACCTCCCCCCACGCCCCTTTTTCTCTTTATTGTTTTTATTTTTATTTACTGTTTTCTTTCTCAAAGCTTCACTCCTTTATTTGGCTTCCACAGTCTAAGTCTTGCTTCACCTTTTACTCAGCAGTATTACAATCCAAAGGCTACATCCAATGCCTTGGCATGACAGCAAAGCTCCCAGTAGTGCCGGAATCTGGATTTTGTTCACTTACAGGATTTTAAGTCTTCCCATGAAAATGGGAAAAATGCCTATGTTGTATTAGTTATGAATGTGATCATTTTGGAAGAGTGTTAGTATAAGACCTGAAAGCCAAGCTGCATAAGTCATTTTCCTAAATCTGAAATTTTGGTAGGAAGTGACAAAGATTCTGAAAACCAAAAAAAGAAACGCATGAAGTGTTTTCTTGGCATGATGGTTTACGCTCAGTTTCAGCCGTATGAAGGAATTTCTCCCAGGGCCTCAGGGGCTGGCAGCCCCGCTAAACTGTTAATGGTTCAGCACAGATGGAGAGGCGAGTGAGACAAAATGAAGTGCAGATTTCATATTCACAGTTCAGGACTTGTGGAAGAGAGCCAAATGAGAGTACATGTTCCCTCTGTATAGTGAGTCTGGGAATGAAACAAAATTATGTACAACATAAATATTTATAAGTCTCAGCCTCAGTTCTTTGGAAACACTTGCTGAGGAACTGTGTGAGTTATCAGTAGGCTACTCAACAGATCATCAGCATTTTTTGCCAAGCCAGGAAAACATTCATGCCAATCTCATTTGTCTGTACATATGTATTTTAATGATTCTTCCTCTACAGCCCCTAACATTCTGGTTTTCATCACAAAATACACCTATCAGCTTCACGGACTTCTAAAGCCCTATAAACCACATCAGATTTGTTATAAGGAGAAGCCACCAAGGTACTGAGGTGAAAAAATGGATGACAGCATTTTAGGGACTACCTTGAAACTTGCATTCAAGAGTGAGATTGCTCTCCCTCCCTTTAAATTCCCTTGTACACAGTTTTAAATCAGCTTAATTAGGAGCTGGTAGCTACACTTCTCTACCAACAAATTTGATGCCAGGGTCAACTGGGAAGTCTGGAAGCTAAAAGTACTTGAACATGGATTGAAAATGAAGGACAGAGAACAAGTGATCTTGCCAAAACCGCTAAATACATTTGGGCATTTGTGGGACTGGCAAATGGAAAAGAGGAAAGAAGAGAGGGAAAAAAGCTAATATCACAGGAAAGAAGAAATACAGAAGTGTCAAATTATAAAAAATATAAAACAGAGAAATGGCCACACTTTCATCCTTACAGTCTTCATTAAATTTCCCAAATTCAGCTGTATTATTCAGACTATGCCTTCCCATGACATATATGCAGCTTTTCAACCTGAAAAGTTTCTATACAAATGTTTAATGCAAACACTATCTAAAACTATTATAAACACCTCCAGGAGCATAAACACTGAAAATCGCAGAGAGTTTCTTCAGTGAAAAGCTTGAAAATGTACTAGTTTTTCAATACCACTTTGTTCATTTAATACCACTTAATACACTTGCACATGCACTGCCAGAGCATGTGTAAAACTAAGCTGGTCCCCCCTGACAGGCAACGTATTTATACCAGATTACTTGCTTTCTTTAGAAAAATCTCACTTGAAGTGGACCGTGTGAGCATGTGAGAGAAGGCACAATGAACCAGATGTGTTTGATTGCAGTTTCTGAACTATGCAGTTTCCTTCATTTTTCCCCTTCTGTTGTTTATGAGAAGACTAAAGAAGTTTTTAACTAACTGTAATATATAGAAATTATCACACAATAAATTACATCAACAGAAAGTTAGTTACCTTGTGGAGGTCTAGTGAGGAGACTAGGAGGAAGGTTGTTAAGGTTAGAGGAGAGACCGGATGAAAGGAAAATAATACTTGAAGAAGAGTGTGGTAGATGGTGCAGAAAAAAAAAAAAAAGATAAAAGAATCTGACCAGTTATAAGTCAGCCTCTTTTACTATCCCAAACAGTAAAATAGTTGTGTGTTATTCTTAATGAAATTCCTAATTTAGTATTGCTCAAAGGGATTTTAGAATTGAAATTAAAATGCTGAACTACAGAACTTGACAGCTAACAGCTTTTGTACTGAACATTTTCTAACAGACTTAAAACTCATTGTGTAAGTAGGAATCCAAAGAGATAAAAGAACTATTTTATTCTTCATTGGGCTTTGATTCAAACGTTTGCATTGCTTTAATGGAATGACAGCTTCTCTCAAACAAGCAAGCAGTAAATATAAACTCTGCGCCAAAGAAAGTCTTTATGTGGCTTGAGAATGTTTTATTTTCTATTCAGGAAGGACATCCAACTTAGGAAAAGTCACAATAGCTGTGTCTATTCACAAGAAATTTGGTGCAATGAAAATAGATTGGCAGCGAAAGCAAGTGATGCTGAGGAACTGGAGATCTTGCAGATGGCTTATGGATACAAAGACTGAAGAATAAGTGTGTTTTATCACAGCCTAAGCAAGGTGGATACTTCAGTAGCAGTGAAATGGGCCCTAACGCTGGGCAGACTCGTCTGGACATCTCCATGGTAGTGTCCCTGGTCAGTGAAGAACTTGAAGGGCTGGTATCACTGGCCAGGGTGACAGACCCTCCCAGCAGTCCTCGCTTACGGGGCTGGGAGGGTCAGCATGGCAGCATAAGCCTGTAAAGAAAACCTTCTAAAGAGTTTGAAATAACAACTGTGATTAAATAGGGATAACAAACAGTTTATCTGGTTTAGTAGAGTTTTTAAAGGAGGAAAACCAACTGATGCTTCAATCAAAAGGACGTAACATTTCTAACAGAACGAAAAAACAGTGACATGCAGTGCCCGTGTTGTGGAATACGAAAGCAGAGAGAGAAAAATGTTGGTGTAAAAAGACTAGAGAGCAACTGAAGACACAATGATGAGTCTATCAAAAGTGAGTGACAGATGATGGAAAGGAATCAAATGAATGATACTAGATGAGCTAGAATGAAAAAAGAGGATTCAGCAGAGAAAGGAAAGAGGAAGAAAAAGTAAAAATGTTGAGAAGGAGTTAAGAATTAGAATGGAAAAGTAAATAGGGACATATTAAAAATGGTGAGAGACCTTTCAAATATTTATTACCTCCATATTTAACTTCTTATCTAAACTGTGTGCATGGTGTATGTGAACATGTACAATGCTGGACTCAGATATGCTTACATTTGCCAAAGGGCCAGCAGCTGGAGTCAGGCTGGGGGTGTAGATGGCCCTGGCTATCATGTTCACTGCTGGAGCCAGCTGGGTCTCTGTGCCACCCACTGCAGTGGGAGGGGATCGCAGCCCCAGCCACTGCGGTGGCAGCAATGTGTCCCCTGAAAAACAGCTATTTGGGGGTCCAGTGTGAGCGAGGGGCTCAGCACCGGCAGCTGGAGTGGGACCACAGGTCACAGCCCGCAAGCCTGGTGCTGTCTGCTGGAGGAGCGAGGGTCTGTATCTGCCCCAAACCATGTGTGCATGGGATATCGTTCACTAGCAAAGCTCAAGCTGGACCAGCCAGTAAGCAGGGGACGCTGGGTCTGGGCAGGGGCATCAGGCAGGGAGACGGTCTCTGCTGTATTTTGGTGGACCCACAAGAGCATGGTGCCCATGGGACGAGTGTGCGAGTGTGCACGTGTTTGCGGTGAGCACCAAGCTGGACAAGACAGCGAGTGACAGACCTGCAGGGTGGGTAAGAGGTGCCCAGGATACAGACTGGTTGAACATGCAAATGGAAAAGCAGCAGCTGCATCCTTTGGCCCCGGCTGGAGACCCCTGGGCACACTGGGCTGGGCTCCAGCAGCCATGAGGGGGAATCCCTGGGCCCCAGGCTGCTGGAGGTGGCGGCCACTTGTAACATCCCTTAACAAGCACCTCTGTACTTTGTAGCAAAAAGCCTTTTCCTACTCATTAGGAAAGTTAGACAAGACCAGAAAAGAGATACTTTTAATGAATAATTTATGGAGTATACCTTCATAGTATTCACACTATTATCCAATTATTCTGAGTGGAAATAATTAACCTCCAGTGCTCTAGGCTGTCGCTGTAATGTGATTTTTAAACGCCTTATATGAATTTAGTTCTTAGGAGAGGTGTCTCATTGCAAGCTCAGAGAACTTCCACAAAACAGTGAAACGAAACCAGCGCGCACTTCTCGATTCTGCTGAACTAGCCCCAGGTGAGTCAGCTCTGACCTAGATCCTTCAGGAGTGGGTCACTTACAAGACTGCTGTCAAAGTCAACAGCATATTTTCCACTGAGTTCAGCAGGACTTGTCCAGAGCTTAAGTTTTATATTCCATGCTTGGATTGCTAACATTTTTCTGCAAATTTTGGTGGCTTGTATAAAACTCATTTTGATTTGGGGTGATAGTGACGTTACACCACCTTTGTACAGAGGCCACCAAGCCTTTCTTAAACACTGATAGCTTTCAGTTGCTGTCTAAGCTGCCAGTCTTGAAGTAAGCTGCTTTCTTCTCCATTGATGATCTGTATCCTGCTTCCATAAAAATAACATTTTTGAACAACACAGGAAGGGGCACAACAAAGTAATGAAGGCTACACTTTTCTCTTTTGCAAAGAGATGTAAAGAAATAAAAAACAGTGCCATTTGTTTAAATGCTTCATTAAAAAAATATTATAAAGAAGAAACAGAAGATATAGTATCAATTCTTCCTGTTGATGAGCTAGCCTTAAAAACAAGCATAACATATGATGTTTACATTCACATTTCCTTGGTACAGAGTTGAGTTATTACAAATTACTTAATATAGTTATATGCAGTGCAATATTCCTACTAAAAAAGTAATAAGAGCAGTGTCTTATTTCAAAAGTTTTCTGGTTTCCTTAAAAATGATGCAGCTACTCGTAGCTTTTACAACCATGTGTACAGTTTCAGCTTGAAAACCACTTCTAATCACACACCAGATGACAGTCCTAACAAGCACTAAGTTAATTAAAAATACCTAGTATGTGCACATGATGAATTTTAGAGGCCGGGTAAGTGTGATAGATTTGCAATTAGACTGGCTAGAAGTAACAAATACAAATCCCATCTTCCATAAGGACTGGTGTGTAATTTGTTACACAAACATGACCCTGTGCCAAAATGCAGAAATTCTACTCAATCTTCTGGTCCATCTTGACTACAGTTGCATTCTAAGACTACAATTAAGCTCAGATTTAAGAATTAATGATCTGGATAGCACTGTTCCAATACTGTCAATTTTTCCCTAGTGTTCTAAAGTCATAATTAAAGAAGCCAGTCTGAAGCAACAAATTCTTCTTAGAAGTGGTGAATGTAAGAACTGATAAAAATTTCATGCACAGTTTAAAGGCTTATCAAAATTCAAGAGTCACATATTTACAAATGCCTTAAATACTAGGATGCATTTGCAACATTTTGAAATAATGTTTAAATAATTTACAGAGTACAATGTACAAAAAATGCAAAATTTCTTCCTCTTAGTAAAACTGTCTGCGATTCAATGGCAGACCCGAACTCCCTGAGCTGAGGGTCCCTGACTAGTCCTCTCTTCCCTGACGCTGATTCCCATCACAGCATCACACTGCTTAAGAACAGCCCTTTCCTTTGCAAATCTGGTTCTAAATCCTGATGTAGTTGACAGGACATCTCTGCAAATAATGCTGCCTGCATGCCTGGGATAGTGATGTATTCGAGTGGGATGGGAACGGATGGTTAACCTGGGAAAGTGGGAACTTCTTAGGCCTACTTGCTGCCAAAGTTCACATAATGCTGAACCATGATCTCATTTTCTACACCACAGAGCTGGGGGAAAGGTATAGAGTGCTATTCAGTATTGAAGGAAGATAAAAAATGTCTTCCTACTAATCCTTGCAAAAGAAGTAAGTTGACGTATTCCAAGCTACTTTCCAAGATTAGAAATTGCATTTATTGTCAGCTTTGTTCATGACTGTTTTGAAAGGCATCTATTCTATTTCAGCTGAAGGTTATCATCTGTAGCAAAACTATGAAACCATTAACTAACAACAGCCTGAAAGATTAGATGATTATACACTGTCATAACAATGAGATTTATCTAACACATGCAATAGGTATGCAAAAAAAATCCAAAAATCTATTTCTGTTAGTTTTTCTATGAATTCACATTTCTATGAATTAACATTGAAAAGGCTGGTTAACTCACAGAGCATTATCAGGACAATTGGAGCAAAGTCCTTTTGTTTTCACCCGCCAAAAATCCTAATAAAATTAGTTGCTTGAACAAGGAGATATGAAATCTGGCTTATAAATGAACTTGGAAACTTTTGCACAAAAACATTAGGAAAAAAGTTTCAACTGATCACTGCTTTTCCATCCTGATGTTTTGCTAACTGTTGCAAAGGACCTAAGGAAGGAATAACACTGAAACATAAAAGAAAGGTCACATACTAAATAAAAGTTTAAACCTTTATTTTTTGGACAGCTTTTTAAAGTTGCTTTTCTCTGTGAACAAACACTTGCACACACAGGCACACACACACACAAACACTGACCACAGCATGCTGATTACAAGTCTTCCCTGTGACAATTCAGGCTACAAGATAAAAGAAGTAAACTGCTGCAACAGGTGGGGATGTTTGATTACACGGTCCTGATCTTGTAACAATTAAAACATGCAATTTTGGGTGGTTGCAGGGCTTTTCAGTTGCTAGTGCTCAATTTCTTCTCTTTTGCCTGCAACTTCTGTTCCTCCTTATGACCTTCATATTCAAGTTCTCACTTGTGCATTTATTACATTCCTAGTTTTAGTGAGTATTTCCTGAAGTCTGTTCAAAATCTGCTACTAAGATAATTTTCTTGCCTTGATATAAATGCATTGCCCTGACATAAACTTATTGCTTGCTGCTCAGTACTCTGGATGAACACCTCTCTTAAGCCTCCCTCCCCATCTCTGTCCTCCAGCAGCAATATTCCCTTCTTGCCTTGTGGAAACTCTCCACAGTTTAACTATATATAATTCATTAGACTAGCTACCTTAATATAAGGTTGATGTCTTCCTTTGTTCCCGTGGTGATCCCAGCTTTTCATCACACAGTTCTCTGAATTTCTAGCTAAGACTTACACTCTTTCTACTCATATCACTGCATGCACAAGGCAATGAGAACTGGACCATGTTCTTCTACAGCCATCCCTTTAAATTCTCTATTTGTGCACTGAACTACCAGATTGAATGTTTATGTAGAAACATGGAGAGCTGTGAATGGCATGAATAAAGGCATTTAAAGCATGCATAGCTTTGTACTTTATTTGTCTTTTATTTCTGCTTCTATCAGTTGCTCCTCATCTATCTACTGGTTGCTTAGACCCCACTGTGTGTGGGAGCACAAAGACATTAATTTATGTTTGCACGATACCTACTGTAATACATCAAAGCTGACTCTGATCCTGAGGCAATAATCTCGTACAGAATGTTTATAAATAACAAAATATTTTTTAAAAACTCTATTACTATAAAGAACAAAAGAAAGACCAGTGGAAGCTACTGTACAGGAAGAAGTGCTCAATTTTAACTTCAGCCAAAGAGCCTTTGCACCGCCCTGTCATGGGCTACATGGAGCAAACTCATATTCAGCCTGCCAGAGACTTCAGCTATGAAGGAAGAACATGTGCCAGGGCTGCAGCTCTCACAGTCCTAATCCTTGTGCTTGGACTCAGTTGTTTCCAAACAAGTCATAATTTGTTGAAGAAGATACTCTGTCTCATATTTCTGCCGCTTACTTAGTGTCAGTCGGAAGAAATCTGACTTTTTAACTTGAGAGATCCTGGTATAAATCAGTTGTGACTTATTTGCTATACATAAAATCCCTATGTCTTTTTCATTCCTTACTAAATGTTTTCCATTTGGTGTTCAAAAGTTTCAGTTAAACCAGAGTAAAGTAACCCTGTGCGATAACACATACCAGCTTGTGTTAAAAGAAGCAACCAAAGGAATGTCAGTTTACAAGCAAATAAATGTGAGCGAGAGTGGGGAGGTAGGAAGATCACTGGGTATTGTACTGCTAGCACACAGGACTCAACGAGAAGCAAACTTCCAGTAGAGAACCCCCCTGCCCCAAAAGTCCTATCACTAATATAAAGATATATTTGCAAAATCCCATTAAAGCACGGGTTCTTGACTTGGGAGTTCTTGCCAGGGCAAATCTGTTCAGTTCAGAGAGATTCCTCAGGGATCTTGACAAACCACACTCTTGCCATACTACAATAAATTGTCTTAGTAGGCACTGGTTTTTAGCAGGCTTAAAGGAAGCAAATCCACTTGCTATTTTCTTTTACAGAAGGTTATGATAGGTTTGGGATTTTATTTTAGTTTTCTTTTCCAGCCCACTTCCACTATTGACTGCAATTAAATAAGATACCTTGGGCATTTTTATTATTATAATTCGGCAATTGTCCTCATGCTGCTCTCTTCCAATAACCCATTCACACACAGATCTCGGCCATCTTGGGCACAGCTGGGAACTGTTGCCAAGGATAAACTGAAGTATCTTTTGAGTTCCTCAAGACTCCTTCAAATTCTTTGTTTCCCAGTGGAACAAAAAGAAGCCACATTTTAAAGAAAGCAGTAATTTCACATTGTTTCTTTAGAGTGCTCACAAGATGCCACTTCAGACTAGATGCCACAGTTAAATCTTTAAAGTGTGAAATATAGACACTGGGCAATAACTCCCAGACAATGGAAATAAGGCAGACATTAAAGTAGTGAAATTACAAGACTCAGGGATTCTTACACATACATGCACAAACCCAAATAGCACAGCTGCCCAATGTCAGCTGCTAGAGACAGGAGCCTTACGATCTAAAATGCTATCTGCAAAATTAAATCTTTTTTGTTGCTCAGTTTAGAATCAGGTGAGCAGATATACCATATTTATATATGGATAAACATACGTAGTTATATAAATTCTCATAGAAGTACTCAAAAATACAGAATGACTACATAAAATATTTTATTTTTTCCTTTTTTAATAATACACTTTCTAATTAAGACACAAACAAATAAATATTACAAGTAGATATGCAAATCTGTAGTTTTTTTTTTTTAAAAACCAAATTAAAAGAAAAATTTATATAGCCCTTGGCATATAATTCTTGCTTTACTTTGAATAAAGCACTTGATTTTTCTGGTCAAAAGTAAATCCAAGCAGGAGAAACAGTATTCCGCTTCTTATTATGTCCCTCGGCTGTTCATGCACAAAATAAAAAGTAATGTATTTCTAAGGTTATTAGATGCCCAATAGCTAGGTGGAGAAAACCTCTTGATTGTTTAAAACTCTGGAAGCAAGATATAAGTAACAGTAACCTGTTCAATTTGCAGTCCTTTTCACTTGTGGAATTTAACTTCAAGAAATATCTGAATATTATAAATAGTTCATTGTAGGTCTTGTTTTACATAGAATATGGTGTGATTTTAGCTCAATGGAACAAATCCTTAGTACTGTTGGAAAAAATCCACAGCTAACAAGACTTATACATGATTATAAACTATTTTCTGTGGTGTTCTGTACTGATAGTCATCAAACTATAGTCAATTAGTATTACTGTAGAGCGCAGAACACTTGAATGTCAATTCTTGTTAAAAAGTTTGGTAACTAGAAAAGCACATAAGCAAATACTTCACAGTCCAAATCCAAATCAGTAATACAAAGATTCTCAAGATTTTCCACTTTATCACCCAATACAGAAAATGACAAAATAACAGATATTATTGATCTATGTGAACGAAGTTAAATGGAGATGTGTTTCTTAGAAATGAGTTAAAAGAGAAAGCAATGGTTTGGCAAACCAGAACACGGGAACTGTACTATGGATAGAGTAGGCAGCTTGTAAAAAGGTACAGAGACTGCTTTGGAAAAGAAACAGTAGAGCTAGTGTCAGTTGTTAGAGACTGGGAAGCAAAATTAAAGCAGTAAGATCATAGGCTGGAAAACTATTTGCATATAAAGTATCTTTCATTTATAGTCATGGACAAGTATTGACAAAATACACAAAAAAAAAGACATAGAAAATACATGAAAGAAAGACACTGAGGTGCTGGAGCGTGTCCAGAGAAGGGCAACAAAGCTGGTGAGGCGTCTGGAGAACAAGTCTTATGAGGAGTGGCTGAGGGAACTGGGGTTGTTTAGCCTGGAGAAAAGGAGGCTCAGGGGAGACCTTATCGCTCTCCACAACTACCTGAAAGGAGGTTGTAGCGAGGTGGGGGTTGACCTCTTCTTGCTAGTAACAAGCGACGGGACAAGAGGAAATGGCCTCAAGTTACACCAGGGGAGGTTTAGGATGGATATTAGGAAAAAGTTCTTCGCAGAAAGGGTTGTTAAGCATTGGAACAGGCTGCCCAGGGAAATGGTGGAGTCGCCATCCCTGGAGGTATTTAAAAGATGGGTAGACGTGGTGCTTAGGGACACGGTTTAGTGGTGGTTTTGGCAGTGTTAGGTTAACAGTTGGACTTCATGATCTTCAAGGTCCCTTCCAACCTAGACAATTCTATGATTCTACGAAAATTATATGTATATAAGAATTTTTAATACAGGACAATGCCAATACTTACAGAGGGACAAAGAGTTCTCACTTCAACTAAAAAGAATTAAATGAGTAATGATAGCAACTCAGTGACAGACTATATACTAAAAGAAGCAGTACATAGACAGTACAAATTTAAAAGGGAAATGCAGAATTAATCAGAATTCTTGTCACTAGTATGGAAGAATATTCCCAACTCAAACAGTAACTTCCAACTATGATATTTTTGCATATGTTTCTGTATCTTTTTGTAACAGGCTGCAACAGAACAGGTTTTCTATCTGACTGGCCTTATTTACTTTTAAAGAAAAGAACTCTCCTAAGTATTTCTTTTGATTTGAAAAAAAAATCATATTAAAACAGGCATTAAAACACCAGCTGGTATTTTATAAAGAATGCATAATTCAACAGCTTTCAAAGGTCTACTAGGAGACAGTAAACAAAGTAATGCGGGTGACCTATCGAAGTAGCACCCTGGGGACAATGACAGAAATTAAATTTGTTTAAAAAGAAACAGTAATTGTTTTAGATATTATTTCTGGTATGAGTTTCTAATGATGATTTTTGTTACTTATACATACATTCCCTTATTAAGAAATAAACTTTCTCTACTAGTCCTGTTGTCCTCAGAAACAAGAAAAAACAATAAAAAAAGGAAAACAAACCACAGAGTAAACATACTGAAATCGTTAAAATATTTTCTTCAACAAAACGAGCAGGACTTTTTATATACATGTGGTTTTAAAATTGATGCTGCTACTCTAAACATAGGATGTTACACCAGGAACGTTTACATGAAAGCCTGAACCTGTGCGTGGGACAGAAACTTCCCAGAAAATGCCTGTTTTGGTGACCTGTGTCACAAGGCGGCTTATTAGCCAGCTTGGAAAAGCAGAGTAGCACTCTCTTTCTTTAAGTTTTCTTTCAGATCACTTAGCGGTTAGGGCAAACACATCTGGGGGAACTGACACCCTGGACAGTCAAACCCATCTGAGTGACTGCACTCCACTAGACAATTGTGTCGTTCTATGTGCAATTACCTGTAATGAAATGTGGGTCCTGAAACTTCAGGAAATTACTGAGGTTCGGGAACTGGGCCATCTGTAAGAATTTCCTTTGAGATACCTTCTCATAACAAAAAAGCTTGGACTGACTGAGAAAAAAGATACCTGATAAAACACCTTTTGGCAATCTTTTTTTGGCAACTGTTTGGAATAATCAATGATAGCTACAGTAGTGCTAGACTGTTAAGCTTTTTTTTTTAGACAAAATCTGTAGGTATTTGGTATTACTTTTGCTTGAGCAATTTAACATGTTATATTTGTTTCAGAGTGTCACTTTGATTTATAATTACTAATTTTTAGAAGCTCTTTACACTCTAATCCTTGTAACTAAAAACTGTAATGCTTTTGCCATCTATAGCACTAGTATTGGACAACTTCACACACTTGCTACCTAAATAAAAAATTAAAAGAAAAAAAAGGGAACAGGATAAAGAGCATTGAGAAAGCAGCCTGATCACCCATCGGTCAGTGTTTCAGAATCAATAACCAATTTGCTACAGCACTTTATTACTGTACAGCTTAATGAGTTCTTGAGATCAAACCTGGTTATTTTTCAAGGTGCAATATACCCCAGATTAACATTTACCATTTTTCTTTCTTTCCTCGAGTAACCAGTGACACAAACATTATGGCAGTTAATTCAGAAATAAAATTTCATTACTCAACACATATATATCCTTACACACATTAGCAAAATGCTATTGAAACTGTTTACACAAATGCGTTTTATTTTTGAGACTGAGCTAATAGGTCTGGGAGGACAATAATCTCCCCAGAGTGACAAATGGCTGTGAGAAAACACTGGATAATAATCTCTCCTGCTGGCAAAACTGTAGCTGGAAGTGATTAAGCCTTTAGGGTCCTACTGATGTCAGGGTTGTTAGTTTCCCTTGTCAGGTGGGATAACTATCTGATAAAATTAATACAAATACATATCATTAGCAGATAGAAAATACACACACCAAAATAAACAATTGTTTATGTTGATATACAGAAAATCTATTCCTAATTGCTCTTCAGTCCTGAGTCAAGCATTGTTTGAATACACCCTGTTCAAAATAATTTTATCTTTTAATCATCGTTGCAAGAAAGACATATCAAAGAAAAGAAAGCATATTTTGCAGTGAAACCTTTGTTCCTGTGTTTTTTCTATGTTGGGTTATTATTTTTCTACATGTGATATTTATATTATTCCAATATTATTAAGCATATTCACTCAGGGAATTAATCATCACAGACTTTGTCCAAACTTTATTTATTACTGTTTTTAAATGTTCCTTACAGAAATCTGTGGGACTAGCATATCTCATTTGGCATTTGATATATTCATCTCATCCCCTCAGAAAATGATGCCCCTAAGCAAGATGTTGCACCGCTTTTCTCAAAACCCCTCCTAAATGGCCTTTAGCATATAATACCCAGTAAGTGAATTCATAACAATAACAACAGAAACATGTTATTTTCTCCCCTCAAATTACTGGTTAATACCATTTAGACTGTGAGCTTTTCCAGATTTGCAGAAACTTTATCTTTGTGCCTTATATACTGCAGGGCTCATTACAGCTGAATAAATGAAATTCTAACAACTACTTAGTTACAATTGCCTTCACTAACAAACATGTGTTTAAAAGGGCTCCTCTCCATTCTTAGAGGGCTTCTTTAAGAGGTGGTTCCAACTAACTATATTGTAATTCAAAGCAATGTCAGTATTTATTTCGAAACAATAACGTGTGAGAGAAAATTATGTCCAAGCTTAGCCCAGAGATCAGGATTAAACCTCGTGGGTGACACATTTGAGACTTCTTATAGCAGAAACCCAGGCTTCTTAAGATAATCTTCTGAAATATTGTTAGAATTTGTTGAAATCTCACTTAGTATGAAGTTTGTAAGACTGCTTCAGCAATGCTCTGACCTTACTGAAGAACTCTGCGAGTAAATCAAAGCCTGCAGGTAGCACACACAACTCCTATCCCTACAATGTCTCACATAAAAGCAATAATTCCAGGAGCATAAAGCCAACAGCATCAGCAGCAGTAAAATGAATAAAAGAATTCAGCAGTTACCTGCTATCTGAAAAAAGAGAAACCAAAGATTTTAGAGTTTCTCTTTAGCTTTAGGGTCCTGCAGAGTACGTTCACATTCTTCACAAAAATTGCCCAATGTTTTTATCTAGGGTGGGATGATTCTGCTCTAAACACCTGTATTGCCCTGGGACACTTAAGGAGAAATCTGTTTGATTTGTTTTGATTTGGACAGAACTGGGCCTAAGCAAGACAGAAAGAGAAAGAGTAGCAGTCTTGCGTCTTCATGGAAGTGGCTTGAATGAAAAAAATAATCAATTCTGAATTAAAGGCTTCTGAGGATGCTCATCATTTTGTACCACAGAATTATTTAACTGAGGAACATTTTCGTAGATTAAATGGAACAGACAATCTAATGATATTTAAAAAGTCAAAGAAAATGTCGCTTTATAGGTTAAAAGCTATGCTGAATTATTAGCCAGATCTTTCATGAGAGACTTAGGGAAAATGATGCCAAGGATGCAGAGAATGCGATCATATTTTCTCCTTCAGTAAGTAAAGAAATCCTTGAATTTTATAAATTCAATCTTATACAAGGCAGAAATATTATCTAGCATGAATCCCTGCTACAATTACTAGTAGAAAGAGTAGCAATGTCAGAAATTTACAATGTGTTTAATTGCAAGCACAATGACATTTTCACAGCTAATATGCTGAATAACAAAAGCATGATTTATTTATAATCATGAAATCATATTATAAAGTCTGAGCAAAGTCAGATTTTGAGGACTGTTAATTTATCAGGGTGGTGAGTATTCTGGGCGTGAAGACAGCAAAGCCTTGAAGCATACAGGTTTTGCTGGATTGGGGGCAGAACGTACATCGCCTTTCAGGGTTAAGTTATCGGTTGATGATGAGATCTCATCTTCCTTTTGACCTTAAGAATGAAAAGACATCAGCAAAAATATTTTAAGTGTTAAAATAACCAAACAAGTAAGAGGATCTGTTGTAAGAAATTCTATCAGTTCTAATGAAAGAAATAAAAGTAGCATAGTAGAGTAGCTACTAGAGCTGTTATTTCTTTCTGAATCCCAAATCCAGGGGCAGATTTGTTGAGTTATCTGGAAGGCTATCCTCCTCCTCCTTTATTGCCGGCTCCTTGGAATATACACTGTGTTGTGATGACAGAGAAATTTCCAATCTGACATCTTCCTTATGAAGGCTGCAGTCCAATATTCAAATCTGCCTGCAGCTGCGTTTTGTTCAGTAACACCTACTGTGCAAAAAGAAACATAACAAGAAAAGTTCCTACCCTTATTTCGCTTTGCTAAGTGTTACAGCCAAAAGCAAGCGAAGAAAAAAACTATAGGCCAGACTCAAATGGGGTTTTAGGCACTTCTACAGGGGGCATACCTTTGGAGCACTGGACTGCTTAAATTTGAAACTCTCTGCTTAAATTTGTACTCTCGGAAGATCTTCCCTGACTACCTAAAACACAGATTCTTTTCACAGACAGAATATCAAATTAACCTAAATTATTTCATTAAAAATGTCAAAATGGGACTCTAATAGACTTTGAACCCTCTATAAAAATTTTTGCCTTTCAGATCACTATTGGGTATTTTCCATTACGTTTCTTTCTGTAATGCAATAAGAATCACACTAATGATCTGAAATGAAAATGTGCCACACAGAACATTTGATTAAAATGTATAATATTAAGGAACAATGATTCATTGACAATCATAAATTTATAATACTGATGGCAGATGAAATTGTATCATTTTCCTGCAAGCAATATACCCTCCAAGAACAGGTGAATTTGAAGTCATTCCTAACATTGAATTATGTAGACAGAAACTATGTGGAAGAGCACATGAAAGTGACCTTTAGTCTGATTGACTATCACATCCTATTATGCATACGTGTTCATAGAGAATGAGGTATCTCCACTGATTCAATAGATTAACATCACTTGGGTATCACTATTGCATAGCATTGCCTGTGTAACACGAGTGGAATTACTGATTACAATTAGAAGTTGCATAAAAAAGGTGAGAGGCAGACACTGGACAGATATAAACCAGTGTAGTTACAATAAAGGCACTAAGGCTGTGCTGGTTTGGATAAGGTTGATAAAATGCAATTATAATACAGAAATGGATCTGTATTATAGCACTCTCGATCAGGGTGTAAAAAGGACATTCCAAGGTGCATAAAATAACATTTTCATGGTAGAAACTTTACCTTAGCTGTTAATATATGCTAACCAGAAAGATTTTTGCAAGTTATTTAATACCACTTATAAGATAAACCATTTTCATTTTTGTTTATATAATAATACAGGCATTTTGTTTCATTACTTCAGATGAAAAATGTTGATGGAGAAATGCTGCAAAAAAAGCCCAATATCCACATCTCGTCATTAATATTGTATATACCTTGTGCTGAGCTTATTGATTATATCAAAAGAAGGAAAAAATCATATAACTCTCTACATGGCATAAACAGCTGATCTTGCTATGATTAGAAGGCTTTTCTGCACAAAACTTACTTCTATTCCAGATGACCAAATCCCAATGCCAGAAAGTTACATGAAATAACTGCACAGATAGTAAAATTAAAATATCTGTTCTAGCAATTGTTTGGGAAGAGCTGGAAGCACACTGGAGACAGGATTAAAATTCAAAAAGACTTGGACAAATCAGAAAAAATAATTTTAAACCCTCAAGAATACAAGTACAAAGTGCTTCTTGAAGAAAGAATGACTTGGCAAAATTAGCAAACCTTCAGATACAGGTTTATGTCAGCATCAGGGAACTGTTTATCAAGGACACAGACCTGTAGAAGTGAGTTCACAGATGAGTATCAGGAATGAAAAGCACTCTTAACAGAAACAACTTGAAAAAGCAGGGGGTTTTGGTCTAGGGAGGATAAGACTGAAGGGAAACAATATGATGGTCTTTGCTCTTTGCAAGGTTCACAAAAAGGAAAAGAATCATCCAATGTTTGTTGGGTAACAGAGAGTAAATAACAAGCTTCGTGAAAGATTTATAGTAAGGGTTTTTTAAATCATCCTAACAGAATCAGTCAGATTTCCTGGCCATGTTGTGAGCTCATCATTGCTTTAGTTGTTTCAAAACATTTGTCAGAAATGGCTCAAGCCTTAGAGCTAGGCAGCAGACTAAATGACCACCTGACAACCTTACCAGCTTTTTTGTTATGTTTCTATGAAAAATGACATTGCCTTAAGAAGAGAAAATGACCCCTCATACATTATAAATCCTTTTCTCTAAGTACAGCCCACCAAGGATCTTCAGTTGGGTCAAATGTGACTTTGGATTGTTAAATCTTTGAGACAGGGATTGTGCATCTACTTGAGTCTGTGATACATTAGCAGAGCTGTTGATAAAAACTAAGAAATCATACCGGTAACCCTAGTTCTGAAGAGGCTGCTATAGTGCTGTGAGTGAGCTCCCAGCAAAACACACACACAAGGTCCTGATGATGGGCTCCTTCCACCTTCTTCCCCTCCAGATACTTGGATAATGGGTGACTATTTAGTGCCTATTGACTATGTAGTAGTCCAGTAAGTTCCAGTAAACGTTTACCAAGAATGTTTTATCAAGTGCAGAAAGGAATATACAACACAGATTCAGAGAGGATACCAAGATTTCTAATTTTACAAACACACAGAACTAATGAATCATGTCAACCTTCACCTACATCAGATACTTTATTACCTGAACCTAATCTGACTAACGCTTAAAGATCCTGTCATTAATAGCTGCCTTTGAAATCAAAGTCTCTGATTTGGTTTTCTTTTACATTTGGGGTGTCTTCCTAATCAGCATCAGAAAAAAAAATACTAATCACCCAAATAAAGAAAAAAAAGGATGCATTTTAGTAGATAGATTTTTAAAGTTTGTATACTATTTTCTTCAATATGTATTTCTGTGCCTCTGTGAAGAATAACCACTTAGGAAGCAGAATTGCTTTTTAGTCTAATGAACCAAAACATCTGTATGCAAGATCAAGTGCACAGTTTCAATTATTAAAACAACATTCCTTCTGGCTTGTAGGAACATTAGTGTTGCCTCCTCCAGGGTAAAGGATGGAGAAAGCAGTTATTTACTGGTGTTTGAGTTTTGTAATGTTTCTCTTCAGCACTTAGAAAATGTAATTTCCTGTGAATGGGGCTTGTGTTATCATCCATCACAACCTATTTGTGCTGGCTCCTCACTAATATCGCTCATAACAGCTTAGACTGATAAGATGACTGTGGTCTTTTCCAAAAACAGATGCTTGGACCCAAATCAAAACAGTTACTAGTTAAACAATATGTGTTAGGGCAATACCAGCAACACACAGCAAGCTTTCTCTTCTCAGCTCTCTGACTTTAATGAAAGATCTCCTTTATCTAATTTGTAGTGTACCTGGAGTATAGCCCTACTGCTGTCACCAGACTGTATTATTAGTAATTTAACAGCACTGAAAGCTGAATGAAAGCAGCTGTCAATCAAATTCTAAAATTACCCAGTTATTTGATTTTTTGGTGCTATACAGTGGGAAGCATACACCAGCACTTTTGTGTGTATAGTAGGCAGAGATATTATTTTTTTCACATCATTCTATACATCTCTTGAAGCTCAAAACCTGGTATTTTGATACTGAGAGCTGTACCCCGAACGATTAGAAGCACACAAGCAAAACTGAGACATATGAAAACTTTAAGTACAAAACGCATGCAAAGCCAGTCAGTTCTGCTTAGTTCTGAAAGATGAGCCAAGGTACACAGCAAGTTAATTGACTAAAAAAGGCATTTAAACAAATTTTTGGTACCACTATTGCTTGTTTACACGTTGGCAGAACAATATGCTGCTTTCAGGGAGCAGGAGATAACACTTTTTAAGACTGATTAGCTACAAAATGCAAATTTTATTAGTAAAGAATTATTGACTGAAGATTGCAGCAAAAGCCTTTGAAAGCTGGAAAACTACAACGTTTTTAGCCAGAGAAGGTTTTTCAGAACCCTGGGGTATTTTTTTTATTAGGATAAGAGACTTACATTTCTCAAACTGATGATCTTAGAGATTTAAGTTTGAGCAAAGAGCTACTTGGAGTTGGCTAACAACAAAGCTCCCGGCAGGGTATTTGTGCAGCTATTTCTGACTTCTCTGGAATGATAAGCACTTTACCTCCCATTAAATCATTGACATAATATGCTTAATATTCTTTGTACTCAGAAAACAATTTTTATCATTAGTAATTGATATGTGAAAATATTTTTGAGTTCTTCAAAGGGAATAAGTTTATAGAGAATCTCAAGCACAAGACAAGGAGAAAACCAGACTCTGAGGGCAGAATACAATACTTCTTGTCACATTCAGCCTTCAGTGCCTGAGAAACCTTGTGCGTTTAAGTCAGGTCCCCATGAACAGGTTATAGATGGGGCTTCATATAGTAACTGCAGTGATTTCAGCAAAGCTCTAGATGATTTCTGGGTCCTTAAAACTTTCGAAGTTTCCTCTTAGTCTCCTTCTATGGAGCTCAACTTTGCAAATATTTTTGTCAACTGTGTGAGTGGCACTGGTTCCTTCTTAAACATCTGAAGAACAAGTGGCTTCAGATTGGGAGATGGAGTGGAGTGGTACAGAGGTCACAGTGAAAGAGGAAATTTTACTATGATGTCAAATTTAAGAATTTGAGCATGGGAATGGTGTCAGGGAGTAAAATCTTAGCAAAACTTATCCCATCACAGAAAAATGTTATTTTCACATCTGTTCCCTTATATACTTTTACAACAAAGATGATATCTAAATCAATTTATTGTATTTAATTTATTTAGTTTATTATCATACTTATTATATATAACTGAAATAAAAATAGCCAGATAAACCACACTCTTTCCTACACCAGAATTTTCCCTTTACTTAAAACATAATGTCATGAAATTGTCCCATCAAAGTGAAAAGCAAATATCGATTGTATTCTTCCATCTCAAGTTGACATGGAAACAGAAAATTATTTTCTTCTCAGTCTATCGTACTGTATAGCACAGATATAATGCAATGGGGGATCACCATTAGGTGTGCTCTCAATCAATATAGCTGTATTCAAACCTTCTTTTTTTAACTCTGGGAACAGCCAGACAACGCCTTCTTGTGTGATACACAGGCTTACACTGGTGGCTATTAACAGAAAATGATATTTGTTTGAGCATTCAGTGGCACTGTAAAAAGTGGTGTGAATTATAAAACAAGATGAATGGTTTAACAGAGGCCTAACTTTAGAGAAGATTCTTCCCATGTTATCATTATTTTCTAGACCCTACTCCAGATTTTCATGTCTCTGAATGGATTCTCATACTCACAAAAATGCCTGATGAACTGCAACCCAACAATGTTTATATAATTTCTTCCCAAAGAAGGAGTCCTAATTGGTATCCTGTGGAAGCCGCTGACTATTGAAACAAGATATAACATCAACCTATATTGATGAGCAGGGTCAGAGTTCAGAACAGTAATTTCTTATTTGTAAGAATACGTAGCTTGTAAGCCCCTGATATAAAAGATTTGAAGACCTTGAAAATCTGTGATGCATGGTGTGCATGAACCAACTAATGTACCATCGACAGAGCTGCAGGCAGCTTTTAAATCTAATGCAGATGAGTAGAAATACAATAGGAAAAAATGACTTATTTTTAGAAAAGTTTTATTAAACTAACAAAAATTCTAAGGAATCCTCTAACAAAGAAAATTAATTTATCTCCATTTTTGACAACATATTTGTTGTATGTATTTAATGTTCTGAGGAAAATCACTTATCTGGTAAATTACAAATTGACCAACGAAAGCAAACATAGTGAGAATTAAAGATTTAAAATTTGACTGTAGCATTTTTACGGGGTTGCTTTTGAAGTGATGTTCACTTCTTTGTTCAGTTCAGTTTTTAGTATTTCACTTTTTTTTCTTACTTTCACTTGATTTAAGCAACAAAATGTAGCTTCACAGGTAAGGAATATGTGAAGAAATCAGAAGTCTCCCAGAAACCGTAAGCCCCATGCAGCACATTCCATTAAAGGCAGTAGGATTTGTAGTCTAATGCAATCTGTCTCAAATTTAGGGTGACTAAGGAGAGAAGAGCAATTCCCTGAACTGGGGTGATGGCACATGTCTGTGTGAGTAAGAAAGGAAGAAGAAACAAGAAATCCAAGAAAATTCTGATTTACTGGGGTAAGGAGGAAGGGGGTGCAATTCCTCCATGTTGTATCACAAAATATAGTATCAGACACTGGGGAGAGGGCTTGTAAAGCTCTCTTCTCCCTGCCAGGCTAAGCCCAGCAGTACTGGTGTGTTGGATGTGTCAAGGCACAGGAGATGTGCTGAAGGGACCCCCGGAAGAATCACGCACAGCACAACATGGCAGCATGTCACATCTCTTCCCACCTCACCCTGCTGAACCTCACTGCTCTGCAGACCTTTCCAAGGGCCTATTGGTCATGGGGATCCCTACAATTACTGCAAGTGGTTGCTGTGTTGTGAAGATTTGTTTATTTCTGCTCCCTTGGTAAGTGGGCTGAGGCTGGGGGCTCTCCACTTTGCAAGACAGTCTGTACCTCATTCTTCTGACAGAGCTGAGAGACAAACTGTTTTAATAAAATCATAAAAAAAGGACAACCACAATCTAAAACATTTGCAAAGAAAGTTTTGTCCCTTCTGTCATCACTTAGAATCAGAAAATACTATCAGGGATGCTTGTGCTTTCCTTGAGAACCAGAAGATGTGCTTGTTAAAGGCATTTTCTCATGCCCAAGCAAATTCAGAATGTTTCTCATTATATACCTTCTGAAGGAGCTCTTCTGCTCTCTCCACTGCTTGTTTTGTACTGACTTTTGTATTCATTTGACTAATAATGACTGAGACTGATTATTTTGCTGAGTTAGTGTTTAGCTAGATCAGTGAGCTGAACTCGCCATGAGCTCACACGATCCCTACTTTCAACATGAGGAAGACAGAAAAACATGTGGCAAGATAGATACTTGCAGCTGGACATCATGATGGGACCCTCACTTTGGTACATCTAGTTCACAGTCAGATTAGATGTAGCATACTGTGAAATGGCACCCTAATGATCCTTTTAAAGTCATTACTTACCATTTAGTGCTAAAGACAAAGTTATAGGCTGTATTGGGTGTGAATGGTATGCTTTTATTCATATTCTAGTGGTATCTATTCTACACTAAGATGAGTCTGATTCCTCACCTTATTCTGCAGGAGAGACTGTTCACCACAATATCTAGCTAAGATATGAAAGAAAGAAAGGCATCTGAGCTAAAACTATCAGAAGATACCACCAGATACAGAGGTGAACATTTTCATGGTGGGATAATTGCTATTTCTGTTAATTAGCTCTTCCTAGTCAGTATATGTTTACAGACAGAACCATGAAGTGATACATTTCTTGAATCAACATGTCTCTGCAACTTCAAGCTTTTCAGAACTCTGAGATAATTAAAACAACTCTCTGTTCCTTTAGAAGGAACAGTATTTCTCGAGAAAAAAAACATTTCACCCGCAATGTGGCCCTTGTGATCTAAAAAATTGTCATTCATTCGGGCAGCAAATATACTGAATCAAACCAAAACAATATATTGCAAAACAGCCTCCATGGGAGCTGTATGATGTGCATTAAAACTTTACTATCAAAGATCACTTTTGGTGTATCTCACAAAATGAACACCCAAAGAAGATGAGGTGTTCAGCATTGAAAAGTACTAAAAACATTCACCCCAAAGCCACTGCTTTTCTGCGTGCAAAGCAAATTACTATCCTTATCAACAGCTGAAGCTGAAAATACACAGGGCTTGAGCTATTTTCAGGCAGAGGTTACATAAATTATTGCCATTGTCATTTTACAATTTTGAGAACTAAAGAATATAAATTATAAATCTCAATTTTAAGGGAAAACTTAACTCAATGGAAGAAACGAGTGCATTTCTGATTTTCATTCTACATCCAGTCCATGAAGTCTCACAAATTTAAACAGCTAATAGACACATTGTTCAGGCATAGTTAGGTCCATTGAGATTTGGGTGCCCACCAATGTATTTGCTTCAGATATCAAATCAATTGCATGTTGTTTTTTCCAACAGGCTAGAAAATAGAAATAACTTAAGTGTTAATGAAAAAGCTACAGGTGCATGGATTTGGTCAACTAACAGACCTAAGAAGTTCTGACATAGAAACACCTGCGGCAGCTTCATTAATGGCTGTTGCCATGGAAACACAAAAAAGAGAAGGAAAAAAAATTGGGGGATAAAAAAAGATGAAAGCAGCTTATGTGGATGCCACTCTGTGTTTATCATCTTGGTAGTTTAGAGTTAATTTTATAACAATAAAAAAGTGCCAGAATGTTTCTGCGATTTGCAGGTGGAAGCTACACTTTCTTTCTTCATTCTTCTTGTTGTCAGGAAGGAAAGGTGAACAGATCAGTTTTACTGGAGCCCACAAAGGTCATTTGAGAAAAGACCAGCTCAGTATATGAAGAAGGGTGTACGTCGAGCCTTTGCTTTATTTGTTTTTATTAGCGATATTAAGACATTTAGCTAGTTAAAAATACTTCTTTACAGTATACTTACAAATATTGCACTCAGCCAACATGTAGCTTACTCAACTGTACAAGTTTCTTTAACTTCCTTTTTACCTAGAGACTACAGACTTTTACAGATAGTCTGGCAAGCTACAATAAGGTCTGAGCTGAACAAGAACTTCAACATGAAAACATGCTGTAGCACTGCAGCAAAACAGACCTTCTAAAAATCTCTTTTTAATTCTTACAGAAAGCATACGGAAGCTATGCTAAGTGATTCCAGGACATTCAGTCTGGAAGTTAAAGACGAGAATCACTGTTTCCATATGAAAATATGCAAAGATGAGTAGCATAACTTATCAGTCAAGATTTTATAACTCCTTCATAGCCCTAAAGTTTTTCCTCTGGAAAGGAAGCAACAATAATTCCTCCTGAAGTTCTCCTAAATTCCTCCATCGGTTTTTAGTGCAAGTTGTATCAGGACTATGCTTACCAGAGGATAAAAGCCTCCAGCTAGCACCAAATCTTACAGTAACTGCTCGGGAATTTGTTAGGGTAGCTTGAAGGCACTTATTTTCTCCTATCCTCCCAGGAGATCACATTGCGAACAATAATTTCCTTTAGAAACTGTTAATATTGCAAACACGTGTCCTGAAATACCAGCTGATTTAAAAGAGTATTTCGTGTTCATATTTCATTTGGTTGTTTTTCATAGCTGGCAATCATCACCGCTTTAGTAATCTGCCTTTGTTGAACACTCCTTAGGCTATTGGTTTGGGTTTACTTGCAAAGATGACTTTTTTTGAGTTTTCAAAGTTTAAATATGCTAAACTGTGAATCTGCTTTTCGCTCTACAGATGCTGTCTCAGGATATAACATTCCCCAGACAGCAATCTATTCTGAGAGGCAAGATCTCCCACAGTCTTGCTTCCTAGGCTCTATGACTAACACAGACTGTCCCAAATGCTTCAAAAAACATACTTTTCCAGAGTACGTTTGACCAACAATTTGGTTTACAATTCATCTCCTCAGAATCAAGCAACAGTTATAGCATATGAGATGTGCAACTTGCAAAACCCTCCAATATACTTTCTCCTTACTTTAGGTATCCCATCAAATACATACATTAAAAAAAAAAACAGGTGTAAAATTATCCTATTTCTATTTCTTTAATTATTTTTTCCTTTCTACTTGTGTTAGTGTTCTGTAAGTAGCACAGTGTCCTTCCTCGCCTCTTGGACATGAATTTTTGCCCCTCAACAAAACCTCTCTTGTCCACTATCCCTCACTCCAAAACACATGGTCTTTTACAACTTCATCAGATTATGTCCAATACCTTTCTCAGGTGATCAAAGATAAACTGTGGCAACATTCAAAATGGCTCAAAAATACTTTTATGTAAATAAAGATAACTGAAGCTTGACTGTTCTTCATTAGTTCTTTCTTCAAAATACAGGTGGAAATATAACAAAGCATTCTTGGAGACGACCCAGAGTGAAAATAGAGTTTTCAGCCTGACACAGATACAAGTACAGAGTTCACATTCTCAAAGTGAATTCAGAAATTATACATAGGCATATTCCCTAAATCACCACAGCAATTATTGTGACCTAGAACAAGTAACTTAATTTTAAAGTAATTTTAATTATGGACATCGTTGAATTGCAGATGTTTGGGAGAGAAACTGGGGCAAAGCTTTGCCACATCTCTGGTGCAATGTAGGTTCTGGGAAGGAAGCCCCTGTGCGAATAGTTCAGGATTGAAGTCCTACTTCAGTCTTGGTCCCTGGGGTTTATTGTCCAGTTAGCACCTCGCAACACCTACAATTTCTTTAGCACATTTCAGTGAACTTCACTAAATTGCAGGGTTGGATTACAGTTTGGCCAAAAAATATGGTTTGGCAAAATAATCTGCTTATTGTAAAAATGTTTAACTAAGAGCTTTATAAAATACTCATGTGAAGTGATACTGTGTAAACATCTTTGTGGGTATGTATAGCTCTGAGGAAATACCAGAAAAAATAAATAGCTAACAGCAAAGGACTTGAGGGTTTTTTGTGACTATTCTTATTTGTATTTAATAATTTTGCATACCTTTTTTCACTGGCTGTTTTTGACAGTTGTAAGTACACTGTATTTCATTCAAAAATGCATATACTATACTCAGCCTTTAGCTTTTTGATTGTTTGTTAGCTGAACTGACAGTTTAAGGGGAACTCTTTGGCTATCTCTTTAGACATAAATTGGCTTTTGAAGCTGTAGTTTGCCTGTTACAAACAACAATTTGTTTATCTAAACTGTTTTTCCTTTTAGCTAAGGAAAATACCTGAAATACCTGTTATGAAAATGATATAAACCTGTTGAAAAGTTAATAAAGACTGTGTCCCTTACACATATCCCACATTATGTTTAACTAACATTGAGTTTATTTTTCTACAATTAATATAAGCATTTTAGCTTAGTAGGTTTTTTAGTAATGAATTAACCCTTTAATGAAGAAGTCCTCAAGTGTTACAGTTCAGTTCTGACATTTTTGGGGGGAGTTCAGCATACCATCCTATATCTTGCATTAGTGGTAATACAAAACACGTCTGTCTACCAAAGACAGACACGCTGCTATCTGTCCTCATTAAGAGAGACTTTCGCTTCAAATCCTTCCACTATAAAAAAAGAGATAACCATCTCCTATTTCCTTGAACATATAATGTAGTAAAACACACATGTGGGCATTTACGAAAGAACCAGTGATTCACAGTAACACCTTACACATTACTCCTGTGGCCATAATCTCAGCTTCATACTGCACGCATAAGATACTGCTTAATTATACAGCTCAACTTCCCAACCTCTCTTCACATTGCCATTATTTCCTGTTCCAGCTTGACACAGGTTTTCTCCCAGTTTTTGTTGTACCATCTACTTGGATATTTCAGAGATTCAATGTGCTTCAGGCATTGACCAAAAAGCTTCTCTCCCAATAAACCATACACTCAGAGTAACTCTGCTCTTTACCAGTCAGATGTAAATGGAGCACAATACAAACTACAGAGAATATGCTCTGCTCTGGCATAAGCCATGGAAAAATGTAAAACAGACATAAAGAAAAATCTCCTTCCTGCTTGTGTGGAGATAAGCGTAATAGATGTACCAGAAATGACACTAATACAGAATATTCCCATCTGCTTCATTGACCAGGAGGAACTGGTATCCCAAGCACTGGGAAATAAAGGTTAAATTCCCTACATTGTCATGGACTTTTAAAGTGATCTTGGTGAATCATAACTTCTTGTGTCTTATAATATATACATAAGAATAATAAACCACACTCCCTTTGTCTGCTGTGCCTATCTTTTTAAACCAAGGACTGCAGAGATTAATACATTGGAGAATCAAGTCATTATGTACCTGCCGGTCAATAGAAATACCAATAAAGCCAGTGAGGATCTCAGAATGAAAGACAGAAGGAGAAGAAAAAATATAAGCAAAGAAAATCTCTGTAACTACATTTTACTGAGGAACGTAGCTAACTTGGTAGGTGTATCAAAAAGTCCCAAACGGTGCACATAATTGCACACATAGCTTAGCAAAGATGTCAAGAGAGACAATATTTACCATTTTTTCCTTGGGAGGAGGGTGTAGAACTGGCAGTAGAAATCTGCCTCTTGTTTTTTTCCTATGATGCCCTAGAACCTGGTGTACATCCTCAGCAATTTAACAGGGTACTAGAATTTATATGAGTCCTCCACTAGCAGAAAAAAATCCCAAACAAAAAACCCATAAAAATCGCCCCATCATCTAAAACCAGCAAAAAACTAGAATGTTGTTGATCTGACAGTAGACAACAATGTTGGCATGAGATGAAGAAGGGAAATTGGAAATGACAATTCCTATCAGACCAAGATAGAACAAAAATGAAATTGCTCTCAGACATAAAAGGAAATGATGGAGATAATTTAAAGCAAAAGTTCAGAAATTTGTGATGAAATTAAAACACAGCTACTAAGGGTTTCTCATTGGCAACAGATAAAGTCCTTGGTAATACAGCAATATCTAAGAATGCTATGAGTCTAGAAAACTCTCCTACACAACTACCAGAGATCAAAGGATGGACCAGAAACATGGACCACAGTTTCCAGTGGAATGAGGGATGTCAAGACGACATCAGACACCTTCAAGTTTAAAAGAGATGACCTGAAGGAAGAGCCTCGGGAAAACATTTTTAGATGGAAACAGAAAGTTGAAGTTTGTGGCAGAAGAACAAAGAAATTTCTCCGCCAGAAAGGGAGGAACATACAAGGTTTTACCAATAACCTTATCTCCAATTTTAACTCATAGAGATTCAGAGGAGGAGCAGATTGTTCATCTCATGTTACAGAACAGGGGGAGAGGGGAATCTTTGTGTCAGTTTTGGTAAAAAGGAGTGTTTCCATTTATGGATGAATGTATGAATAAACAATAAAATCAGCCCAATAGAGAAACTGACACAACCTGTGCAAGTAGAGATTATTCATTCCATCTTTTTGCATCTTTATGTATGTTAATATCAAGAATTCCTGAACCCAATAGGTATTAAGATCAGTAAAATATTCTGTAACAGACTGTTAAAGAAAAGGTGTTTTCAAGAGAACCAGAAAAAATATTGAAAATCTTTTACATTGTCAGTTATTTTACCTTGAAACAGAACAAGAGCTATAACTGATGTTCAATGAAAGATACATTTAACAAGGCTGAAAAGTAGATGTGACCTGCAAATCCTTACGGTGAACAAACTGAAATTTTGTAAGAATATATTGCTATGATACCTCTGATAGGCAGCTGAACAGAAAGTATTGCAAAAAGCCAAGCTTCCTAACTAAATATTGATATGAAAGCACATTTTTATGTTTTTAAAAGAGCGTATTGCAATGTGGAAGAGGACCTGCGTAAAGAATGGGAAACATATGATAAGATCTGTTACAATTTTAATAATGGTTTTTTGAATACGTAATCAATTTGCCAGAGTAGTGGGATACAATTTTAGCATAGTATGCTGAAAAATGTTTAAAAAAAAAAAAAAAAAAAAGAAAGGGTTTAGGAATAAACACTGGATAGACTAGATTGTTTGGGATGGAGCTTAAGGAAATGACAGCTGTTCAGAGAATGAGTTTCCCATAAAAGGGTCAAGTGCATGCAAAATGTTAGCCAGTCTGGCACTTAAAGTAGAGCCTTGTGGGGTTCTGCTTCCATTGCAGAAGGGTTATTTATCTTTCCAGAACACGAGGCCCTTGTGGGAAGGAAAACCCCTTTCAGGCATTTGAATGTGATCTTCAGAATTTCAAAATCTGAGAAACCACCTTGCAGTCATTCCCATATCCATATTTTCTTCTTAGACACCTATTTAACAGAAGCAAATGGCAAAATAGTGACACAAAAATACAAAGTCAAGGGGGATGACTAATTATAGCAAGTTTACATTTCCTTTGGGTGCTTTTTGCCTTTTATCTGCAATTCAGCCTTGAAATAATTGCGTTCATATTTTCCTGCCTCATAAAATTCCGAGTTACTTTGGATTATTACATTTTAATTATGAAATGAAGGGGGGTTTATCTGTTATTTGGAAACTTAAAGTTATAAAAGGTATTTCATAAGATGAATAAAAAACCAGAGAAGTAAAAAAGTGGGTGATTCACAAATTGCACGACTAAAAGAAAAACTGTTGGAAAATTAAGCCTTCAAGCTGCCTATAGAAATTCTGATGCAATTAAATGAAAAAAAAAAAGTTAAAAAACCAAAGTGGTGAGGCAGATTCATCTCCTTGAAGAATCTGTTGTCAAAGATGCTACAGCTGCTTAAGATTCTGCCAAATATGAGATTATCAGCATCAGATTCCAATAATCATCCTTAGCTGCTGAGAACTAAGAAAAGATGTGAACACGACCTTTCCCAGTCCCACTAGATGGAATTGTGTTTAAGTTTTAAGAAAAAAGGATTTTTTGTCTGCCAAGAACACGAAACAGAGTAAAGCCATATCTAGACGGAGGATCCCTTTGGCACAGACTGATATGATATTGGCATGATGATAAGTTCTGAGGTTGCGAAAAGTTTTAGTGATAATACCACAAATATGAGTGATATTTTTGATAGAGTAGAATGAAAAAAGCCCTATTATTTTCATTTAACTTCCATTAAAGTGGAATATATCTATTTCTACGCATTCTTTTATTTATCCCTGTATTTATGAAACCATGATCATTGTTGTTAAGAATTTTAGTGCAACCAAATGCTGCAAGTAAGTTTTGTGGTGAGGGATTTCTAAGAACCTTCCACAAGTAACAATTGGTTGCACTGAAAAGGAAAGCTTAGAAGCAGAAAAAAAGTACAGTAGAAGAAAATCTTCAGAGCTTATGACACAATAGCGATTCAGATACATCTAGTTATCTCTCATCCCTTTTCCATATGTGATAGTACTGCTTTCTAAGCACTTCTTAGGCTATCAGAGTGGCTCACAAAACTATTCTGGAAGAATTTCTTCCAGCTCTTCTGGAGCTATTCTGGAAGAATTTCTTCCTCCTTTCCCTAGCCCCACAGAACACAGCTATACAGGGCCTGAATATTTTATTGCATTCTCTCATAGGAGGAATCATCTATGAGTAAGACACCATTTCTGTACCAGCAACAGCACAATACTAACCTGCAATAATACCATTGCCTGATTTGATTTTTACTGTGGCAGAGGAACTCTGCCTCCGCATATTAATAGAGAACATTTTTAACATGGTTTGTTGGAGACCCATAAATTTCCACAGCAATCCAGCCGCTACCTCATCTCTAGCACAGCCAATTGCTCAGAGGTCTGCAGGATTTATTTATGTTTTTCAACTCAGCAACAGAATGTATGGTTTACAGAGCAAAGGCTTTTGTGCGTCCATGAAACAACTGCAGTACCCATGTATCACTGTGTGGTAATTGTTGGGAAAGGTTGATTTTATAACGATGACTAATGCACGTTTCTGGGTACTTTGGAAGCAACATCAGACCTAGTTTAAATGAGAGGGTTTTTTATAATCGATGTGTCTTGCAATCTTCCCTAATTTTTTGTGCCATAATACAGTGACACCACATGTTAATGACAAGTAGTGTCTGAGTTGTTGATATTCACTGGTGTTCACTTTATACGTCATCTTTATCACTGAGATTTTTCAAGATAAGCCCAAGACAACACCATAAATTAGGTCTAATGGCTAACCATAGATTTGATTCTACCAAGCTCTAATTACTCTGATGCTATTATAACTTTAAGTTTAGTCTAGGTTTAAGCACAGTTCATTCAACAGGTTTTTAAGTGCACAGACTTTAATGGGAATAATTGCCTTTTAATTTACACATTTCTGTAATTGTTTTCCTGGAAAGAAGAAATGTGGTTAGCACCCTGCAGCACCGAATTCTTTGTAAGTAATGTCCTTAGAAAGATAAGGGTCAGATGAAAAGTTTCAAGCTGTTGGAATGCCTGTGTTACCAGAGGACAGACAATGCTACAGTCTTATTTGGAAGTAAAACCTCAAGCACAATATTTTTATTAACACTGTTTGCACATATTTTCGTGTTTGGTTTACTGTGGTCTCAACTGAAAATATCAGTCTGACATCCAGTCTTTCATCTTGATCAACCTTTTTTTATGTAGACAGGAAGAATGAAACTGAAAAATAAGAAAATATATCTCTCTACATCTCTCTCTAACACTTCCTCCATCTTTAACACCAGTCATTGCAACCGTAACAGTCTTTTATGGAACAGACCAAGTTCACAAAGCTGAGAGGCTAACGTAAACCCTAGTCATGGTGATAACTCTCATTTAGACTGATTCATGTAATGTATGGAAATGTATTTAGAAATAACTAAGGTACCAATTTTTCACTCTAAGCAGGAACTTCGTGAGCAGAAAAGTTAGAAGTTACTGTCATTGAAAAGCTGCACAGTGGTAAACATCTACTTGTTTACCATAACGGATCTAAATACAAGGAGTTTTTATGGCCTCATACTCTGAAGCTTGATAAAAAGATTTCAGTAAATTAGGTTTGGACCTTTGACTGCAGGCAAATTCCAAAGTTTAGCTGACCCTGAGTGAGGGTAACTGATTTCTCTCTCAAACAGATGAGCTTTCTCTGGCTCACTGACAAATATTACTGATAAAATCTTCTTTTTGGAAAAGAACTGAAAGCCTGACAGTCAAGATAACTTCTACCTTGGCAGCTGTAGCTAGAGTAACCTCCAAGCTTGAAAAATGTAGTTGCAGGTTGCTTCAGGAGAATAGTTAATATCCCTTTTACCCTCAGCAATTTGTACAACATTTTCACCATTTATCTTAAAAAAACAGTAATTGATTCCAAGGGACAAGTTTGCTTCTTGCTAAATCAATCCATTTTGTCCAGCCTTGCTCAAAGAGGAACTTGTAACATATAATACTTTTCAATTTATTGCTGTCTGTGTTATAAGTTTTTTGTATAAAATAGCATGTATAATATATTCAATTATCTCTGTTATTTATGGAGATGGTCAATATTGCACTACATATAATTGTAATATTGTAAATTTTCTTAAATGTTTTTTTCAATGAGAAATTCTTATAAATAAATTAGAAAATTTAGTTATATCTGTCCCATTACCAGTATCTCCATCAGTACTTAAACAAAGCGGGATATTTGTACTTTGGACAGCAACTTTAATTATTCATGTTTCAAATGAGCAAAAAGTCAAACATGACCTTGCAGTAGAAGATCATGCTGTTTCCTAATAAAAAATAAAATATTAAATAAATGAAAAAGGTTACAGCTCAACAAACTCTTAGAAAACCTTGAAACACACATTTGTATGAGCTTTCAATGCACCATAATTAATCATCTTTTTGAGATATTAATTTCCTTTACAATGTACATTGGGAGGTTTGGAAACAGTGCTGTGGAAACAGTAGAAAACAGCACAAGTTTTCTCTACATGAGGTCACCTCCATAGGAAGGGTAAGAGACGGGTAAGAAAGAAGTCATTTTTACGTTAATTCCCTAATGTACACAAGTTCTCTTTTATACGTAAAAGCAGACCAGTTAACTTGCATGTTCATGTATGACAAAGCTACCACCTGTTATTATTCCCATTCTGATACCCTGTTTTCAGTTATGTCTCTAATTTTACAAATCCAAAGGTGTTTTAACTAAGATTTCCTTTTATTTCCACTGCTCTATAGAGAAGCATTGCTATTATTCCCATTGCTAGGAAAATATACTTTGTTTTCCTGACTTAAAATGTTCCTGAAGACCTTTGTCGAGCTATGTCAGCTTTGAAACCGGGACTTGAAATTTAGCAGGTAGTTGCCCATTACTTGAACGGGCCTTTGGAGTCCCCTGTAAATTCTACAAAAAATTGGCCATGATTGTAAATCTTTTACATTGTGGTTCACAAAAACACAGTAGAAATTGTGACAAATTTATTGCTAAATTCCTTATGTTCAAAAGTTCAGAATGCAAGGAAGCCAGGGATGAACAGGATTTTCTCAGCAGTAGGCTGCACACAGGTCGCCTAAAATCTGGGCAACATGAAGGAAAGGTATTCACAAATTAAGTGCTCCAGGGACAAGAGCTGGACTTGTTGAAGTAGGAGTTTGAGAATCTGAAGTTAGAAGACAATGGGAAAACCCTGAAAATGCTACTACTAATCAACAGTGAAAAGAATCTGGATTAGAAAACTTTAAATAGAAAACCTGCAGAAAAATCTTAGAAATAGATTTTTAAAGTAGGATATAAATTAGATTCCAGCTCCAGAACAGTTTTGGCTTGTGAACTGAGAAGAAATTCTGTGAAAATTGACTTTACATCATGAATATACCAATCATTCAATTATTTGAGTCGTTATATATTAAGCCAGATTTTATGTGTGTATGCTTATCTGTATCTCTATTGAGAGATGAAAAGTTTTGGCTATGAAAAAGATATTTTTTCAGGTCTTTTACCACAAATAGGCTATATTGTGACGTTGTATTGACTTCCTGATTCTAGACGGACTGAACAAAAAGTGAACTATACACAGACTTTTGCAGTCCCCAGTCCAGTATAAGTAAACAATCAAAAATAAATAAGTAATAAATAATGACTTTTAAATTAAATCTTACTTTTTTTCCTGAGTTAGGTTTCCTATTCTCTCAATTAGGAAATATTACACAGGATGAACAATCTAGTATTCCATATTTTACTCAAACAGTGAAAATTTGTTGTGGATTAAACATGTCAGAGAGCCAAAGCCTCATTTTTCACCATTCTTATCTGTATTTTCGGATGAGTTAACAGAATACTGTTTCCCTATGAGAGCTATACTCTGTATAGAACACTTTCCTTCACAGAAAAAAGTTCACATTTTCCTTTTATTCATTTCATTTTTTCAGCTACAGTAAAAGAAACACATATTTAACACTTAAAAAGTGGATCTAATTTAAAGAATTAACTTGCTTAGAGTGTACCTGTCAAAACAGAATCTATGCAGCAGTTAATAAATTTAACATGAAAGAAGTTATAAGTGCATGAAATGTAAAACTGAAAATAGTTCCCCCTCCAAATCCTGCCCAAGTGATTATCCATTGCAATTTCCTTTATAAATGAGTCATTATTTACATTAAAGCAATGTCTTAAAAAAAAAAAGAGTTGTTTTGAAACTAATTTTTAAAGAAGGTTTTTTTTTCTCCCAAATAAGAAAAAATAAGAAAAAATGATCCCATGTCTTGCTTCCTCTTCATTTGATTTTGTAGATATTGTGGGAAGAACCCCACAACATGTGGGGATCAACAAAGATGTGCATTTTTCCTTGAAAAGAGTTTTGACCCTTAAAGGGTCAAAAGGGTTTTGACCCGTAAAACTGGGAATGTCAGGAGAAAGCTTAGCATCCCAAATGATCATTTGTTTGGTTGGAAGAATTCCACTGTTCCAGGGACAAGCGGTTTCTGTGGAGGTTTTGCTGTACTAAGTAACTAACATTGGTTAATCTCATCACTTACTTTGGTAGAAGAAAACCATAAAGATGGTTGAGCATTTAGCAGCAGGGCACTAAATATAACAGCAGAGTAATTTTTGCTTAGCATTTGAACTACTACAGACTGAATGCATGGATTAAGAGTTATAGTCAGCGAGCCCAGGGAACACAAATCAATAGTTAATACTTAGAACATGCAGAAATTCTTGGAGCCTTCTCCAAATAGCCTGATAGAAAATGCAGTGTCTCATGCAGAAACTGCAAGCAGATTCCTTCAAGAATGATTGATGCTGCTGAATAGGAGCAGAAGTGCTTCACTTTACTTTCCTTATATATTAAGCTTCATGGAATATATTTTTACTACATGAAATAACCAATTAATTTATACAAAACATTAGTCAAGTAGGACAAATATCCATTTTGGGGGGAGCACTGTAGAGAACACACCACAGCAAGAATTTACTCTTCTGAAATCTGTAACAGCATAAAAGATTGAAAAACCTGATTCTTGAAAAGTCTTTAGCAGATTTTCCTAGCTATTTTTTTGTCTCCACACATATTTCAGACTGTGTTACAGTTTAACTCTCCAGTGGTCTGAAATGGGAACTTTTTTATACTGTCTTGCAATGCTGCATTCAGTAGCACTTGACACTCACTTTCCACCTGTAGGCCTGAGTTTTGAAAATATGAAAACAAGTGTGAAAATACTAATTTTAATTAAGCTGCATTTTAGGAGGATCATGGAGAAGGAATTGTAAAAGTACAAATTGTTTGCTTTACTTGAGATGACAGATAGGGGAATAAAAACTTATTAAAAGAACTAACTGGGCAAAGGGGAGTCAAGCCAGCTGAAACAGTTCAAAGAACTGGCCAAGAAGGCCAATTTCACCCTGGGGTACAAGAAGAAGACCGCGGCCAGCAGGCCGAGGGAGGTTATCCTTCCCCTCTACTCTGCCCTGGTGAGGCCGCATCTGGAGTATTGTGTCCAGTTCTGGGCTCCCCAGTTCAAGAAGGAGAGGGAACAGCTGGAGAGGGTCCAGCAGAAGGCTGCTAAGATGATGAGGGGACTGGAGCATCTTCCTTATGAGGAAAGGTTGAGGGACTTGGGTCTTTTTAGTCTAGAGAAAAGAAGACCAAGGGGGGATCTTATCCATACCTGTAAATACTTAAAGGGAGAGTACCAGGGGGATGGGAACAGTCTTTTTTCAGTGGTGCCCAAGGATAGAACAAGAGGTAACGGGCACAAACTTGAACATAGGAAGTTCCATCTTAACATGAGGAGGAACTTCTTTACTTTGAGGGTAGTGGAGCACTGGCACAGGCTGCCCAGAGAGGTTGTGGAGTCTCCCACACTGGAGACATTCAAAACCCGCCTGGACGCCATCCTGTGCAACCTGCTGTAGGTGACCCTGCTCTGGCAGGGGGGGTTGGACTAGATGATCTCCAGAGGTCCCTTCCCACCCTGACCATTCTGTGATTCTGTGAAATTTGTAGCAAAGTCTGACGGAAAAATGAGTAATGTCTTCCACAGAGAGGCAGGGAGCAAGATTCAATTATTCATCAGACTGGCTGTCTGCTTCCAGGACACATATAAGGCAGTTACTCAGGCCATTTCTCCCCTGGGACGCCACTTCTCTACTGTGGAATAAAGGGTCCCACGGAGGGGTGGGTAGAGCTCTGCCGTCCCCAGGTGGCCCAGCTCTGACAGCCTGACACCAACTCCTGTGAAAGGACTGGAACTTATTTGTTCACATTGCTCTCTGCAGACTTCAAGTACAGTAATTTAGGATCAGGATGTTGTCCAATTTGTCCCCATCAAGGGACTGACAGGTGACAGAGGTGGTTTCACCCATGTTGCTCCTGGACTGCGGTGCTTGGTGGCCCATAGTCTCCAGGGCTGAAAGTCTGGGTGGCAGCCTCTGTGCTCCAGCTGGGAGAGCCTAGCAAAACCAATTACCTTTTCTGAGCTATTTTTCTATGCCAGCCTGTGACCAAGGAAGATTAAAGGTTGCAGAAGCAGCCAAGAGGTGATTTTCCTACAAATGAATTGCCCAGAAAGGTAGATTTGTTCACAGCTATTATAACAGTTGGCCACTGTGACACAGCAATTTGCCTAAGAGATTTTCTTAAACCAAACATGTCTTTCAATTACTATATATGTGCTAGTAAAAACCAAAAATAAAATGAAAAACAAAAGACAATTAATATTTTACAGCAATAAATACCTCATTTTCAGAACACAATTTTTTGAGTGGTTAAATTTGTGCATCATCTGAAAAGGAGACTGAAAATCTTTTGACATTTAATTTTTTTTCTCCTCACAAAAAGGTTCTCCATTATTAATAGGTCTTATTAAACTAACAGTAGCAAGCAGACAATTTCACTCCGTAAAAAACAGACAGGTAGTAGCTGACCTTTATACTCTGAAAAACAGTAATTTATTCATATTATCTGAAGATTATTGTTTTGCTTATAAAAATAAGAAGGACCCATTCTGCATTTCTTATGTAGTCTCAACTCCTGAGGACTTTAACAATGAAAATTATCATCAAGGGTTCTTCACAGGGAAATGGGAATTGGCCAAAAATGCAGGACAGGCCCCAAGTAGCTATACATTATGAATGTATCCTGTAAACAATCACAATTGTGTTTTTTTGTTAAAAATAGGTTTCACGTTAAATAGCTATTCAGAAAAATAACCAGCATATGGTTTATCGCATTCATTTGAATGTGACAGGCACGTATTTTGTCTTAGCCAAATTTAAAATAATATTGCAGAAGGAATAATAAGAGATAGGGTTTTTTAACCTAAATTCCATTTCAACTATGCTGAAAATATTCTTCCTAACAGTCTGTGCTTTCTGAAATTTGCTTTGGTGCTGAACTGTTGCATGGCACTGCACATATTTTAAATACATACAGGAAAAAGGGAGTAAAGAGGTTATCTGTCTCAAGAGCAACATACCCTGCACACATCACGGGCACTGTTGTACCCCCAGCTCACTTGTCAGTGGCTTGGTTGTTGTATGGAGCCACTATTGGACTAAAGGTTAAAGTGCACTAAGATATAGCTTTTAACGGGTACACAGATACGTGGTAGATCCACCCAGCAAACAGCTATGGGAAGATAAGACAGCACTCTGTGGTACCCAACGCTTAGAGAAAACGGAACAGTCTAATCCAATAAATATTGACAGAAGTTGTACCTTTTCAGTTAGCTTTGTCAATGACCTTTATTTTTCAAATAATTAAATCAGTTTAGTTCTGGAGATTAATAATTAGTCGTAGTTTTTTTTCTCCTTTTTACGTGATACATTTTAATTAGAGTCCCTAGTGGTGTTTCAAGAATTTGTGTGCAAATATTATGTTAGTGATGTACCTTCCTTCTGGCTAACATTTTCAATACTTAGATCATTCATGCTCCTGGAAGCCTTTCTTATTCTTTATTACAATGCACAACAACAAAATAAATCACCATTAAAGGGTTCTGTAAGCAATCTTCAGATCTTTTTGACTCAACTTCTACATTTTACATAGATCATTGAAGTATGGTCATAAACTATGTGACTGTCATGTGATGCTTTTGACATACATGCACTTACTGAGTCCAGCTTCCGCTGCATACCACACCTTCATACCTTCATAATCCAGTACCTTATCATATAGCCTCAGTAGAAAGAAAGAAAGGAGAATCACTCCAGTTAATCCCAGCCCAGCCTTTCCCATGAATCTGTCCCTTCCAGGAACAGTTGTAGATGACAAATCTGTCAATTCATTTTTGCTTTTTATTTTTTAATGTCTTACCTTTTAGGAGGCTAAGGAAACAAATTAAAACATGTCACATCAAAAAACGCTACTTCTAATTATTTATTAAATTAAAAAACTATCTGATACCAGGACATTAAGAAATGCATGGTTTTGATATTAATTTTAGCTCTAAGTTTAGTATAACGACTTGGCCTTTAACGTGTTGCTTTGCACAGAAGACAAGAAATAAGGCATCACTAAGCTACTCAGAGGTTGTTCCCACCCTCCCCTTGATGACAGTTGTGGTGACTGAAGAAAAATGTCTAAGCTTTCAATTCTAATTTTACAATAATATTTTCAGAGATACATTCTGTCTTCTAATGTGCTGTTGAATGACAAACACCTGACTGGTGTCAAACACATGAAGAACTGACAGACATTAAATGGAGTATACTTATTGGGTGTTTAGTGTTGGTTGATATTCCACAAAACAAGCTGAAGCACCTGACTGCTACCTGAAACTGAGATCACATTTTGGGGAGTAAGCGAAATTTGCAACTAAAATAAAAAATTATCTGCAGAGTTTCTTAGAAAATCCCAACATCTATTGCAAGAACATAATCATAGTACTATGGAAGGTAAATATGCAGTACATTTGCATTCTTCATTACTCATAGAATATGGTCCCCTTACTTTGTTAAAGATATCATGTTACATGATTCATTTCATGTATCTGATGGAGACGTACACATTTAAAGATATGGTAATTCAAAGAAGATTAATGATTTCCCCAAAGCATAGCACTCAGGAACTCATTTTAATTGTCACGAAACTACTATACATATAAATTACCCAGGTTGCTCTCTGTTGTTGTTATAAAGCAATCTTTCAGAAATGGGAAGTTATTACTTGGAAAAGAAAAACATGCGAGAGGAGTCATATACAGCTGTATGAAAATTCAAAGTGCAATTCAGGTCTTTACAGAAGAATGTGAAGTTCAGGCGCTATAGAAATCCAACTTATGACTTACTTTGAGGTCTTAAACAGTTCTCTGTGGCTTAATTTCATGCTTAGTAGATTTATTTTCAAAGAGATTTCCACCCTACTATTATATTTAGGCAGACAGATATGGGTGAAAATTTCATAAGAGGTGAGTTCTCACATAAATGTTCTCCTTTAGGAACAGCCCATTATGGATTTTTTCTGGAACACAGTTTAAAGAGTGAGCTTGGTACTTCCGTCTGCTTTTAAACCTTCCACAGTCTCATCTTGAAAAGTTCTAACTACTTAGGATGACTAGAGGATAAATTTATATTAAAGGAATATATTTGGGATAGAAATCTAGAGATTTAAAATTAACTCCTTTAATTACTTCCTTTTTTTCTTCTGCTATTCTTGCAAGTATGGGGAATGAAAAACATGATTTAAATGTAAAATATTTGGCAAATATCTTAAGGGATATTAAATAAGATAACCAGAAAACATTAAATCAGGTGAAACTTGACCATGTACTGTCAATTCACATTCCTAACACCCCCATGAATTGCTAAGTTTTAGTTCTGTGAAAAGTTTGCATTTTCAGTTTCTCTATAACTGCTAAAAGAAAATAAACAAAACCCCAGTTCTAACTTATTAACTTATCCTTCCTTCCTCCTTTTCATAATGAGCCAGAAAAACTTATAACAAAAATCCTCTATTTATATAGAACAGGAAATATAAATTTCTTAGGAACTAAGGTTTCAACTCAGATAAATATATTGCAAGAAGATCACAACTTTGAAGAAAACAACAGAAAATATGAATGATATTACTTATCTTTTAAAATATCCAAGTAGAGCCAACACTTTTTTTTCATTCATTTTTAGATTTAGACTCTCTTAACCATTCTCAAATACACTGCAAAGCAGGAGCAATGTTCTAATTTATGAATTCAATTATAACAGGATTAAAGTAATAAAACTATTATTAAGTTCATTTTTTTCTCAGAAATATGCAACTGTGTAGCACAGTAGTAATACATTGTGAATCACTTTCTGTTAAATAATGCTTCTTATCGCCTGCAGGGTAAGACTAGTCTTTATTGAAATGAGAATGAGAGAGACTGTTCAAAAAACAAGTCTATAAAACTGTTTTCTCAGTGTGAAGTAGTTTAATGTACTTTCCAGGCAGCTTCCTGGCCAGCTGAATCTGCTACACACCAATCCACCAAAATCTGGATAAAATAAGTACCAGGGTATGCTTTAGACCTACCTAGATCCATCTCACTGAAGAGATTGATCATACAACTTAAAAGTCTTAAAACGATCAAAAAAGAAAAAGATTTTCTGCTGGAGATAAATAGCATGTGAATCACCAGTGCTTAAACCACATTTTCAAATGTAGGTGTCTGAACTGGGTCACAAAGCTCAGTATTTAGGAATTTGAATTGAGGTGGCCTGATTTTCAGAAAAGTTTCTTCTGAAAGCTACCACAATTCTCACAGTTCAATACTTCTAAAAAGCTGAGCATCTTTCTTTATATTCCGTCATTGCCAACTATAGGCTCCTTTGTTTGAAAACAGTCGTTTTTTCAAATGTTCACTTATCATCCAGTAGAGTAAATGAGAATAAATATACTTCTCTGGGAAAATGGCAACAACAGAAAATCCCAAACAGTTTAACTTTTGTTTTGTTTTTTCCCCTACAGATTTTCTTCTGGTTTTTATGTGCCTGTCCATATATGCATGTGCGCAGATAAATGTAAATACATTGGCAGGAGCCTGTGAGGTCTGTTGTAATTGTACGTCAATCTTGTCTACTCTTAAAAGACTGCTAACATCATCAGGTCCTAGACAAACCCTGCTGTGATTCCTTCCTTGCAGTTCCTTAGGTGTGTAACTCCCTTTATGAATTAATCCATGATACTTGAGTGGTTTATGTTGGAAGGGACCTTAAAGATCATCTAGTTCCAACTGCCCTGCCATAAGGCAGGGACACCTTCCACTAGACCAGGGTCAAAGCCCCAGCCAGCCTGGCCTTCAACACTGCTGCTTCCAAGCCCTCCTTAAAAACTGCATTCAAAACGTGCTTCCATTGCAATGCCTCTGGGCCTGGCTGTGACCTGCGTAGCACGCAGAAAAACTCCACTTGCTTTTGCATGTTGTCACATGCAAATGTTAGTTTGTTCGCCACCTCCTCAACTCTGGGGAAGATGCCTCCAAGGACCCGCTCTGTCCTGCTGTCTATTCATGTCCCATCAGCTGTCCTCAATTAGGATGCCATGCAGGGTGAAGAAAATGTGAGCTATCATAAATATTGACCTGCTGCTAGTTGTTCCTTCTCAGCAGTAGAGAACTAGAAATGAGATTGCTGCTCCCCGAGTCACCAGCCTTTCCTCTGGCTGCTTCTGTAGCAGTACAAATAGAAACAGCTCTTGCAGCATGAAGACTTTTGACAGAAACTCTCTTATTTTTTTAAATAATAACCAACAGAATGAATGCAACTACTCTCTGGTTATACAAATAATACAAAATTGCACAATTTAGTAAAATTCATAAAAGCACAAATTTGCTACTAAGGATTTTACTTAATTATGACTTTTCAGATGCTTCTATTCAACTGTTCATCCATGAGATACATGTTTAACCTGGCACAGATAAAAGAGATCTGAATAAAAGCTTTTAATAACACTATTTTCAGCAATTTCATCTCCATTTGGAAAAAAGCTAGAAGCACAAATTCATGGTAATCTATGGGCACAGAGTGAAGCATCCATTTATTGGTAGTACTTTGAGGTTCTCTACTTTTATAAAAACAGCCTATACTTTTGTGTCGATTGCTATGTTTGGAATGGGCTGTTTTGTGCACAATATTCTGCTGAGAGCATAAAGTGATGGGCATGTATAACCTCTGAAGAAATCGGCTAGAATTTTATATAGTACAGTGCATTAGACTTGTTCACCTGAGAAAAGCAAGTAGAAAAGTCACAGTTTTGTGATCTATCTGAGGACCAGGGGCTGAAATTGAATCCCAAAATTATTATTGCAAGTTAATTGATTGGGCTCCATTTAGTAGCTTCAGTAATGAGGATGAAAAATTGCCCAGAGGGAGAAAGAACTGGAAACAATTTTTTTTTCAACAATATGAATCATATGACTTATTACTGAAATATAACAAAGAAACATTTATTTGCAGTTCATCATTATTGAAATATAACACAGAAGAGTCTATCTGCAATACCAAACTATAAAATATTTTCTTTCATGTTATTATTTGCAATTTATTTTCCAAGTTTAAGTTAAAACAAATTATATTTTTTTATGTTTTAGAAAACAGAATCCTGTGGAAAATCTCCACACTTTAATAACAAAATAGCATCTCGTGCTGAAATTAAAAGTGCACTCATATTACAAATATTTTGTGTTAAAAGACTATTCACATGAGTAAGAGATTGAGAAATAAGGCCTGTATTTTGAAATAGTTAAAAAGGAAATAAAAATCAGCAAAGATTTTTTTTTTTTAATTTGCAGCCTGTGAAATACTGAAAATCCATCTACTTGCACTTAGTACACCATAAATTGAAATATAAACTTATTTTCCCTATATATTTCATTGCATATGTGTATACATGTATCCTATGTGCTACATATCTCATAAAGCAGTGTATTCCTCTCTATACGTATATACATATGAGATCAAATAAATTATATTGCTCATAATAAACAAAGAAGAAACACCAAGGTTTGTCTTAAAAAGAATAGGTAATATGAAGCATTTGCAGGTGAAGAAAGTATATAGGAGTAAAACAGAAGATACAGTGCTACAGTAAAAACCTTACTGTAATTCATTTTACAACAGATTTTTATTGGAATCTGAGATGAGACTACCTGCTTTCTCAACAAAACAGTAGATACTATTTGTAGTAAAAAATAAAGTCTTGGGTACTGACTGATGCCAAAGCATTTCTGGTTGGATTCAGACTGCCTTTAACAGGTTGAAGCTATTTATAACTCTCCAAGATCAAGTTTCTAACTTGGGCTCCTAGTTTTGACAGTGAGATTAAAAGAGATCCATTGGTGTGTGTCTCTCAATACTCGTATGGCCTCAGTGCTCTATCATCTGAAACAACTTTTAATCTATTTACTCTCACAACAGCCAGGGAGTTAACGAGTATATTTTGCATCATTTTCTAGAAGATTTCCTAAGGACGCAAAAGAAAGGAATCATAATGGGGATTCCCAAATGCCAACCCCACTTTCTTACTATTTAATTGTGATTCTTCTAATTATGTAATTGAAGTTGCTGATAATTGGTACCCATCTGACTGAGAAATAATGAAGCACCTTATAAACAACTCAAAATACAGGAGAAATATGGGGAGAGGCTAAGTGCAGATTAGCCAATAGTCTAAGGACAATAATCACACATATTCTTGTAAAAAAATAACTAGCAGTAACTATTTCATTGTAAACACTACTACTGCTCTCCTGCTTGTTGAAAGTGATACCTTTCACCAGGAGTGATATTTCAGATCAAGTGGAATATTCTTCTGTTGCCGTCTCAGAGGGAGGAATTCTCATTATTACTTCATAAATAAAACTTTGCAAGACAGATGCTGACCTACCCAGTTTGCCTTAGCTCAAATTTCTTGGTGACATGTAGAATCTAGAACCCCATCTTTTACTGAGAAACAAAGCAATCGAAAGAAATTATAGTATAAAAAGGACACAAATCAAACCGCTGGTCCACAGGTTAAGTATTATGGCTGCATTCTTCAGATAGAGCTAGGCTGAAACCAGTGCTTCTGTCACTGTGGATATCTGGAGAGTCACAACTTAGCAAGGTGTCCACCACTAGATCAGAGGAGAATATAATCTTTTTTTTGAGCATGGAATGCTGCGTTTCCTCTCCTTACACAAAAGTACATGCTCAAATGTAATATGATTGACACACAACATATCAAAATCTAATTCACTGAAATTCATAAGCCTTTCTATTTACTTTCCTAATTATTCTTTTTTTTCTTTTTCAGATCCTCCTTACCTCACTACTTACTCGTTTGATGATAGACCACTGAGCAAATTAGACTTTTTTTCCCCTCACTTCTCAATTGTCACTTCTCTCCTCTAATTCCTCTAATTTCACTCTCCCACTCCAAACCCAGCAGTTTTATCTGCAAGGGACAAACCATCTTTGAGAGCATCACGAAACAGTCACTGAACTGTTACACTTGATTTTGGTTTGACTCATTTCAGTGAACTTCAATCAATATCCCTCCTTCTAACTTTCGGAAGCCCTGTTGTCTGAACAATGATGTGTTTTACATGACGTAACTCATTCTTTCATAAGTGATTAGTGGAAGGCTGAAAATAAATTGTACCCAAAATATGGGCAGATGTCTATCAGAAATATTCAAGGTCTGTTCATCTAAATACATATCTAAAAATCAGGCAAATGCACGTATGAAATCCATCGATCTACGTACAAGAAAATATAAAATAATCAATCTGCACAACAGCCTACCATTTTAATATGGAAATACAGACTATTCAGCAGTAACTATTTTACAGACAAACAATGAATTGATCAGTAATGACAATGCTTTAATTTATTTTTTTTAATATTAAAAGTGACCTACTTGCACCTGTGTCAGACCTTCCATTATACAGTTGTCCCCTTGGGATATCATAGCCATTAAAAATTCCTTAGTGCTAGAATTCGGTACACAAAGTCTTAATTTTAGATTATTTTTCTCTCTTCAACAAATGTACACACGTGCACTCCATTTACTTTTAGGGTGTTTCTAAAAGTTCGTAGACTACAGACTTCGGAAGGACATATTACATTTCTATGAACGGAACAGTCTGATTTGTGCTTCTTTATACTGCTATAGTAACGTGAAGGAGCTATACAACATTGTGTCCAGATGAGACCGCAAAACCAGCTTTATGGCAGCTTTTACAATTTTTTCCAAAGGCAATTCCATAAGAAATTTTATTATGAGCTAAAATGCATACTAGACAATGAAATTATAGCAGAATGGCTTTAAATTATGGTATTATTTTCACATTACATGGAACAGACTCGACTGCTTTGTAAATTTTGCTCTTTCATATAGGTTTGCATGTAATCTGAATATATAAATCCCTACAAAATTCACTGAGTATGTCCCACGCCTCATTAATATCAAAGGTCAAAGAATTCTGGTCAAAAACTGTGTCAAACAGGAACAAATAATTTAAGAAGTCAAGAGACCAAAGGTGACTACATTATTTCTACATCAGTACACTATCATGGATGTTTTCTTTTCATTCAGTCATTCCATCATTGTGCATATTTAATCTTGTTCTATAATGTCACTTTAAGCAATGATTATTTATGTCTTTGCAAATATCATATTCTAACAGTTAAGCCTTCTATATTCTCACCCCTAAAGTACATTAGTGATTAGGCAATGCTTTTCTCTCCTCACCTATACTCAGCTGACCGAGTGTAGTTATTTTTCAGAAGTGTACTTTGTCATACTGAATCTCTGTCATCTTAAAATGAATTATTTTATGTGGAGCTACATTTTAAAAGCAGCCTGAGCCTGAAGCAGTGGCAAAGTGCAGAGGGAAAATGACTAAGCGGGGCATTCTGTAGGAAGCTCCTGGTATCCATGCTCTGGGATACACAGTGGTTAGACCAGGCTTTGCTCCAGGCATTAAATACATGTTGCATGCCTTTATTTGGAGTGGTTTTCTCTATATACTGGGAGAAAATAGCTTCTTCCCTTTCAAAAGATATGTGATTTTGGCCAGCAACGGCTGTTATGATTTAATACTGAGTGCTTTCTGTGTGATCTTTCCTTGATCTTCTGATTTCATTTGTTGATAAAGAATCAGTTTATTAGCGTATTCTGTAATAGGCAGATGGGGTGTTGGTCACAGTTCGTACATGTAGTAGTACATCCTGATAAAATCTAGTACTCTGTTTTCCTTCTTTGAGCGCTAACTCAAATATATTTTACTCCAGTTCTTTCTCAAATGTGTTTGTACTCAACACAGGTATTCATAATGTACTTGAACTATAATAGTAAAATGGTCCTGAGATAGGGGACATCTGATCTAGTATGGAGGCAAAAGTGGTTAAAACCCAGACAACTTTGGATGAATGATCTGCTGAAGATGAATACTCAACGTCTCTAGAAGAAAGTTCAAATGATGCTCAAAAGTAACTATGGCTTTGCAAAGATGAATACAAGGAGAAGCTTCCCTACCTGCTTGCAAATAGTCAATCCCTCAGGCTAAAACGACTGTCACTAGGAATGTTTTCTTGAAAAAAAAATCAAGATTAGGAAGCCAAAAGTCCAAGTGGAGGATCCAGTGACTGAGGGGTAGGGTTCTCACAGAACAGTGTGGCCAAAAGGAACCCTCCCCAAGTTACGAATGCACATACACTGTATGATCCTGAGCCAGAAAGTAAAGTTTTAGTACAGTGGGTGAGTTTCATCCTGTTGTGCACCCAACACAAGCATACAGAAACATACACATCTGAGAAAACATGGTTTTATGAATGACCATATTGAAATTTGCACCTCAATTTTTACCTCAGTTTGAGATTGGATTTAAAGCAGCAATTTAATGCAGTTTTGTGTTTGGTCTGAAGTAACGTTTCTCTGCCATACAATCTATAGATGCTTCCATAGATTGACTTTCCTATAGTGACCTTGAATCCAGACTCTCTGTCAAGATTTACGACGAGAGCTAGGGAAACACCCAAAGAAAAAAGATAACCCACTTTGTTCACATCTGAGGCGAGGAATTATGCATCTGGAAAGGTAACATTTGAACCTTAGCACCTTTCATCTAGCCATATTCAACAAATAGTCTATGTGCAGAAGTGCTAATATATTTGATGCTGAAGGAATTATTGATTGTCATTTCTGGTGTGAAAGATTCACTGATGATCATAGGAAACCTAACACTACTATGTACCTTGATGCCTCAAATTGGAACTGGGATATCACCCTCCATGAACAGACATTTTTTGAGGCAGGTGATACTGGCTTGCTCAGAAGAAAGTAGTCCCCTTAATCCTACAAGTGTCTCTGGAGAAGAAAAAAAGACAAGAAGGAAACGGACATTTCCCCATGTGAAAACTGAACAGCTTACTGACAGCAGATCCTAATCAGGTGTCATAAGCAGCTGCTGAGAAAAGGCAAGGGGATGTGTATTGCTGCGTGGTATTCTCATTATCTTTCTGTTTAATGTGGAGTTATGCTACATTGCATCCCATTTGACTGAGAGAGGTGATACAGGAGAGGGAGCACCACAGGAGAGTCAGCTGGAAGCCGGACTTTTAGCACAGCCACCACCAGTGCATGGGTAGGACATCCAAATTCGGATAATTCTTATCAGCCACGTGTAGACAAGGAGAAAACTCCCTTCCTTTTTTGGGGTTCTTTTTCTCAGAAAAAGTACAAAGCAATAGAGAATTTGTCAGCAATGCATCTTTCCCTGTATCATTCATTTTTAAGGGGGAGACTCATACTGCACTTCAGACAATATTTTAAACCTTACTTTTTTTGCTAAGCCATAAGTGTAACTAACTTCGTGTCAACACAGATGATTGCAGACAGACCTAACCTCTCCGTGCTTTTAAGTATCCGAGCTACAGAAGAGGCCACGTTTTAGCATGTTAGTGTGACAGAAAAAAATCAACTCAAATGCACTAACATGACTTCTGGGCTGGAGGTGGCTTCTGCCCATCCAAATTAAATTAGAAAGAAAAAAAAAGGTCTTTCTGTACCTGCACAGAGCAGATACAGCATAAGACAGAAAACTAACTCTATTTCAAGAAAATACCCCCCTTCCTTAATTTCCCAGTCCTAGCCAATGCAACACATTGTTTACTCTCAAGGCTGACTTTACAGCCAAATATAATTATTGATAACTGTAAGTGAACTGTTCTTTGCTTTGCATCACAATAAGAGAAACTAAGGATCAAATATTCCTACGTAGCCTTGATGGCCTATTGAGTTGAAAGATATGTAGGGACCAGTGGGTCCTACTAGACAAAAGATTTTGTGTTCATGGGACATTCATATATCAAACATGAAATTTATACCTGAATAAGCATTTGAGAGTTCTGTAAACTGTTAGAAAGCAGTGGAAGGAAAAGGGGAGGAATAGCGGGGTCTAAAATAGATTGCAACACTGGTTGATTATATTCACATGCAAAAGAAAAACACTTCTGTGTGAGGTGTTATACTTCCAAACATAACAAATGCATGATGAAGGAAGAGCCACAAAGTTTGTTCTTTTAAAGACTTCGATTTGTGCAGTCCCCCACACATATTTACATAGCGTCTCCATATAGCTACCACTTGAGAGATATTCTGGACACAAAATGCAGTGTATCCTTTGTTTTGCCAGTTTTTCCCCTCCAAGTTTCTGGTGGATTAATTCCCTCTGAGCCTGGTGCTGCTACTTTATTGCTCCGATCCTTTGCTTCAGTTCTGATCCCCTTCCAGCTGAGTAACAAAACACAAGCTTTGGAGGGAAGCTGCCCAGCAGCAAAAGTTTCAGGCAAGGGAGCTGGAGGGAATATATTGATCAGTGTCAAACCACTTTCAAAGTAATGGAAGGAGAGGGAAAGGAGAGTTTCATTCTTTTCTAGTAAAAGTGGTATTGATTCAACTCTGTCCTTATAACTGAAATAGCTCACTGGCTCCAGTGAAGCCAACTTTCTCCTCATTCTGGTCTCTCTTTCCTGCTTATTGGAAAGTGGAGGGTGGATGAAGTAGAAGAACAAAGTTCCTAGTCTGGGACAGGGGATTAAATCAGGTTCCCTGTCCTGCCAAATGTGAACACTAAGAAAAATAAGCAGATTGCCTGGATTCTCCTACTTTCCATGGAGGAGTGAGGGCAAGTCACGCTCTTCACCATAACTCCTTTGCTAAGTAAAGGAGTGTGGTTGTCCATCATAGCACAGTGGGTGACTCATCGTTTTGCTTGTTCAATTGAAAGTCCATTTTTGCAGGAGAGATGACAGCATATGGCAAAAAAGCTGTACTGAGTAGAACACTTCCAGTAGCTGTGTTAAAGCAGAAATTTTTCCCTGAGTGTACTATTACTTTAACTTTGTTCTTTTTAAAAATAACACTGAAAGTGCCTGGAATACAAGATGTAGGGTATTTTATGTCTCATTATAAATGACTATAAAATTAAAAAATAAACAAGCTGTTGCGTTTTCACAGTACAAATATTAAGAAGCTGAAGCTACCTCTACACTTCAGTGGACAGAGAGGAAAAGTGAACTGGAAGGATGGAAACACTCCAATTACTCAGTCCATGATGCTTTTGTGGCTCACACTAGTTCTGCTCCCATTTTCTGCTGCTGACTCTTCGTTTGGGCTTAGACAAGTTGCTCTGCTGGTAGAACTTGCTGTAACGCATTGTCATAACCTCACTAAAATCAGTGGAGTTGTAACAAGCTTGCAACTAAGGATTTGTCATTTAGCTGTCTTCTCTGTCTTTTATTGGCAAACACTGGCACAAGCATGCTGCCCTATCTTTCAGCAATAACTTCAAAATAAGTCAATATATAATTATGATGATTCTATGATATCAGGGATATTAAGACAAGAGCGTTAAGGCATCAGAAAGCCTAACTACAGGAACAGGTTTGTTTAGGCATATGGTTCATGCCCTGTCTCCATGGGGAGGGCTCACTGCTCATTTTGGTTTCAAGATCAACACTGGCCAGTCAAATACGGTCCTCCTTGTACATCAACAGAAAACCCTGTCCTTGTATTCAGTAGAACAATAAAACATTACTTCTGAGTACAATATAAAATATCCTTTATTCATTTGGGGCAGAATTCTTATTTAATAGTAATGGCAGTACCCAAACACGTAAGAGTTAAATAGCAGAGCTCAGCCTTAGGGGAACCGGAAATCCCCCAAATCACTGGAGCTTTTCACACTGCGGATGTTATAAACATATCCACTATACTTTATAACATTTAATCTTTTTACATTTAGAGACCAGTTTTATGTTGCTAGGTACTTTTGAGTGAAATTATTACATTATCATGTGAGGAAATGCCATGGCACTAATGGGTGCATTAAAACAAAATGTTACTCTTCAGTTGATATATCATCTTGAACTTATTATTTATATTAAAATCAGTATAATTTCCACCAGGGGGATTTTTTTAAAAAGGTGATTTAATATAGTTGAAATTACATGAAACGTTTTCCCACAGACTTAATGGTAGTATCATACTGTGAGAAATCAAGAAACGGATGTAACTGTACATCTGCTAAAAAAACCCCAATATTGCATTTTAATCTTTTTTCCTATGTGTTACCATGTGTTATAAAGTAGAAGCTAACATATAAGAGGATTTTTTAGATATTAAAAATGCTACATATCCAGAACAAAAAAAAACCCAAAGTGAGTACTGTTATAAGAAAAAAATTACTCATTTGTTCAGAATTCAAAAAGTAATTTTACAATTATTCCACAACCAATGCATTATATAGTAACACAGCAAATATTATACAGTCTCACCACAGACGGCTTTAAGGATGTTTTATTTCAACAGTTCAGTAACTATAAAAGTGCTGTGTTAAAGATTTCGCATTTTATCAGCTGAACAATTTTATGAGGTGATGATGTTAATCTACATCCATCAAAGATCCTATTCCATGATGAAAAGTTAATGTTTCAGAAAACTGGAGTGCTCTCCTTGGCTGTGTGATTCTGACTGAAAGCAGTTACACAGCAAAAAGGATTGGTTTAGGTTCACATGTGCAAACATACCAACAAAAAGCAGTATTTCTTGAGCAAGGACTTCAGTGAGTGAATAGCTTTCCACACAAAACAGCAGTCCACATTTTGTTAAAAAGCTGAAAAGTTGACAGCAAAAGATCTCATTAATAACTGAAGTGAATTAGCCTATTTCTATAAAATTGAAAAACCCCTCGCTTTGTATAGAAATAAAAATCCTATTAAAATTAATGTGAAGCCCTCTTTAAGAGTAGATGAAATGATATGACCCATAGAGTAGACAGCAGACAGGAATCTGAGCAAGCAAACAGGAATTTTAAAACATATATTCATTATATATATTTAAAATACCCACATTTAATGTTGGCATCCACGCCTTTTTTTGAAACGTGTCGAGCAGAGATGATCCTAAAGCCTATCCTGTAGTAAGTGTTTTGCATTTATCTATGAAACCGATTTTTAACACATAAATACTGATACAGAACAAAACTCTAATTGCATCATAAATCAGAAGAGCAAAGTGTGTTATATACGTGAACTGAACTAAGATCCACTTAATATATCAAGTTTTGTAGCAGTGAACAGCTTTCAAAGGCAACTGACAGGCATTATGTTCACTGTTTTCAGTCTTTCTAATAAATATCCACTCACAGACACTTGGAAATTCATTGTAAAATACAAATCTTATGCTAGCATCTACTTCTGTTTTACAATAACAAAGTAAAACCAGCACAAGCAAACCAGGATTTTTAATCTGAATGCTATTTTCACTTTTCAAGCCTTTTCATTTTGCAGCTTTTATACCTGATGCTCTCTAAGTCTATTTTAGCAGATCAGACACCACACCTACAAACAGCACAAACCACTTTACCTTCTGAAAAATCAATCAGTCCCAGCAAATGAAGCAGCTTCAGAGATGCAAATATAATCACAACAATACCCACTGTTTGCAGTCCCTCTGACTCCCACTCGAGAGTCAACATTCTTCCAACAGGCAAATCATTCCAGTCTTCACACCAGTTTGCAATCGGAGGGAAATTAGAGGATTTTACCAAGAGTTTGCTTTGCAGAAAGTTGCAGCGGTGTAAAGCAGCGCTGCACTGAGCTGTGGCGATTCACCAGCCACTCTAGCTGAGACAAAATATTAGATAAAGCCCCGCATCTCATGCTTCTCTAAGCGTTTGATTTCATCAGTAGTGAGTCCTCATAGAAGGCTGAGGTGGACCACGAACCCCTGGGTATGACATGGTATCCGGCGAGCAGCGTTACTTCAGAGCTGCTGGAGGAACATCTGTGTCGGAGCTGGAGACTTGGCTGTGTCAGTGCCAAGAAGAAACACTCCCTGGAAACTTGCACTAGGGAGCACGCTGCTGCCAGCGCTCCGCACTCCAGCGCTCCCAGACCCAGGCTTTGCGACTCTCCCCCGGCTTCGCAGCCCTTCCCCAGCTTCTCTTAGCACAATTTTTGCTAAGTTCGACAAACGACAGTTTGCTACAGACAGACATCTGTTTTCACGTGTGCTAAATGCTGCACGTCAGAAAACTACTGCCCTCTGCATTAGAAAGAATAATGTTCAAAGAAACACTGTCCCTTCCCCTTCTTAAGCATCACCAGAATCTAATTAGGCTCTTCAGTGGAAATGAGAATGGAAATTAAAGAAATACACATCAGCACAATCGGTGCCTCCAGCTAGCAAAATATAGTGCTGTCAAGGAGACATGCACTGCCCAAACCCCTGCTCTGTAGCCAGGAAGAATGTATTCTTTATTGACTGAGAATCAAAACAGTGCTTTTCTGTCTAAAGATGTGAACCTAGAAGTGTTGAACCGCAAACTCTGATATATATGAATGGGAATTAAGCATTTTCCACCGCTCCTGGGAAGATCTTACCCAGGCTATGCATCAGGGGAAAAAGAAAAGAGGCTTATGATCCCAGCTGATGTATTGGATAGTCTGTATAAAACTAATTGTGTTTATTAATGTGATTACCAAGAGGATCCCCAGTGTGAAGAATAGGCTCTGCAGAATATCTATGCAGCACATGCATAAATATTATAACGTTAGACCTAAATGCTTATTCTTGTGCCCATCCTAATAATTTAACTAAATCCTGTCCACTGGTATAGAAGGCACTAGAATAAAGTGAAAGGAAGTCTCAGAAAAAACAGTTTTAGACACCCTTATTACTAAAGAAACACATATGATCTAACACTGAAAACAATCTCATAAATGATATCTGATACTGACCACTCAGCTTGCTTTACTCTTTCCATTAGAAACAACTTTTACTAACTTTTGAGAAGCTCAAAAACTCTTATTTTTGTTCAGAAAGCCATAATAATTTTAAATCAGCATAATAATAAATTATAACATTAACAACCTATTGTTTATGGCATTTGATAGGACGAGGGGGAATGGCTTTAAACTAAAAGAAAGTAGATTTAGATTAGATATTAGGAAGAAATTTTTCACTCTGAGGGTGGTGAGGCACTAGAACAGGTTGCCCAGGGAAGCTGTGGAAGCTCCATGCTTGGAGGTGTTGAAGGCCGGGCTGGATGGGGCTTTGAGCAACCTGGTCTAGTGGGAGGTGTCCCTGCCCATGACAGGGGGGTTGGAACTAGATGATCTTTAAGGTCCCTTCCAACTCTAACCATTCGATGATTCTATGAATACCAGCTACAGAAAGAAAAATGTAATCTCCAATTTACTATCAGCTTTTTTGTTTTTCTTTGAAGGCTGTCTGTATTGAATTACAATAACTAATCGGAGTCACAGATTTTTCCATACAGGCAGGACTCTAGAAACTGCCTATTTTTGTTCATTTGAAAAATCACATGTCTACTTCAGTTAATTTTAGGCTATATCTAGGCAATATACAAGCAACAATATTCTTTGATTTTGCTCTTCTGGGTATTTAATACTAGAATGTCATGAGTTCTGTATTATTTATATATGCTCCCAATCCGAATCTCACTTCCTTTCTCTATTAACCTGTAGAGCTAAAACAGTGCCTAAGAGGAAAGCACAATAAAAATAAATCAAACCAAATACACTATCCTACATTTGCACACTCCAAACATGACAATGCCTTTGCTTTATATTGTAAAATAATTATTCAATATATTTTCATGTTAAGTTCTATTCCTTTTAAAAGAAAATTAACATTTTGTTTCCTCTTTTCAATTTCTAGTTATTCCATGCCATTGTCTCCTTTTAAAGCTCTGACATGTTCATCTTAACTCATTCTCATCTCTGACTTCTATTTTCTCCTTGAGTTTATTCCTATTTGTTTTTATCTTTCCCTCAATTTTTTCTTCTTTTTCTCAAATGATGAAGCATGCCCAAATGTCCACAGTATTTCAAGGCCTAATGTGATCCCAGGATGGGAACTTTGACCTATATTGTTTTACAGGCATTACAGAAACAATAAACCTAACATAATGCAAAAATACATAATCAGTGAAAGAGGCCTTATTTATTGTTAATAAACAGGATCAGGGAAACTCTTAAAATCGGGAAATCTCTCAGTCTACATTCTCCTTTATGCAGAAGGTCCAGGCTACCTCGTATTCTTGAGTTGTCCACTCTCAGGATCAGAGGCCCTTCTACTCCACCACTGAATGTGCCAACCCACATGCAGAAAGCCACCCAGCAAGAAGTGGTGTCAGCTATAACCAGTGTTTTGTTTTCTGCTTTCACACAAGAAGAGAGACCTGGATCCCTTCTAAAAAATGAAAGGGCCAGAGATTATTAAGTTGATGAGTTTTAGGGACCAATGCTACCTGCACAGCAAATGAGTTACAGAAGAATTTTTAAATAATAAAAAATTAATCTGAGAACATACAGTTGAATAAACGTAACTGATTACTGACTTCAAAGGCTACCTCCTTAAAAACAGAGGTAGAATTTTCCTGTTGTTTCTCATGGTAGTTCTCTAATTTGGGGGAACCACATGCAGACTTTTTGAGTCTCCAAGTCTTAGCTCTGAAAAGTAAAGCAGTAAGGACAAGAAACTATGTGGAAAGGAAAAGGAAGCGATGTATGAAATGTTTCCTTTAATACACCATGCAGGAGACTCAAACAACGGTGTCAACTTACAAAGGTGAATTCTTCTGGAAATGGTTCAATCAAAAAAATTCCACGCCTCAAAGCATTTGAAAATTAGATTGATCTTGAACAAGAAGACAATAAAACTCAATTATATATATATGGCGCCTCTTTGTATTACGATCCCCTCCTACATGCACAGCCAAGTGTAATTTCTCTCACTTCGTATTTTGTTCAATTATTTCAAAATAAATATTCCTGTGACACATCCATACGGAGAGCCTGTATTGACACGACAAGTAAATTTTAGAGGCTGTTCAATGAAAAGGAATTTTTCATCGATGCCAGCCGCAGGATACAAAAGAAAACACCATCCTTTACATGAAGCACTGAAACAAAGGGCTGACTAGTAATATCCAAGCATTGCTCTGGCTCATTGTCTTTCCCTAATTCTCACTTTCATTTTTGACACTGCGATGCATTCTGTTGGTGATTTAGTAATGTATTTAATTTGCATAAACTGTCTTGTGATTCTTCAATAGGTTGCGTGGGGGATGAACAAAAAGTGCTAGAATTGTTAGGAAGCTATCCCATCTAAACAGTGCATCTTCCTCTCCACAAAGATTTGAAGCAGAACCTTTATTGTTTGCTGGTGCTATCACCCTGGGGTTTACTGAACTGTTAATTATGTGAAAGCATAAAAATGTTAGTACTGAACTCAAATACAGAGCACTCCTGAATTAGCAATAAACGTGCACAAAAAAAATACACAAAGTGAGGGGGGTATATGCTGCAGTGTAAGGCTGTGGCAGGTGTGGATGCATGGCAAGGCATGGCTTTCCTCAAAGGATGGAGTGAAGGAGTTCTTGGCCATGGACATCCTCCTGCTAATTCCTTCCCTCAACGATTAGTCATACAAGCATAAAAAGTACAAGTTTTTCTCCCCTAAGTAAATAGACAAAAGAAACCTGTGTTGAAGTGCTGTAGGAGGTATATCTTTTCTCTGGAAGCACAGATCATAGTTAAGTTCTGAAGCATACAGAGCAGATCTGCCAAAATAAGTGGGCTCTGCAGGAACAAACCCATTCTGGAGTTTTTACATTTTTTCACAAACAATCCCAAGTAAGTACTGGCTACTCTAACCATTGTCAATAGAATGATTTATGTATGGAATGAAATTAATATAAAAAAGACAACTTAAATTTGACAGTGTATTATATGCTATGTAAATTTAAATCAGATTGCTGTACACTTGTAGGATACCTACACTTTTCCCCTACTTCTTGGAAGAAGAAAAAAATACTTAGAAATATTATTTATAAAGCTTAGATATGAGAAATTGAATTTTAATAATTTCAAAGTTGACTAAAAGCAGAGAAGATCTGCCATTTCAAAACAAACAATATTCCACCTAATTTGACATACCACAAGAAGCAGCTAATGCTTGAGAGTAACATGTAGGATGTTATGAACTGAACAATTAAAAAATAAACCATTTTGAAATCCTAAAAATAGCTAAATAATAATTCTGTGATTAGTGTATTAGGGTATAACATTTCCCTATAATTTTATATGATTACACAGTTCTTTCAAAATTATCTGGTATTATCATACTTCTTTTATATACATTGGTAAACTAGTTTAATTCCAGCAAACTCTTAGTTTTTAACTATAGCCTGTCACTGTAATTAATGTAGTAAAATGACTGTGTATTTCTCTTATAATTGATTTAGTTTTCATAAAGAGTTTTTACTTTACTTATTTTATTTTTATGCTTACAATAAGTTTTCACTGTAATTTATAAACTCTTCCTCTTTTCAATTTCTTCTGACTTTTCTACATGAGAGTAGAGAAATACGAATGCCTACCTGATCCCAAATACACTAGAGTCTTTTATGTCTTTCTATTATTTTTTTTTTTTAATTTCTACTTGTAAACAGTATCAGCCTTCTCAGGCTGTTCTCAAAGAGAAATCTCTTCATCCTTGTAGTGATTTTCATTTCTCTGCTGTGCAGACATTCTGGATTTGCTGGTGTTTAATGTAGAATGGGGCTGATCAAAATAGAATAGTTTTCAAGGCAAGAATGGAGAATTATTAATTAATTGATTTGACTTGTACTGCTTTCCTAAGTGAGAAAATCTGCCCAGAGTTGTAACCAATTTATGGGGGCGGGGGGTAAGGTCTTAACTGGCTAGCAGTAATAGTTCATTAGACTTTATTTGATAATTTCCCCCAATGTAGCTGAAAAGGGAAACTGCTGATGAGTTAGAAATAGAAACAAAATTTGGAAGTATTAATTAGCTGCCCTTCTTTCTGTACTCTTTTTTTTCCACAGGGAAATGTCACTCAGGCAGAAGAGAAAGAAATTGTCAAATAAACACAGAAAGGGCACCTATGTGCAGGTCAGATGAACTGCTGAGCTTCAGCTTCTTGTTCATGCCAGACCTGAGCTTATTAGGAAAGTTATCTAGCAGATAATGAACTTAATCCTCCTATTAGTTAGCCAGCAAGAAATCTGTTCACAGGCAATACTCTACAGTTTTCTACCCAGAAAAGTTTTTATCTTAGATCTGCAGAAGAAAACTATGTGCACTAGAAAGCATTTAGAGAACCGGGAGAAGCAATTAATTTATGCGTATCCTTTCAAGAATTATTCTCAGGGTAAGAGAATTCGTACTTTACAAATGCAACAGCTCCTGCATAGACTGCTACAGCCAATCACAGAACATCACGTAAATTTCATAAAATGCTTAGAAAAATTAGACTAATGTATGGAATCACTTTGTTCATCTCATCAGTGCTGCAGCTACTGAAGAGCACAATATTGCACTAGCAGATTACTTATCCAACCAAAATTGCAGAGAAATTTTTGCTAGTTAGAAGAGCTAGGTAGGGTGTAATTACCTAAGATTAAATTTCTCAGTCTTCATATATCATCTTTAATATTTACACTAAGTGTCCTAGAACTTTAATGACTGTAAGTGAATGTAGGCTGAGAAAGAAAAAATTCAACACCTGTACAGACAAGATAAGATTCACTGGTTTGTAATCAAGGAAGAAAATATGATATCCATGCTTCTGAAGGTTCGGTCTCAGAAATAAATTACACTAAAATAATATTGCAGCTATGATTTTCTTATTTTACTAGTCTGGTTCTAGGCTATGGTATGGGATTTTATTACTTTTTTTTCCTCTTCTTTTTCACCTTCTGACTCTCATTTGCTCCTAAGAAGCTTTTGTTCTTGCTTTGCTCTAAATCAAAGGACTGCTGCCATTACTGATCTGAAAACAAGAGTTGAAAAGAATCCCACAAGACAACCATTACCAACCCCCTCCCCATACCATAACAGCTACAGGTGGTTTCATTTTTCTATAAAATTAATTGATGAAGCATGTTATACAATTACGCTTAAAATAGTTAGTGTGCAAGTAGATTGTAAATTAAACGGCATGGCCATGGGAGTAACAGTAGCATTTTAATTTATTAAGCTTTAGCAAAGCATTACAGAGAGGCTATCTCTTTCCTAAACAAGGTTAAATTACATTTAGCAATAGTAAGTAATGAAATTCTGGTTTGTTTTACTGCAAAGCCCACTGGCTTGTTTGACAAATGAAATTATTTCTGAATTATGTGACTACGTCTTCAGCCTACAGACCTGTTTTTCTTCTTATATTAAATCATACTTGATCTTGCAGCAGCAGGAATTGCCACTACTAAGTTTGTAAGCATAAATGTATGTCTACACACGAGAAGTGCTGTATAATGGAAATACCGGGGGCCAGTCAAACCCAACCGCTTTTTTAGCTATAATACAACTCTGTTATCATAAAGCTCAGACTGGGTTAACTTAACCAGCAGAGAATCATCAGTAAAAGTAAACTTGCCCCGAAAAAGCTTGCTGCAGATTTGCTCTAAAATTAAATGTTTGCTGTTTCTTTGGCCATTGAACTACTTGAATGGGAGTGCAAAAAGTATTTTTTAGAAAGCTCAAGCCCAAGGCATGCCTCACCTGTACATTTTTAATTCGCATCACTCCTTTTGAAGTATTATCTGAGTAAATCTTTGACCTACCTTCCTCTGACTAACACTGCACGCAAGACATGCTCATCACAAAACATACATTTTTTTCCTGCATGACCCTCCACTTCTTCAGTCTTTTCACACTTAGAAAGAACACAGCAATAGCAGTGTCTGACCTGCTGATTTCTGTCTTTCACTACTATTTTTGTAATTATACATTGAAACAAGAGAACATCATTATCAACGGTTTTATTTATGCAGACAAGGAACTACTGGGAAGCCTACAGATCAAGCTGGTAGAAATGATGGGACAGAGTAGCAGCATTCAAACTCCACACTCAGTCATTTTCTGTTAGCCAAATTATTAATATATCCACTTACGCTTGCCCATACATCTAGGAAGCTATGTTTTTATGGACTGGGCAGTTAGATGACCTCAGATGAGTTCCTAAAGAAAGCAACAGGTGTTTTCTGCTGTGATGAATGAGAAAAAAAATGAACCACGTATGCTGATAATAAAAGTTAACATTCTAGTAACCAGCAAGAATACTCACTATCCCAACCTCCAAACCAACCATCTATCAATTTAGAATCCTCAGCCTGTCCAGTGCAACACCACTACTTCAAAACTGCCATGTCTGGCTTCCTATGGTTGAACGAATGGTTGGCAATTAAACTAAAGAAAAAAAAAGTATTATTAAACACAGTCATAAGAACATCGATACTGTGCAGCTTTTTTCTTGTGATGCACCTCTTTCTCAGATATAAAATAACCCATGTACAATAAATTTCTATCCTTGGCTTTTAGAAAGGTGAAGCACTGTATTTTTCCATAGCAACAGGAAAGTATTATAAATGAAGTCTGAAGTGGCTGACATACTTCTACATTTGATGTACTTGTTAAAAGATGAGTGTGTCTGTCCTATAAAGATGAGCTGCAATAAATTAAGCCTTATTACATGGCTACAGCACATGCAAGAAACATAACTAAAAAATCCCTCTAATCACAAGCTTGTCACTTAGGTGTATATAAGACTTGGACTATATCTAACACATGCACAGATTTGACTACAGATCTGCAACATGTGGTTGCGATTCAGAATTATGTAATATTCAGAATGAGTCCATAGCATTTTCTTGTATATTATTGTTTGATTTATTAACAGCTTCTGAAGCATGTCATTATTTATTTTTTTGTTTATCACTGACAAGAAAAGATCCCTCATCAGATGAGGCCACACCTGGATTACTGAACCCAGTTCCTAGTACAAGGGAGACATGGGCATACTGGACAGAGTCCAGAGAAGGGACAGAAAGATGTCCAAGGGACTGGAGCATCTCTCCAATGAGGAAAGGCTGAGAGAGCTGGGACTGCTCAGCCTGGAGAAGAGAAGGCTCGGGGGAATCTCATCAATGTATATCAGTACCTGAAAGGAGGGTGCAAAGAATGGAGCCAGGCTCTTTTCAGTGGTGCCCAGTGACAGGACCAGAGGCAATAGGCACAAACTGAAACACAGGAGGTGCCCTCTCAATATCAGGAAACACTTTTTTTGCTGTGAGGGTGACTGAACATTGGCACAGGTTGCCCAGAGAGGCTGTGGAGTCTCCATCCTTTGAGATATTCAAGAGCCATCTGGACACAATGTTGGGCAACTAGCTCTAGGTGGTCCCTCTTGAGCAGGGGTGTGGGACCAGATGACCTCCAGAGGTCCCTCCCACCTCAACCATTCTGTGATTTACATTTCTTCAATAACATGTTAGAACTTCCTTTCCTGAGCAGAAAATTCTTCGGGTGATCTAGTTTTCCTGATGATACAATTTGATTAATTTTTATAGGCAATAATTTTAGGGTTAAATCTAATCTCAAGTACCCAAGAAACCTTTTAGGGACAGATCTCTTCTTGCTTCTGGACACTGAAGAACTTTTTTTTTCAGTGTAGGGCCTGAAATTCACCCAGAGTGAATGGGTTTACTGCTGAGACATGGCAGGAGTAGCAACAAAGGAAAATGAACAAGGATACAGGAATAGAAATGCGTATAATCCCCACACTGAAAAGGACCTTTTTTATTATTATTCTTCAGAGCTTTCATTCTATTGGGAGTCCCAGAATCTAAAGCCTTCTAATTTCCTTATCAAAAGTATAAGCTAGGCAGAGAACTAATAGTTCAGGAAATTTAAAGGTTTTGTGAGCTAGAGTCCCAATCTTTCACAAAAGAGAGAGAGGGGAAAGAAATTATGGGGAAGGGGTTGGAAGAAATAGCATAACTTGGTGTTTCTCTGCTCCTAATGCAGTTTTTTCTTGGCTTACAGCCCTATTCCAATGTAGGAACCTACAGCGATATTTGGGTATCCATGCAGCACAATGAAAAATTATCTGCTCCAGCGGTTTTGCTGTTCTAGCACTCTGGAAAGCAGCAGCAGTATAAAACCAAACCCTGAAGGGAGCGATGAGCTTTCGATGCCTTGTTATCACTTAAGTAAGTAAATGGAAGATTACAGCTCTTTCCTGAGGAAGCATTATAACGTTCAACTAAGTGCAGCATCACAAGGTTCACGTAGGTCTTGAAATGAGGGAAGAAACAAAATACAGAAGCACACCATCTTGAACCTCCAACAAAACTTCAGACACCACTGTTGATTCAGAGAATCAAGGAATACCAGGTTGGAAGGGACCTCAAGGATCACCTGGTCCAACCTTTCTTGGCAGAAGTACAGTCTAGACAAGATGATCCAGCACCCTGACCAGCTGAATCTTAAAAGCGTCCAGTGTTGAGGAATCCACCACTCCCCTGGGGAGATTATTCCAATGGCTAATTGGTCTCATTGTGAAAAATTTTCCTCCTGCGTTCAATTGGAATCTCCCTTTTTCCATGTGACTCCCTGTAAAAAGGGAGTCTCCATCTGCCTTGTAGCCACCCTTTAAATCCTGGAACATGGTGATAAGGTCTCCCCTAAGCCTTCTTTTCTCCAGGCTGAACAAACCCCGTTCTCTCAGCCTTTCCTCACATGGCAGGCTTCCCAGTCCTTTGTGGCCCTTTTCTGGACCCTCTCCAGGCTGTCCACAGCTTTTTTGCATAGTGGGGACCAAAACAGAACACAGTATTCCAGGTGTGGCATGATAAGTGCTGAGTAGAGTGGGATAATGACTTCTTTATCTCTGCTGGTGCTGCCTGCGTTGATGCAACCCAGCATCCTGTTGGCTTTCTTTGCTGCAGCAGCACACTCGTCACTCATATTGAGCTTGTTGTCCACCAGGACTCCCGGGTCCCTTTCCACAGAGCTGCTGCCCAGCCAGGCAGACCCCAGCCTGTGCTGCACTCCTAGATGATGCTTTCCCAGGTGCAAGACCTTACACTTGTCCGTGTTACGCTATTACAGGGATCAAATCTTTTCCTCTTTAGTAGCTTTGCAGGGTTTACCACAGCCTCTATACTATCCATGCTTACAGCTTAGATAAGCAGATATTCCATTATGCACAGCAGGTTTGTGAGTCACCAGAAGTTCATTTTCACATGCTTCTTGACATGCACATGGCCATACCCAAATTCCATAAATGAGACACCTGTATGTCTTCCTTATGTTAAAACAACATAATTTGGAGCTGGCTGGATTTTTAAGCCATTTTAAAGCCATTTTCAGCCATTTCTAAAAGAAAGAATATTTTTGCTCCCATTAATACTTCAGGAATCATTTCCCCCCAGTAATCATCTGTGCACCAGGCTATGAATTTTAGTTCCTCTAATCTTCTCAGGAGCAATTTCCCTAGCTTTCCAATCATGCTGCTCTTTTCTGAACTCACTCTAATTAGGCAAAACAGTTATATGGAAAAAATTTAGTAACTAGTTTTTAGGTAGAGTTAAATTAGTCATGAGAAAGATTGTATGATCAGCCAGCCAGCCATAGCCTTAGAATTTCATTAACATCCTCCTCTCATAAAGATAATATTAAATATTTAATAACACTTTGTCTCGTTTATTACTCAAAAGCAAATAAATTTCAGCACCCCTTTGCCCCCAACATTAGATGCCCATGTATGCCCTTAGTTTTCAGGAATTTGTATTTCAGTTGAGGTACCCCGAGAGCATGCCAAGACTTCAGCCCATTCTCTCACTGCAACTGCTGCTTGTTTTGGTAATGTTTATTTTCAAACTTATTCTTGGATATCTTTCTTTGCTAATAGTGACAGTAAGACGCACTGTCTTTCACTGAAGCAACTCTGTGGTACACTGGAGAATAATTAGGCTGTTCCAAGGCCGCCTGAAAAGGTCTGACAGTTTGTTGCTCTGTCCCTAGCATGATGTTCCTTCTGCACTTGCTTTGGTGCTTGTCTGATCCTGTGTGAGCCTTCACAGATCGTTAAGCCAGACGAAAAATAATTTGACATAAACAAAAACTAGAAAGTGGAGCCTTTGTCCTCAAGATACTTTGCAGACAGTGCTCATTTCAGTTTTGAGTACTGATCTCATGGTTGTAGTCCAAGACTCGCAATCTTGTGCATGCTCGGGAGAAGGACAAAAGCCACACTCCAATGGCCAAAGAGCAGGCAAGCAAGGAAACAAATCCTGTGCAGGTTTTAACTGACATAGCCAGCACAAAGATTTGGCAAGACAAAGTCAAAACTTGCTGTCATACCAGCATATGCGAAGAAAAGTAGTAGCCAAGAAGCAACAGCCTTCCTTACTGTCTGGGATTCAACGAGATACACAGCCTCTATGTGTGCATGCAGTAGCAGAAACACCCAGTTTAGTCCAGCTTTGTACTTTTAATGTGTTTTAAGATTAATCCTGATTTACGCTTCTTAACGTTAAGTATACAGTACATGTTTATAGAACTAGTATCTCTGAAAGGTATTCCTTACATTTTCTGATTTGGATCCTGGCTGTAGGAAGAAGTTAAGTTTATGACACATGGCGTTCAGCCAGCCAGTAAATTCTCTTGGTGAATTCAAACCTAGTACATTTTTCCTTCTTAATGAATTACACTGTCTATCATACCAAAGGAGATACATATGATATCTGCTCTGAGTCACAAGCTAACAGAACTCAGTGGCTGTCTCTCTCCTTCACTGCCAGAAGGCTGTTCACTTTTAATTGTTTTGAGGGAAAGGGAATGCAACTGCAGTAACGGTTAAGCAATATTTGCTGCCTTATTTGTTGAACTGAGGTTCCCATTTAGCAGAGTGAGGGAATTTCTGATCCCCAAAGAAGCGTCTCAGTGGTATTAATGAGTTAAGAACTATAAAGCTTTTTAGTGTAGATAGAGAAAAAAACACAAAAATAGTTAAACGGTTTGAACAAATACAATAATTTCTCCCCACCCCAAACCCCAGTACATACTGGACTACTTGGAAAAACATTCTCTATGGATCACTAAGTTTAAAAACCATATATCTATCAAGGTTTTTCTTAAAAATTTAGTTTCTTAAAAAATAAATAAGTCAAGATATTGTCTTTTTTCCAAGGTACTACTTACACAGAGTGTTTCTGAAGGAGGTTAGGAATAAAAGGACGGGCTGACACAAAACTAAGGAGGTTTTATACTCTTCAGGAACAAGTCAGCAAAAGGCACGTTTCAGAAAGCAAGACACAAAAGTTAAGGAATAGTCCCAACAATCTCAGCCTCTCTGGAACCTTCAATCTCCAGTGAAAACAAAATGAATATACTCTAGGTGTGAAAGAGTGGTGTTCAGCTCCCTTTTGCTCTTTCAAGCTTTCTAGTGCTTAAATCAGTATTTTGCAGAGTACACCCTGTGCTGACAAGCAGTAAGGGTGAGTAGAAGTTCTCAGATTGTATTTGACAGGAGGAGCAAATTTAGCCCACTTGGGGGAAGAGGAAAATGGTCGTGGACACCCTCAGAGTACCAGATCCAGATGCCAGACCCCAGCTGCAGCCCTATCCACAGTCTTGGTTCAATGAGCTGTGTAATACAGCTTTCCTGAAGAAAAAGAAGAAAAAAGCAGGTACCACCATGCACTACAGGGGATAATTGTCTTGTGGTTTAGGGGTATCTGCAGTATTTTGAAATACATCAAGAGCTGTTTTGCAAAGAATAAAGAGACTGAAGCTAAACACGTGGTCCCAGGCATAGCTGCACATTGCTCTATGAAGCAAGTGGTGGGCAGTGACCCTAGTGATTCTGTACAGTATATTCTTTTTAGTTCAAAAGTGACTCACACTTCGAGTGAGAGTTTAGCTTTCACCTTATCATTATTTTCATTTTGTGCCCTGAGCTATCAACGGCCCAGAAGTAAAATAAATGTTGAAAATCATTTTTTCAGCCAGAATCATGACCTGATGTACAGAAGGACAAAAAAACAGCGGTAAGAGAATTATTAATACTAAGAAAAGCTTCCCAAGTTTATGTGTGGTGTTTTTTTTAAAGGAGACTTTGCTTAGGAATTTCTTGGTTCAAATTTGGAATTTTACCTTGTACAATTCAAATAACATTTCTGTGCAAGTGTTTGAATTTTAACATGCAGTCATCTGTCAATCTGTAAATAGACACTGCTCCTACATGTAAATATAGCATGAAATATACTTCAGAAAACTCAAACACTGCATATACTGACATATATCAACATGTATCAATCCCTGTCCTATATAGTTTACTGGTAAAGTTGGTGATTACCATTAGAAGACAGAGGAATTTTGTATTTTTAAGACTTACTTTGTTAAAACCAGCCTTTTGTCCTTGGGCAAAATTACTAATACCCTTAAAATCATAACACTGTAATCTAGTATTAGAATTTAGAAGTTTAAAGTTTGAAAACATCATCTTTAGGATGATGAATGAGGGAAAGGTTGTGTAGGTTTTGGTTTTGCTTAAGAAAAACAAGAAAGAAATACAGTTAACAGACTGCTAAGTCTGTTAGACTCAAGACTTTGAAAAAACACAAACTAGTAATGACTCGTAAATTTTTACTCCCTTTAGACAGGCATGAACTGTATAACCTGCGTAGACCCTTTACATTTCTTTCCCTACTCCTGTACTTCAACCAAACCTCTCTAGGATATTCATATGCAATACTTTATTTCACCAGTGGAATTAGATATTAAGGATGTAGACTGACAGTAGGTAAGTATATATCTGGCATCTAAAGCCTCCTTTTAGAGAATCAGGAAGAACATGGATAAAAAAACGCATTCACCTATGTTAACGTACTTCTTAAAAACTTGTAAAATAAACTGATTGGATCACAATATCATAGCAAACAGACAGTTAGGAGACAAACCAGTTAGCAAAGCTAGAAAAAACAGGTCTCAAGGTGGACACTTAAAAATTTGTGGAAGAAAACATCAGGTCCTTAACGCAGTACTTCTGATTCAAGGATGCACAGGTCAGCGTGCCTCCCCTACCCCAGTTCAGCTGCTTGTGCCCAAAGTCAGCTCCCTGGGTAGCAAGAGCTGCTTAGGGAGCTGTGACTAACCATGAAGCTGTTTGAGAAAGAGCTGGAAGAAATCACACTCTTTCTCTCAGGAGCTGCATTTACACGGAGGCTGTTGCTCCCTTCCAAGGCTACAACGCAGTCATTCCCTTAAGTAAAAAAAGATACATCTTGTACATCAGCAAAGTTTGCACATGGACTGCTGATAAACTTACTAGGAAAGTCAAGGAAAAGATTTTCTATTTCACAATAACCTCTAATATACAAGTAAATATGCCACGAATGTTTGAGAAGACAGATCTAAGCCTTATTAACCAACAGCTATACTTATAAGATGAACACAAAATACTTGTTCTGCATCACCGGCAATCTGTTTGTACACATTATAACAGACAGAAGTTAATACATTTTTCATTTTTGGAACACTAGCCAATTGCAGAAGAAATACCAAAGAAGATTTATAATGTTACTGCACTGAAATATCTCAGGAACTTAGGCCCATAAAATATTATGCCACTTTCATCCGTCTGCCATCTTTTATCTGTTGTTTTCCTTTTCCTTGAGAACGAAGAGCAGTCTTTCTCACACAGCTGTAATCGTTCTAGCTGAGCCTCCAGCACTGTATAAAAGAGTGACTATCTACATCTGTTAAATCTCTTTATTCCCCTCCCCAAGCTGCAAACCAATTTATAATGAATAGCAGGCACCAATCTGCTTCTAAATTTAATGGAAGAGATATCTTCATTGTGCTGCTTCTTCCTTCCACCACCGCTGTATTTTTATCTGTTAGCAGATCATGATCCCTCCAGTTACAGCCTTTTTCAGCTAACAGATAAAAATACTTCAGTTTCCAATTCTTTACATTTGTGGACACATCAGGCTCACCAGATACCAGTGATATAGTTCTGCTTGTGCTTTGTTTAATTCTGTGGTTCACCTCTGCTGCTTAGAAAAGACAAACTGGTTGCACTTTACAAAACTGGACTGAAGGAAAGGAAAAGAAAAACAACAGAAGTGAGCCAGAAAATCAGGTTCAAATAGTTTAGCTGTAAAAATCTCTGGAAGATTAGCTCAAACCAATGAAGACCGTGCACCTTTATCATATTTGGTGATCCTAGGTTTATTTTTAAAAAGGTTGTGATGCTCACCCTTCTAGAATTAGCAGGTATCGCTGAACTATACCTCTCCTTTTCCAATAGTCACTGTTCATTTGTCAATAGCTGTAGCAATGGATAGTTTACTAAAATCTTAAAGTAAAAAAACAAAATTAAAATAGAAATTCCTTGCTTCTAAGTTACAAGAGTTACTACGTTTCTGCTCCAGACAACTAGCCCACCAAGCCCCCAAATCTAATACCTAATCAATCTAATTAAACTCTAGGTGTACACACATGACCACAGTTAACAATGAGTCAACAGTATTTACTAGCAGTCCAGATGCAGGAGCAAAGAAACGCTTGGAGAAATTCAGGATCCACTTTTATAAGGAGACTTATCTCCGTCCCCCACATCCTTTCCCCAGTAATGTGCTACCATTTCAATTCTGAATAAACTCTGACTCCAAAATGTACCATTTGCTAGTGAGGACAAGTAGTGACCCTCCAATAATATTAAGTCTGTTTTTTTCTTAAGGAGTCTTTGCAACAAAAAAAAACAATCTGCCTAAGAAGACATACAAAAACCAGTTAGTTTCTCAGCCATATTTTATCTGTCACTGCTTTGGTTTGTGTTTGTAGCTCTGTACAGACGAGACAGCAGTACAGAGCCTGAAAAAAATCTTTCTTCACATGGAAGCATTCCTATACAAAATAGAAGAAAGGAAGGTTTTTTTGTTTGCTTGGAAGCTGGAAGGTCTTTAATGAAGTTACAAAATTCTAAGAAGCTTTATCCTAGTCTATTTTATTTCAAATTAAAGCAAAGTATGTGAAACTAAAGTGTGGTTTTACATCTTATTCTGTACACGTTAATCTCTACTAAGGTAGCTGCAGTACAGTTGTGTCATAGTATTATGCCATTTCCATTTCGTATATTCTGCTAGATAGGTACTGCATCTGCAAATTAGTTTTGATCGGTACTGCCACCTGCTAATAAGGAAAGCTACTTTTCTATGTAGTAAGCTGTTGTGCTGAATACTGGTTCTGAGAATGGTATTTCTGCTAATAATCACTAAGATAACTGACAGGAAAAAGAACAGCTTTTTTTTTTTTTTTCTTTTTCTCTTTTATTCTTTCATACAGAATATCATAATGAGTTTATATCCAACAGATACTTTGAGGCTATGCTGTTTCAAGCATTAAATAAAAATTAGGTAATATTAGCTTCAGGTTTGCAATTGTATTGCTAATATATGGGGAGAGCGAACCAGGCAGTCATTAATAGATGACTGAAGACAGGTAGTTAGAAAATGCAAAAAGTAAAAAAGGAAAGAAAAAATGAGCTCATAGGAAGGAAAAGGGAAAATACAGCAGCAGTAGGAGTAATTACCTGGCTTCTGGCATGATTTGGGCATTGTAAACTTTTGTTTAAATAAAATAAATAAATATAAAAGTTAATTATTTCTCACTGAGTATAACAATCGACGTATCCTCACTCAATAAGGGCAATAAACAATGTCATATGAATGAACCAAGAGCAATGCACAGTTGAGGAAGATAGCATCAACGGTAGGACATTCACAGAGAGAAAATGTTTGTAGCACTCTTGAATGTAAAGAATGGCACCAAGTGATGTCTGGGGTCAAAGTCATTCATATGGGAAGAACTGAAATTGAGGCTCACATTCCAGTTGCTATTCATAGAAATAAGCAAGTCCCATAGTGCTATAGACCTGTCAAGTATTTTTAAATAGGTACTTTCTAATAATCTTTTCAACCTGTTATCTCAAAGGGTTTTTGTTTTGTCTTCCAAGCAAATGTGAAATATAACTCAAAATACATTAAGAAAACATGTGAAGAAATATATATATACATACCAAAAAATCTCTTTTGGTGACACGTTACACTTTCTACTTATAATTTTTGAATATCTGTAGATTTAAAATACAAAAGTAACAGATTTCTATTGATGCTAAAAGAGGTATCTATCCGTAAGATTTTAACGTATTTGTTAAGATTGTAAAACGTAGCACAAATTAGATGGTTAGTCTAGATCAAGAACACTAACAGATACCATGACTTAGTCTCATGCACTGAAACCCACTTATCCTATCTCTGCCTTGAAGTAAATGCTATAAGTAAATAACTTATAAGAATGCACTGACAGTAAACCCGGTAGGTAAAGCATACCAATGGCCACCCCCTTCCAGTGATTTCCTCAATGCTAAACTGTATCAGCTAAAATAAGTAAATTCACAGTTACTTCAAAAAGTAAAAGAAAAATAAAAAATAAAATATTGCTGTGTCATAGAAGTTCCTCTACTTCTTATGCTAGGAAATATACCTTTGAGTGTTTAGTTTGGTTTAGGACTTTGATATTTTTTTTTAGATATTATATGACCAAATGACTATGGACTTCAGTACTTGTGACAGTCCATTGTGTGATATTGCTGCGCCTTAATAGTAGAACGGAAACAGCAAATCATATCAATGCTGATTAATGTGTACTCTACATAATCCTCGTCCCCACTGATTTACTGTTATACTCGATAAAAGTAATTACTGAGTATTTTAACACTACAAGAACCTTAAGAGTCACATACTGGTTTTAGATGAGTATTGAATATTCATCACTCTACTGAAATAATGAGACTAACTCTGCTTCAAGACATCATCTTTAACCAGGATAGCACTGAAGCAGCATGTCCTCAAGATATACATAACTTTACATAAAATAACTTTACATAAAGTTACCAGAAGGAATTACATTTCTGTATTCACTGCTTACATGAATTATGTGAGGCACTGATGTTACAGCAGGAAGTAGAATTAAAGGGTATTGCTAAATGTTTTGGAAGAGAGTTTCGTTCCTCTGAAGATCAAGAGCAGGTTTACTTGATTCAGAAAGAAAATCAACAACATATCTCACCACCTGAGATGTTAACTTGGTAGATATTTTCTGCATGTTTTAAGAATTGTATCGAAAGTTTTAAAGAGAAAAAAAAAAGTGAAAGAAAAGCCACATCCATTGGGATAAGTGACATGACAGACAGGAGCAGAACCTGAGCTGAGCTACATCCATTAGGAGATAATGAAAAGAAAGAAGCTGCACACCCTGATAAGAATTGTTATTTACAAATACTAGTCTATTTAGATATATTAACTATAATAATTACACATCAATATTGAAAAAAAAGAATAGTTAAAGAATGCTCCTACATTGACAGGTGTAATGGCTGAGAATGTGGTACAAAATAAAAATGACACAGTCTCCTTGTACACAGGATAATTCCATTATTTTATGAATTTTGTGCTGCTATGAGCATTCCAAGATAAAGGATGTAAAGTACAGAACGATAAATGTTGTTGTAAAACTAGTTTCAAATGTTACATCTTTCTGTCCTTTGTAACTTTTTTGACTTGGCCGTAGTCAATCAGCAGTATGCTGGGGATGACGTAAGTATGCCAATATATATACACACTTGAAGTAATATTTTCAACTTACACATACAATAAAATAATTTCCGTCACATAAAATAAAAATCTACAGTAAGTTCTCGTTCAAATGCTGCATGGTCCAGGAGTGAGAGCTGGAACTCAGTTTGCACTATCTTCAGAAAACTAAAACCCACCTTTGCCAAAATACCATCATGCTGGTGGTTAACTGTTTCAGGGTGGTTTTTTTGGTTTTGTTTTGTGTTGGGTTTTTTTGTTTGTTTGTTTAATTATTTTCTTTCTCTCAGGAAAATATTCAGTTGTAAGGCTTACTTTGTTAATATTTGAAAAAACATTTCAGATCCTATTATGATAGCCATTGAAATGTTATTGCCATTTGGTCATTCCCATTACTACCTGTTAATGCTTACAGTTCCATTACCGACTTCCAATATGACTTTTACTTTGAATTTTGCTTGTTGAGCTTTTTTTCCATCTCGCTCATATTTTTCTCATCTTATTAGCTCAACCCATTGCTGCACACAGAAATTAAGCAAAAGGATGAAAGGTGTGCTGCTTTTAATTTAAGATATTTCATTCCATATGTTTAATCATATTGTCAAATTAGTGATTAAAGGAATTGGAGAAAAATCTGTAAAATAAAAAAATAATCTGTTTTTATAGTATTCATTCACAATAGAAAATGAATTTATTTTACTCATTATATTGCTGTTGAGGATAAAATGAAAAATAAATGCATTTGTTCTATATAATTCATGAAAAATATATTGAATTAATATATTTAATATTTTTAAAACCCTAACTGTTTGAAATATTGAATAACACAATAATTATTCTACAACTTAATAACATGAAGTGTAATCAAACTCTCAAGTCGTTATGTTATATTTATCATATTTAGGACAAGCCAAATGTAGGCTTCCTATGCTTGCCTAAATTTTGTGTTCTCTTGCCTGTCTTTCAGATTATCCTTATCCAGTTCATTTGAGTAAACTTAAATGGAAAATGTGTAGCAAGCACAAAAGAACAACAGAAATGTAGCACTTGACACTCCTGGCAAGTAGCCTTTTTTCTAGGCTACAGAATCAGGCAGTACTTGCTTATTCATTCTTCATCCCACAAGCCTGGCTTTTACTGCCGGGCTGCTGTGCAAAAAAAAAAAAAAAAAAAAAAAAAAAAAAAAAAAAANAATGTACTGCTATCTCTTCTGTTACAGATCACCCTTATAACGGAGATTAGTGTTTTGAATCCCAAATGGATGGACTACGTCTCAGAAGTCCTAAATCAGACATTTGTACAGATATGTTCTTGTCCCTATTAGAGAGCAGACAAAACTCCATTCTACTTGCCTATTGATAAATGGAGGGGAAGGTGGAGAACACGGGCAGAATGAAATAGTTCTCTCTGTATGCTCTCTTGCCCAAAGGGGAGTCCCAGACAGAGATTTCATGGTTTCCTTGACATCCGTCTGTCCTCATAGACCTCAGTTCTCCCTTGCCCACAACCACCCTTCATCTGCTGCCACCCCAAACGCCCAGCCATTTGTGAGACGATATTGCCCTCCTCCTCCTTGAGATTTTCCACTTTTCCCAGGTCATTCACTGTTCCACTGGGAAAAGGACTTACTTTTCTTGCTGAACAGGAGCGGTGGGAAACGATGGGGCATGGGCACTTTCACCCTTCCATCAGTTGCCTTTTTGGTGGGACACTTTTTTCCTACTGGGAGGGCCAGTAAGAAATAAATACTTAAATTTACCAAGCTATTTCTGATTGAATTACTTGTTAATATTGATATAGTCTCTGCCTTTTACTCTGATTCAAGTACAGTTGGATCCAACTTTATGCTAACAAAAGGCCCCTGACTTCCAACCAGCAGCATTCTTGCAGAGGTCTGGGCACAGCTGCTGATATATACAAAAGCACATTCAAGAGACAATTGTCTAATCAGCTGGAATTTTGAGTCATTAAGATTCAATCTCCAAGCACATTTAGTGTGCATCCTGGCATGTTTTATTAGGCTATTATTTCTTTTCTCTAGTGCAGTTATTTAAGCATAGAATCCAGCATGGTCAATATAGTGGGAAAGACTACTTGCTGTAATAGTTTTGGGGCTTTTTTTCCACCCCTTCCATGCATTCCAGCAAGCATATTGCCAAACTGCCTTAAATTTCATGAGGCATTTAATTGAACAAATGCAGAACAGAAACTTGATCACAGTGTTGAGGAGAAAAATCCTGCCTTGACCACCCACTTACAAATACCAAACTGACTCGGAACTGTGCAACGTTTCAAATATTCTTTTCCATTTCTCTAGATTTTTACTACTACTATAATTACAGTGCACATTCAAATATTATTAATTCACAGAAATTAGAGTGCAGTAACCTAGCCTTTTTAGCTGCAGCATCTCCTTACATACACAATTGCAGGCTTTCCTGCTGCCGCATTATATTGAAGATTTTCATAAATAATAATTCACTCTTAAATAGCTTTCTTTCACTGTCTTATGCACCAGAAAAAGCAACTTAAGAAAGATGAATAAGTATATTTTTGAACAATGTATTAGTCCTATACATTCCCATTGCATCTTCTATATCAAAACCAATTACCAATGAATGAAACATCCCTGAGAACAGATAATAATACATTTTATGAAGAGAAAAATCACAGGAATTAATAAATTATGTTTGAAAACTTTTTGCAGCTGTTTAGCTGTGTTTTATCATTAAATTCCTTTGTTACAAGAGACAACTGGTGTCTCACAGTAAGCTGACACGTACACATTCATAATTCTCTTCTATTCCCATCACGGACACATCCTGCCTATGTGGATCATCCTTGTTGTGCTAAGTTTCATGCTGGGTAACAGAGGCAGAGAAACAGGATCACTGTTAGCAGAGCTGTTTTGAAAGCAGGTACAGCATATGTTTGGCACGCTGTTCTTTAGAGCAATCAAAGTTTTCTAACACGGCTTTTTGCTCAAAGACTGTTCCAGTGTTCTCATCGTGAACACCTCATTTAGAGCCTCATGACTCATCTGCTCAATTTTCTTAAAACTGAAGAAGGCACTAAGATATGTTTAGGATGATAAAAATTTCATTAAATGAGACAAGATAGAAAAGACCAAAAAGTTATTTTAACTTAAAGTGTAAAAAGTGTGAGCAAGCCAACTCTGAGAGCATTTGTTTCCTTAATTAATTTTTCTGAATATCTCAAAGAAAATCTTCAAAGTGGATAAATTAGTGGCCACAGACATCAATGATAACTTTGCTATTGTTTCAACTAAATTCATGTTTTCACCTTCTGCTGTTAAAGATCATCAACACGTACCTTAAAAACAAACAAAAACTTTTTTTTTTTTTTTGCATGCTTATACAGGCTGTATGAATTAGCTTTCAATTATTAGTGGAAGTTTGGTGTCTAATTCATTTAAATACTAGGAATTTGTAATCCAGTTTATATCTCCAGATATGGACAAAACCTGAAATAAGCAATAATCATAGTACCATCTAAATTAATACCTTCCAACGTGGTATTAATGATTTAAATGACAATGCAGAAGCGCAGCAACTGCCTCTTGAATATCTCTTAGCTGTTACAGCGTGGATCACTTGTTAATATTCTATTTAAAGAATACAAACTCTACTATTATTAATCAACTACATGATTTATTAGTCCTATTTCCTAACTAAACTTTATTTTCACCCTGCAGTTTTGCTGTGCATGCTGTGGTATGCATTTTAAATTCAGATTTTCATGTTAGATAAGAATAGTTTCCTCCTGGTGTATTGCATAATTTATATATTTTGTAAAAACAGCTATAAACAGAAATTATCTGACTGATCAGAGAACATCTATAACACATGTTGTGATATCTTAGTAGCAAGAAATGCAAGATTCACAAAATAAAGACAGAATTGGTAGAGAGAAGACCTTTGTAAAGAAGTGGAAACTATCTTTTTCCCCACTGGAACAAGAGAAAAACACGTGCACATATCTCTGTTCAGGGCTATGATTTGGTTCAATAATCAATTCAATTACAATGTTTTCTGATAGTGCATCTTTGGTCACATAGGAGTTATGATCAGTGTATACTCATTTGAAACTGCAATTCTTATTTAAACAAAAAGATGAACTTTTTTCCAAAGAATACATTTCTGAAATGCTGTCAAGATTCTCTTGTAATCCAGTAGTACTCTGTCAAGGTTATCTTAGAGGAGGTGCGTTTAATTTCATGCCAGCATTTTGCTGATGGGTGGTTGGAAAAGAAAACTTGTTGTTGGAGAGGGATTCAGGCAGAGTGCCATAGCTTGTGAACAGTGCTTTGTCTCACAGGTTGGTGTGGTGGGAACTGTCCAAAAGCAGTATCCAAAAATATTATATGCTTTACTCCAACTTTGATAAGTTAAAAAAAAAAAAAATGTTGTGGTCAGTGATACCGAAAGTTGCAGATAAATCTGAATGGATTAGTGCAATTAGTTATTACCTACATAAACTTATTTTACTTAAAGGAAAAGCATAGTGTATCAGGCTAAAACAGGAGTGGAAATGATTTTAAGAAACTGCAAATGATGTGCTACTTGCTGTCACAACTGACTCACTGTGCGAAGAAAAGGAGACAGCTTTAGTGGTTGCCTCCTGGCAGTAGGTTCTTATAACTGATGTGAAAGAAACATCTAACCTTTAGTATGACAAGGTGTTGATGATGACAACAAATCTCTCTTGATCTTTATGACTTACCAGGAGACTCACAAATCCATGTCAAGGCCCTAGACTGTCTTGTCAATGTACCTCAATGACAAGCCAGGTACCAAAAAATAAAGTAATCCTTGTAACTCTGCTTCTGAGATTTACCGTGATAAAAAAGGCAGTCAGGATCCAATTAGCTCTATTATACTAGCAAAATAATTGGAAAGAGACAATTCTGAAAACTTTCTGGTAGGAAGAAGCCATACATTGTGTAAGAGCTAGCCAGACACAGGCAAAAGTTAAAGGATTGCTTCCATGACTTAAAATGCGGGTAGCTGCTTTGAGCCACTCTAATAACTCATAAGGTCCCAGGAGTATCTTTGTCTTCGTAAAGGATATGGCTGTTGAGAAGTATATTGCCATAAAACTACAGACAAAGAAACAATTCTTGGCTATACCGAAATCGCTTTTCTCTTCAATCATTATTTCATGAAAACATGGAAATAAAAATCACTGAAGTATATTCACTAACAGAGGAGGCTGATTTCAAGAGCGTATTAGCAATGGAGACTTAATCAAACTTTATGCTGACATCATAGATTCCAAAACGTAGTACAGAATTTGATAATTTTCTTCCAGTTTTTCCCTTATGAAAAATACATAGAACAGAGTAGAACAGAATAGAACTTTTCAGTTGGAAGGGACCTACAACCGTCATCTAGTCCAAGTGCCTGACCACTTCAGGGCTGACCAAAAGTTAAAGCATATTATTAAGGGCATTTTCCAAATGCTTCTTAAACACTGACAGGTTTGGGGCATGAACCACCTCTCCGGGAAGCCTGTTCCAGTGTTTGACCATCCTCTCGGTAAAGAAATGCTTCCTAAAGTCCAGTCTGAACCTCCCCTGGCACAGCTTTGAGCCATTCCCATGTGTCCTCTCACTGGATACCAGGGAGAAGAGATCAGCAACTCTCCACTTTCCCTCCCTCAGAAAGCCGTAGAGTGCAATGAGCTCTCTACTCAGCCTTTTTCTCCACACTAGACAAGCCCAAAGTCCTCAGCTGTTCCTCACAGGACCTGCCTTTCCAAACCTTTCACCAGCTTTGTTGCCTTCCTCTGGATGCATTTTAACATACTTCTTAAATTGTGGGGCTCAGAACTGCACACAGTACTCAAGGTGAGGCCACACCAACTCTGAGTACAGCAGGACAATCACCTCTTTTGACCGGCTGGCCATACTGTGTTTGATGCACCCCAGGATGCGGTTTGCCCTCGTGGCTGCCGGGGCACACTGCCGACTCCTGCTGAGCCTGCTGTCGACCAGCAGCCCCAGATCCCTTTCTGCAGGGCTGCGCTCCAGCCACTCCGCTCCCAATTCATACTTATGCCTGGCATTACTCCATGCTAGGTGCAGAACCCGGCACTTGGACTTGTTAAATTTCATGCCATTGATTATTGCCCAATGCTCCCATCTATCTAGATCCCTTTGCAGGGTCACTCATCCCTCAGGAGATTCAACAGCACCTCCCAGTTTGGTATCATCAGCAAACTTGCTAATGGTGCAATTCAACTCCTGCATCCAGATCATTGACAAAAATATTGAGCAGAACTGGCCCTAGGATTGAGCCCTGAGGAACACCGCTGGTGACCAGTCACCAGCCAGTTGTAGCCCCATTCACTACAATTCACTACTTAATTTTTCGGTGTTAAAATTCTTGCCCTTAGGAAAGAAGAATAATGAAGAAAAGACAGGCTTTTGTTGCTTAATGAGGGTAGCGTTTAAAACGTGCTCAAAGACTCAGGCTCTTTTCCACATTTGTGCTCCAGGATTTCTGGCTATCTTTGAGCAAGGTATTTCACTTTTGGCCTTAGTTTGCTGATCTGTGTATTGAAGCTATGCTACTTTACAGAAAAAGGTATCTTTCTGAGATCTAGTTTGATCACAGTATGAAAGAAGTTTGAATTATTGTGATGATTGTCTTTCTCCCACCGATCTAACTTATGATCTCAGAGAATTCACTTTATCCTTTTCAGCCTTTCACATTCATCACTGTAGGGCCTGAGGAAGATACAGTAAAAAAAAAATAAAATGGTGGATTTTGACCAGATCTCAGAAGTACTTTTAGAAACATTTACGCAGCCTACTGCAATAAAGCTTTCTTATTAGTACCCGTGTGTTAACAAGTTAAAAAAAAACAGCAAAATATCAATATTTTAACTTTTTAATTATTAATAGACTGTCAGAAAAAGAGCGTACCTTGTTTTCCCACACTCAAATGTACACATCCAAAATGCTACAGCAAAATTAGTGAGCATGTTGGCAATGAGGTAGAAATGATATCCTTAGGACTAGATACCTAATTCTGGTAAATTATTGCAGGTTTTGTTCTACCACGTTTGTATACAATTTTTCAAATACAATGGGTTATAGCTAGAACAGCCATGAGTAAAACTCATATTGAAAAAGTTGTGCATGAACTGTTTCACACCAGCTTTTTTAATAAATCTCTTGAGCAGTAAAGATGCAGAGGTCATAGTGAGACAGTATTCTGCAGATACAGATGTTTGGAAAAAGTAAATCTATAGAATTTTCCTTTTACCGGGTATCACAGTAGTCAAACAGTCTAGCTGAAAATGATGAAAATGCACTATATATGTTACTTAGAGTTTTTAAAAAGCATCTATTAACTAATTAATGAATTTTAAGAAGTTGCTGGTATAGTTTTAGGCTTATTTTGGCTTAGTCTCAAAGATTAATTAAATTTGCTGGTTTTATCACATTTCCCTTTGGAAACGGAAAGTACACTACACTTGTACTGGCATAACTTCATATACTGAAAAAACATGAAAAATGGGGTCTAACCATGCCCACAATAATTGTGGGACCTCTGAAGCACAGGAATACATTCCATTGGTAGTATTCTGTTCATGAGAAATTATGAATTGCAAATCATGTTGTACAGCATGTTAAATAAATATTGGCTTCTCTGTGAAAATCAGCTTCAAAGTTTTCAATAATCAAAACTTAGGAAGCATTCACAAGATATTTCATAGCAGGTTTGAATGTATATGGTCTGTTTACATTGTGTTTTCAGATTACGGATTAAGCGAAGGACCAACTTCCACCAGCAGGAAATAGAAATGAGAGGTTACCCTGAAGTCTCAGAGTCATTGTGAGGCAGAGACCAAAGGTGTAAACACAGGGTCATTTAGAAACATTTAGATCACAAAATGAAAAAACAGAAAAGCCATAAGTGAAGGCCAGATCAGCTTTCCATTCTTTGGCTTTAATCACAAAATTATTTTTTCCATTCCTAGTCACTTACTGTATTTCCAGAATAATGAAGGATCTGCAGGTTCTTGTTCATGAGAAGAAAGCAACCAGTATTTGACTGACTATTCAAGACTTCCTTTTTTCAGTAAGTTAGAAGAAAGTACCCATATTACTCTTTTGGTTTTCAGTGAAATCTCTCAGCTGGAGTCAATTTCAAAACAGGAACCATTTGAATGATTAATAACCTTTGTTCTTCTTCCTAAGTATTCATATACCACAATGCACCAGGAGATTAATTTGTATCTAAGTCAAGCTTTCAAAGTAGAGAGAAGCAGGTACCTCCATTTTCCAACACCAGCAAGAAAGAAATGACCTGAAAGAGTATACTTTTCTATAAAGGATTTTGTGCAACTAAAGCTGGGCAAGACATAGGTTATAATATTCATTTGACAACACAGACTACGAAGGAAGGAAATTAATCTGAGAATCAACCTAAATCTGTTTTTAATTTATTTCTCTTGTTCAAGCCTCTATGATATATTCTAAACCAGCTATCAGAGCTTGAAGAGCAAAACTGAACCAAAATTTGCTAAAATTTCATTTATTCATTACATTAATAAATGCATGAACATAGCACTGTATAATGTCATGTATTTAAAGACTTTTTAAACCTTACATACATCAAGCTAAGAGGGATGACTCAAGTTAGTGAGCAATCTAATGTGCGGATATGCAACATTAACTAGTCTGAAATCAGTCACTTTATATGTATCATGGATTATGTACCTACACAGCACCATTCAGTGCAGAATATTTAATGGGTCATAAATCCCTAGTTTGTCCGTGTTCACTTACAGGTGCAGCATAAGCAGTATGTGCTGCTCACAAAGGGCCAGAGAAGGCACTGTCAAGTGACTCACCCGAGACAATGTCACAAGTCACAGGCTGAGCAGAACATCCCTGTTCCTCATCTGTACTCCTTCACCCATCGGTCCACAACTTGTACCTATACATTTCATGCAAACCAGGACAGATGTAGTATCTACACTGCCAAGGAAGTAGGCAGCTAGGAACTGATGAGAGATTTTTTTTTAGTTAATGTTTCAAAATAGTTTATTTTGAATTTACCTATATTACCTAATCTGGATTTGGACTCATTCTTAACATATCTTAATAAAAGTATTGACTATTACCGTTGCCTTTTTCCTCACAAAAAATACAAACTAGGAGGTAATATTTACCCAAACCACGTGAAATGAACTCAAGAAATTCACATATCCTTTCCATTTTACACTGCAAACAAGAACATTTATTGAAACAAGAAAGTGGTTTTGACTAAACTTCACAAAGGGGAAGGTGTTCAATGCAGTTTTGAAGATATATTTGACAAAAGATTTTCAAGGAGACTGACACATGTTTTCTTATTAGTATAGGGTACCACAAATAATCACTGCTCTGTTATACCACAATCCTTATCAAAGATTTACTCATTTTTGTAAACCTTTTTGGGTAAAAAGAAAGTGTTTACAAAAAAATCCTGAAAATTTGGTGTTATAGATTTTCAGAACTTTGATATTGTTCATTTACAGAATACTGTAAACTTATAAAACATAACAGAGAATAATACCTAGAAGTACTGTACAGCAAACACTACGGGCACAGTGCCTTAAAACACACACAAAAAAAAAACACCCATAAGTGGGGAAACAAGTGAATGTGCATTGTCATAGATCTTGTATGTCAGAACCATAGCTAAACAAGTTTACTACAGCCAAAAGAAAAACTGAAGAGAATTAGTAGTGATATACTGTTCCTGTTCTTATAAGAAAAGCCATACCCTCTAGATTATATAACACTGAGCAAAAAATCTCTTGAGAAGCTTAGGAGAATAAACAAATTGCATTCTATAAATACTTTTTAAAGGACTGCTATCTAACTTAATAAAACATGTTGCCGATTTGGCATTAAAAATCTCCTTTGACATTGCTTTACTAGTGTCCCCACAAAAATAGAATCTGAAGAGAGTCCTTGAACATCCGCCATTTAAAAAAGGTTATAATAGAAATTAATAATGCTATAATCTCACTGACATCAAAGGGCAGTTACTGGACTGAAAACTGATAAGAGTTTTGCATAGACATTGAATTATTTTAAATTTCAGATTCCATATGCTCATTTGCAATATTAATTGCAAATTTATTATCTTTTGAATAAGCTACTTCAGACTCACCCATAGACTATAATTTTATGCATTCTTCACACACATATTGAATCAAACCTACTACAAGATTCCTGTTTTGACATAGTTTTAATGTAATAGGAAAAAAATAAAAACCCACAAAATCCATTTTCACCCAGGTCAGTCTTCCGAATAGGCCTGAATAATTTTGCTTGCTGGGAAGCAGGAAGCTCTCTAGCTGTGATGGAATGGTACATTTTAGAAGCTGCTTTGAGCCTGTTCATTCGGGACTCAAGGGCCCACATTCCCAAGCCTGAAAGGTAGCCCCACTTACCTCTGCGAAGCAGATGACAGCCATTTATATTTAATGGTACATGGAAAAATTAATGCTAGTTCTCTGTGATTAAGTCAAAGAGGAGTACAGCATGTTGGTTTCAGCGAGTGACAGAATCGCCCACAGCTTAAAGCAGGTCTGCTCTGATGTTTTAAAAAAGAGAAAAACTTTGCAAGAAGCTTTTTACCTGCTAACATGACTTTAAATATGCTTTTGTATCTCTCTGCTCTGAGGTTGCTCAGATTTCTTTTGCTTCAGTCCTTTCTGCAGCTATTTCTATGTTTACTAGTTCAGTTAATGAGGGGTTACATACCACCAAATCACATCTAATACGCTAATAGAGAGCTGAAATCATACAACCAGCTGTGCCTCTCAGGAAAAAAAAAAAAACAGCAAAGATGCTGAGAAAAAAAAAGAGGCATTCGACAATTCACATACAAAGTGAAGAATTTCATTTGAAAAAAAACAGGGAGATTTTTCTTAAAAACAGCATGCAAGGAAGGAAAAGGTTAGGAAACACTGTTAAGGCCCAGAAGTAGAAACTAGAGTGGGTCCAATTCCTCCCCTGATGCATGCCTTGCTGAGAGAAAATTTTTCTTTAGTTTTTAACTCAAGTCACAAATCTCCCTGGAAAAATTTAAAACAGTGACTTAATCACCCAATGAAAATATCAGACACGACCAAGTGGAAGCCTACCAAGACTATGGAGTAGCAGAAGAACTCAGCCAATTTATTTGTTATTTGTAAATTCTACCTGATCTGCACTGCAAGAACTAAGACACACTCAGCAAAAACAACGGTGGTTAGTGAAACCCCCACCAAAATCATTTACATATATATTTTCTACACAAGGCGGAAAAAAAAAAGAACAAATCTGTCATACAAGAGAAACTGTCATAGCAAAAATAAGATAATAACTACTAGTAGTGCAAAAATACTTAATTTTACTATATGTTTCTGATGATTACTTGATAATTATTAATAGTCATATTTTAAAGTTATCTACAAATGCAATTTCTCATGAAGGTTTGTTCTTTCCCAATTGGAACTGAAAATTACTACAATTCGTATCTCCAGAGAATAATTAAAATTTTAACTCTAACTTGTTTTAGAAGTAGTCACTTAGTCTAAGAATGTGCAATTCACGCGTGCTCAATTTTTTCCCTTTGTTACATCAAGGGATGAGTAATTGTATCTTAGGATAGAGCTGGGAAATCACATCTTTTGTGAAGATGATGAGAAAAAGAATTGCAAATGTTTCCGCCAACAGTTTAGTTACTGAGTAATTTGGTATCACCCAAGAGTAAGTTTCCACTTCTAATAATTATGTTGTCTTAGTAATACAAACTTTTAGTTCTGATATACCCAAATTCTTGATCGTTGTGTATCTTGAACAGCAAACACAGAATTGCTTTCTGCATAGACATGCAAACTCTCATCGTTGTGATCTGCTTATCAATGAAACCAATTGACAATTTTCTGCTCCAGTTTGTAACTATTACATTTACCACTAAGCAGATGTTATTGGTGAGTCAACACATAAATGTCTGTCGAGAGCCTCCATTATACGTACACTTGTAATACAAGTTTTTTTACATTAGTAGTGTTTATTTCTACATTGGTTTTCTTTCACCAAGATTAAGGGCAAGTGCAGGGATGTCTCGCTGAAAGGCCAAGCCAATCTATCTAACGATTGTAAAATTCATTTTGTGAAAGTGCATTATACTCCTCTGTGTTCAATACTCATTCATAAATAAAATAGACTTAGTTTGAGTTACCTTAATGGAGTGCATCATGCCTTAATTTCTTGAAGGCAACAGCTGTGTTTGCTATGTATCCAGCTACTGAACCCTTCCACTGGGTTGTGAACTAAAAGAAGTCCTTCAGACAAAAAAAAGTAAATAGCATAACGACAGGGAGGGCTATAAGATATTTTTTATCAAAAGTTCAAGGTGGCTTTCTGCAACGACTCCAAAAGAAAATAAACACTGCAGGCCAGTTTATGGCCACCCTATCTGTGAGACTGGTTTTCTCAACCTAACTATGCCCAATAAATTAAAAAGGTAATCAAAGTGGACAAAAATTATATATTTTACTAAAAATCATTTTTTCCTGTCAGTAAGAACTATGACCAGTGTTCAACAGGTTTTTAAACCTGCAGTCCATGCTGTGACCTTAGAAACTGTCCCCTGCTAACACACTTTCCTTGTTGAACCTTATCAGTTCCCTTCACAGGAGCAGCTGCAGGAGCCCCAGCAGGACCGGAGAGCGTCACCCACCTGAGGCCACTCCTGCCAGCCACCAAAGTCTTTCTCAGGTATGGGTGTGAAACCAGCATCCTGCAGGGCTCTGCACGTACAGCACAGCACACCTCAGGATTCCCAATTTAACAAAGTTAAATAGCCCAAACACACAAACTAATTAGGGTGATATTAACAGCCCATAGCCAGGCCCCTGAGTGCACACTTAGGCTTTGATGGCCTCGAACAGCCTCACCAGGGATCTGCAACCCCCCATGGGCCCAGGGACACCTTGTCTGAGCTATGTCATGGTGGTACTCATTTCTGGCCCCGTTTCCTTGGTGAACCTTGAACCTGTGTTAGAAGTATCCGCAGCTGTCTCCCTTCCATTTCTGACTGGACATTCTGGACTGACCTACCAGACCTGACTCGTTACTTCACCTTCTCTGATGACACCTGGATGCTTGACAGTGACTCTTTCCATCAGCACCCCTGTCCTGCTCAGCCCTCGTGGGATCACGCCCTGGTCTGTGAGGGCACTGCCTGTGCTTGGAACAGGATTAGCTCCTGGCTTATCTCCTTTATTGACGCAGCCCTTCCCCTTTGATCCATAATGCTTATTGGATCTTCCTTTTCCTCTCCATACATCCATTACTGCTTCCCCCCCCCTTTTTTTTTTTTTTGTTAAATAATAATAATTAAAAAAAGCAGGTCTCAGGCAAGCCAGTGGGCTCATATCTGCAAAATCAGAGAATAATGAAGACTGAAAAACTTCAAAAAAGGCCATTAATAAAAAGTAGTGCAATAGCAATACTTCTTACAGTCATGAAGTAGTGAAGTGAACCTTTATTTCTGTAAGGAATATACAGGAGGAGATATGGGAATACGTACCCCGAAAATATGCAGGAAAAAGGGAGGCTTAAAAGCACACACATAGCTTCTTGCCGTTATGATACAGAGATGAGACATAGGAGCATTAATCCTACATCAAACCTCTTTATACTGTGATTTTATG
>VZSZ01003859.1:447987-466529 GCA_013398815.1 Ibidorhyncha struthersii
CCCTCAGGAGATGCTAGTACACTACAAACAAAATAAATACCCCAAGGAAAACCCAAAGCACTCCATGTCAAATCCATCTCATTTATAAATAGATGGCTGCCAGATAACACAATCCTTTCCTCTTTTCTCTTCACTGGCATTCTGTCACCCACAGTCCACTCTTCTGGCTCTCCTCATCAGATGAAGCTGCTTCTGCCTATTCCTGCTCTCGTTCACAGCTCTTCAACTTGCACTCAGTTAAACCAAAGCATGTAAATAGCTGCATACACATTCACGTGCTTTGAAATATGTACGTTGCCCAAGAGAAGGAAGGTGGTATTCAATATGGTTTCTGCATGGTCTCTCTCCACACTAGGCTTCTGGCTATGAAAGATCCCTCAATACCATGGGTGGTATGAAGGCAGTGGGGCTGTTGAGAACAACTCTGATCTAGCTGAAGAAACATCTATTTTCTCCCAGCAGAGGGGGCATAGGTAACAGCAAGAGGTAATGGTAATTGTTGGAGGTCAGCTTCTACTACAGAATTAATGGCAGTTTCCAGCACTGTTGATCTTAGAAGATCAAAAAGTGGCTGTTGGTAAATTAACTGCTAAACTGGTGAAAGCATCAGATGAAACTTCACAAGAGCAGATGCGTTTTGTTACTTTCCTACAGCCACAGATAAAAATCTTCTAAACTAATACAAGAAAATTAATTAATGATGGAGTTTACCCAGTGAAAAGCAGAATCTTCTCTCACATTTACAGCATAAAAATAATTAAGTTTAAACAGAACTTTCAAAATTAATTCTTATGAAACTAGACACTAAGAATGATGTTTGCTGCTGTGAAAAATGGGGATTTATGTGTTCCCACTTTGTACTAGCAAAATGAGTCTAGATTCTATCAGAAGTTTGCATGTTAAGTTGTGCAAATAGTAAGAAAAAAGACATATTCTCAGAAGCTGTATTTGGTCCTTCTAATAAAAATTACAGCACAATTAAGGTTGGAAGGGACCTCAGGAAGTGTCTAGCCCAACCTCCTGCTCAAAGCTAGGCTAACCAGAAGATCAGGCCAGGGTACTCAGGGATTGACCCATTTGCACTGTGAAAACCTCCAAGGATGGAGACTGCCCTCTCTGGGCAGTGAGTCCCACTGCTTGACTGTCTTTGTCAAAAGTCAGAACCTACCTTATTTCAATTTTGACCATTATCTCTTGTCCTTCTGTCATGGAGCCCTATGAAGAGTCTGTCTTCTCCATGACCTCCTTTTAGGTGCTAGGGTGCTGCTGTTAGATGCCTCTGAAGCTGTCTCTTCTCCAGTCTGAAGAAGCTCAGCTCCCTCAGCCTCTCCTCAGTGGGCACACGCTCCGGCCCCCCACCAGCTTAAGGGCCTCCACTGAACTTGTTATCAATACTTTGTATTAGAGGACCCAAAACTGGATGCAGCACTTTAGATGCAGCTTAATGAGTCTAATCACTTTCCTCAATCTACTGTCTGTGATCCTTCCTGTTAATACAGCCTGGGATGCTCCTAGCCCAGCTTCGCTCGAGACAGCAACACTCCAGGCAGCGCATTTGGCTTGCTGTCTACCAGGACGCCCAGATGCTTTCCAGCAGAGCTGGTCCCCTGCATGTATTCCTTCACAAGTACAGGATTTGGCATTTGTCCTTGTTACATTTCATGAGATTCCTGCTGGCCCGTTGCTCCAATCTGTTTAAGTCTCTCTGACTAGTGGCCTTTTTACAAGGGCATGTAGTGATAGGATGAGAGGGAACGGCTTTAGATTGGAAGAGGGGAGACTTAGAATAGCTATTAGGAAGAAATTTTTCACTCTGAGAGAGGTGAGGCACTGGAACATATTGACCAGGGAAGCTGTGGAAGCCCCGTCCCTGGAGGTGTTCAAGGCCAGGTTGGATGGGGCTTTGAGCAACCAGGTCTAGTGGAAGGTGTCCCTGTCCATGGCCGGGGGGGTTGGAACTACATGATCTTTAATGTCCCTTCCAACCTAAACCATTCTATAATTCTACCCAATTTTGACATCAGCTGTAAAACTGTTGACAGCTCACTTCTTTGCACTTCGTGGGTTATTCATAAAGCTGTGAAACAGGATGGGTCTCAGGACAGGTTCTTGTGGTACTTCATTTTTCATCATCAGGTAGAGCATGACCCACTATCCACTAAGCCTATTCATCCAAACAGGGTTTTTTTTATGCACCTCTTTGTCCACCAATCCAAACTGTAATTTCCTTGATATAATACATCAAGAGCATGCACACTTCCAGGTACCTTTACCCATAGACAGAAAAGAACACAAGTACAGAGCTGCAGGATGAATCCTACTCCTGGCTGCATCTTTACATGCAGCTTGAACAGTACAACAAAGAGGTACTGCTGCCCGAACCAAAGAGCTGCAGGATCAAGGGTCTATCCAAATAATTTGACAGAATAGTTCAGTACAAAGTGTGGCCTTCTAAAGTTTCTAAGACTTGTTCCTAATCTGCATTTTTGCAGTCTACATAAGAGGATAGGTCATCATCCAAGATGTACTTTTTGTTAAAGAGAACTTTTAATTTTCAAAGAAAACCACAATCACTGTTTTAATTACAGCTGTCTTACTGACACATCCTACAATGATCTTTAGAGATCATTTAGATTACAGGATTATAACAGTGTAGCAGGACCAAATGTTTGATTATATTTAAAGTACTTGTAGAGGCTCAAGATGGAAATGCATAATAATTTTCATTCCAGAAAGTAACAAGGTGAAGTAATTCATTGCAGAGCAAATTAAGTATGTGACTGAAAACCCCAAACATTAAAAAGAGTGCTCAACAAAACTGGATGGAATCAACAGCACATATTCATGAGACAAAACATTTATATATTTGGAAATGCTACAAAGCTAATTATGTTATTACAAAATCTTAAAGCAAATTACAAAAGGAAAGTCCTCTTTAACGCATGTAAAGATGACACTCTAATTGCCACTCCCCCAAATCATCAATAGTTGATAAAAATTCATTAAATCAATGTTAGAAAATGAGAACTATAGCAAAGCATATATTTTTACTTGTTAAAGGCACATTATCTAAATGTAATTTTGTTGTTCTAACTCGTGCTGAACAGCGTTTGCCACCCAGTGGGGAAAAAAGGAGGAATGGAAGCTCTCCTAGTCACTACCTTCAGAGGTTCTGTTGGAACCTCATAGACCCTTGCTTGTCACCTCTCTAGTTTACTAAAAATAAAGTAAAAAAAGAGTTTATTTCTTCCACAGCTATTTTCTCAATCTTAGTCCCTTCTCTGCACTCAGAAGTACTCTGTGCCTACTAATGTTTAACACAAGAATCTGCTTTTCTCCAATAGCACTTTTTTTTCTGTCTGCTCTTGCGTTTAGTTTATTGACTCTTCTCAGAATCTCAAGAACAGTATGTTGAAGACCTATGGTTGTGGACTGCCAGCTTCCTGTTCCACTTTTTCTTTTTTTTTCTACAAACTTCCACATTATTTGTATATAGTCTGCTTAACCCTATACTGCTTATCTATTAATTGCAGGATGTGCGAGCACATATGGACATTTCTAACCAGTGATACAGAAGCACTTGTTTTTGCTGCAGCTAAGCAAAAAGCAAGACTACAGTACATGATAATTTACGTTCCTCCAAAAACGTGTGCCTTCAGAGAAATAACCAAGTTGACTTTTAGACTGCACAACAGTTTCTGCCAAGATTGTCCACTGGGAAAAAAAAAACACCTCCAAGCATCTTAGTTGTGTCGTTCTGCTCGTAATTCTTAGTGCAATGCTGCTGTCACATGAATTAAAAAAAAAAAAGACACAGATTCTATACGACTGATGATTTGAACCAACAAAATTAAGTCCTTTATTGATAAACATAGATTCATTGATTTTCACTGTGTTATCCAAGAGAAAATTGTGTCTCAGTCTTTTCTTCATTATCTTTTCTGATGAATACATAGCAAAACAGACTACAGACTCAAATTCAAAAGTATGACTTACTTTTCTAAGTGGCTCAGATGGTCATAGTTTTAGAAACTATAAATAATAGCATAAAAGGACCAAATCTATAGATCCCAAAAGGCCATTACTCATTCAATGGGACATTTCCACTCTATTTAAGTGGCCTTTTTCCCTTAAGTTTGCAAGATATAAAATGCAAGACTGCAATTAAGACTAAATAAAACCAAAACCATTCTATATTTAAACATTATAACATCTTAATATAATTGATTCAAATTTTGAGCTAAGAATAAAATTGCAAAAGTTATAAGACAAACACAACTACATAAAAATTCATATAATCTTGCCATAGCTGAAGAGTTTTTAAATAGCAGTATCAAATAACTGCATTCCCCCCTGGCTTGTCTTCTTATATTGCCCCTAAAACTAGACATTTTCTTACTCAAAAGATCATCCAGAGGACATAGGAATAGTAATATTTTGCAATCACTTTTTCAGAACATACTCCAGTATACTTTCATTCAGATCCACAGAATATTACCTACAGCATCTGTTAATTATTTGTAAAATCCTGTTCCTAGCTCTACTACAAAAAAGTTTGCTTAATGCCAGGAAACTTTTACCATTTACAAGCTTAGAAAAAGAGTGCAGCTGCTGCTGCAGCTTTATCATTTATCTCAAGTGCTGAATTAATTGTACAGTAAATAAATAGTAAGCAATACATCATTCAAGAAAAGTTGTTCCCAACTCAAACCCCACAGTACACTGAATAAAGAATTCATGTACAAACTTAGCTTTTCAACATACAAAGAGTCTCCAATTTCTTTAGCTATTTCGGCTAAAGCGAAGGTTCCACTTAAGTGTTTTTTTGGATCAGGAACAGATTATCTAGAAGTCTTCAGAATTAGACTCCAAGTTACTTGGTATTTACAAGCCCATACATATGTCTAAAATTGTGTATTCCTTATTCAAATGTAAAACTGGAAGGAGTTCATGATCAAACATTGTAAAATAAAATGTATTTTTTGAAATTAGATCTTGCCTATAAAAAGAACAAAAAAAAGAACCTACACAAAAAAAAAAACCAAAACAAAACCAAACCGAAAAACACTTCATGTATTGAGTTTGGAATGGAAGCGATTTGTTTATGTTGTTTTGTCAAAAGCCTCAGTGAATGGAAAACTGGTCAAAGCATTAAGCGACAAACTACTGACAATTTTCTCTATCCAAGTAACACTACAGGAAATAAGCTGTGGAAAAATCATTGGCTTATACCATTGGATTTTATAATGTGGCACAAAAAAAATCACTGCTGTCTCCTGTAAGATCCAGACTCCTTGAAACAAGAGCCAGATCAAAAAATCATCTCAGCCTCTCTGTAGCTGCCAAAGTTTTGACTTTTTGGCCATCAAAGTTCACTCTAAGGATAGATTCATAATGATCAAGGAGAAGTATCATTATTTTATGAATGAGTTAACTGCATAACACTTCACTCTTCTCTGGTTTCCTTCATTTCTAGAGCTAAAATAATACTAAAAAGGCAGCTAATCATGCTTCCCTTTTCTACTTTATGCATGAGAAAATGGAGGCAAAAATGAAGAGATCTTCTCATCTTCAGGTACACAGACAATGGTCCCAGTGGACAAACCTACAGACTGAAATCTGTTACTAGCTAGTCTCATATGAAATTGAACTTAAGTTTTGTAAACTATCAGACTACTAATTTTTTTTTTTGCAAACAGATACATCCTGAACTTCAGATTTTTTTTAACAGTCAAAATTAATTAAATTATCATACTGAGTGCAATGTTTATTAATATTAAAAATTAGATTGAATCCCACTCTTGAAGCATCACTGCTTTATTACATCAGTGTTCAGAGAAACCAAGTTTACAGAGCCATAATAGCAGCCTGAGTGGCATCAGACTACCGCATGTGGGCTGCTGGAGCAGTAGTGAAGGTATTGAATACAATCTAGCTACAGATTTTTATCTCACAAATATCATGAGCACACTAAACTCCCTCCCATGGCCTCAAGGAAGTAGCATGTGGCACCATTAGAATGATGGCTGCCAACTTTTCCTGTGGTGGAACTCTTTCTTTTCATTATAGTTAGATTAACTTTTTTCCCCCAAATTAACAATATGACATACACAAAGAAATAATTGAGTTGTTTAAGCCAGTAGGCTTTTTTTTTTATTCCATTAATTATCACATTTGTACATAGGCAGATAATCACTAAAGATCAACTTTATCTAAAATAAAATTGTTCAGTATTACTGTATATCCTCTTCACTTTGGAAAACCATAGAAAAGAGAAGGGCACGCCTAATGTAGGGGAGTTATAAAATTAAATGGAAAATCTCAAAGTATTTGGCAAAGCATGTCTTCTAAGAGAGAAGTGAAGTTTGAAAGAAAATGAAGAGATCATCAGAATGGGAGTCCTGGGTTGCCCATCAGGGAGGATTGCTCAGGGAGCTAAATACTGCTTTTATACTGTTAAATGCCCCAGCATCAAAAGATTCAAAGCTAGTTACAAAAAAAAATGACTTTAACTTTCACAGAAATACAGCACTAAAAGTAAGCATTGTTCATTATCGCCACACATTCAATGATCCATTTGATGAATTGATGAACTCCTCCTTAAAACTTTGGGATGTTTTTTCCCCCCTTCCTTCTCCTATTGGAAAATTTTCTCAGACCTTCATCAATTTCCAGCATAAGCTGACTCACAGAGAGTTTAACCTATTACTTGTGCCAATTTAATCATTTACCTTAGATGCAATTTTTTCTGCCTCTTGATCATATCTCGCTCCTGCTTTCTGTTTTGCTGGGCTAAATGAGTCAGCTTATTCCAGCTTCACCTTGTAAGAGAGGTTCTCCATCTCCCTGGTTTTCTGAGTACATTCATTACACCCCTGCTGCTTTGAGTTCATCTCTCAACCTCTAACTGATGAGCAGAGTGTCACAAACCCAAACGAGCTGTCACAGGCTCTGATCCCTGTACGAAACCGGCCAGTTACCGGACAGCCCCAGCCCCAGACCTAACCGGACAGGAGTTAAGTCCATCAGTCCTGTATATTCATCAGGAACAGCAACCCTTCAAACCCTCCCTCATCCTTCAACTAAGCCAGTCCCTTTAAGACTCGCCACTGTGACACCCCAGCCTCCGAGGGCAGCAGGCAGGGGGCTTGCGTGGCCCTGGAGTGGAAGAGAAGCTGCAGTAAGGTCTACAAGCCGGCATGCCAGGGCAAGAGAAGCTGCAGTAAGGTCTACAAGCCAGCATGCCGGGCCGCACGTCGGGCGCCGAGGGCTCCTTGTCTCAGGATGGCAGGGAGAGGAGCAGCCGCACTCCACGTGCCAGTGCTCACTGCTGCGTGGCCGTCCACACCGCAGCGACACTGGCTGTGCCACCTTGCACTGCAGTCAAGTTCACCTCTATTTGAGTACTAAGTGTAAAACCAAACAATAATAATAAACACAATACATGTAATTAAAGTGCCTAATGGCACTTTTCAACTTTTGCACAATAATCCATTCTCATAGAGATTGCGGTGCTACATTTTTGAAACTGGGGTGGACTCTGTCTCTCTTCTGTCTCTATTGCTGTAGCTTAAGATAGTCACTTCAGAGGGAGAGACCTGCATTGGAACACCTCTGGTACTCAAGGCAAAGCAAGGATCCCTTTTAGAGCACCTACCACACCGAGATATGAATTTTTAGGATGCCTAGTTGGTGTTAGTCTTCTGTTCTGCACTTAAAAAAAATAAATAAAAATCCAAGGTACACAGTCCCCCTCATAATTTGTTAGGTCAGAGAAAAAGAAAGTGTAAGCATAAATTCATAGGCACTAACTTGCTAAAATATCATATGTCCTTCTGGATTGGATGTGAAACTGACTTCTGTCCTGAGCCATGAACAATGCTAATTTCAAGAAAAAACATATTTTGGAGACTTTTAAAGAAAAGTAAAATGATTTTGAGATGCCTGACTGTCAGACACATACGCAGAGTCTGGCAAACACAGGAGAAAACCATATAGAACTAAAATGTTTTTGCCTTTTCAATCCAATATTTCAGTGCTTTTGAGAATGACTGTAATAGGCGGGATACTACAGATGATAGTGAGCAGATGTATTTCCTGTGCATGGCAAGAACAGATGGAGCCTCAGTAATCCTCAGCAGATCTTGTTGAACTGTGTTTTGGAATAACATCAAAACTGGAATACACAATATTTCATTGATGGAAAAAAAATATCTCAGTTACTGGCAAAAACAAAAGGACAAGCCACAAAAATAAGCCAATGTTAAAAGAACTTATTTTTCTGTAGTAATTCATCCCACTGAAGTCTAAAATTTTATTGAAAGAACTTTTTTTATGAATACAGATATTTGAATTGGAGGTTTTGTTCCTTGGATGCTTTACGTTACAGCAGTAAAGCAGCAGAGCAAGCAACTAACCACATTTAGAGCGTATGTATGTTTATGCATTTCGGTTTCTGTCACTTACTAGTGACATCATCAAATAATTTTTTTTAAGCAGCTAAGATGGAAGGTACAAGACATAGTCATCCCATTCAAAGAGCAGTTCAGGGAATGAAATGAAATCTGGTCTATCTGAACTCTTCTGTCTCCCTTCATGTTCTTAGCACAAGGAGATTTGCTGTGGAGCATGACTGGCTATTTTTTAATTTTATTTATTTATTTAACACACAAATCACCAACTGCCAGCAGTTTAATCTCCTGCATAAAACAGCAATTTAATGAGCTGCAAAAAGAGAAACCACTTCTGTCCTCAAGTCCTCTATATGGGTGTAGCAGGTTGCCAACTTACCATCTGGCTCAATGGAAGTTCTATGTTTTCCAGGCAAGAGAAACGTACAGCCTGTGTGTGGCATTTAGACATAGAGCCTAGCTAAATAAATTAGCATTCTGCCAGTGCATAATAGCAAACCATCAAGCAGAGCTTAGGAACATGTAATCACACAGTCAATAAGAGACTTGTTACAGTCAATAAAAGGCATGTGAAGAACGATGACAGTGTTCGGAGAAGAACAGATTTCCACAGTGAGGAATGTATAAATTATGGTCACTAAAATGTCAACGTAGCATTTATGGTAATCTTTAAAGATAGTTGAGGATATCACTTTCCTATATGGTCACAAGTCTGAAGGTAAGCACTTATCCTAGATGATGTATTTAAACAAACCCCGCTTCTTTTCAAGTTTTCTATTTTGTGAACATACATAGAACAAACAGTACATATTTTAAAATACACAATTAGAAGAACAGTTGTAATTTCTGCCTGTTGTTCTGTCACTGTTCCTGTTGCAGCAGATTAGATAACAGATACGGCTTACCTATGGAAAATGGCTTACTGAAGTAACAAGGTCCTTATAAAAGAAAAACCTAAGAAGTAGAGTCTTGAAAGGAGATATCGCTAGATAGAGAAACATAAAGAAGAAACCTTTTCTTTAATAGAATAGAGTACATATTTCAAGAGTCTGCACTCAGAGGAGTCCACGATTAGGTTTTTCACCTACAGTATAAACTTGGCTATCACTTCACGTGAATAGAACAGTTCAGTCCAGCTGAAACAGCTGAAAATATTGGAAATCCAAGGCCAGTGTGACTGTAAAGCTGCCCATCTCTTTTTACGCTTTACTGAAAGCGCTGGAGAAGCATATACTGACAGAACGTCATCTATTTACCCAAGATTTTTCCCCAGACCTTCACGTTATTCCTAGTCCAAGACTAAAAGATCTAAAGCTTGCAACATCTTACCCTATCAAACTATCCTAGATGACTTAGAACCCTTTCTCTAAAATTGAGCAGATTTGCTACCCAGAGAGTTTTGTCCCCTTCAAGAAAACCCCTCCCTTTTGTTCACAAGCAATTTTAACTGCACAGGTACTGTGAATCTTCATCCAATGCGCTTCCTGAGTCTTCCCCCACTTGTCTGTTTTGCTCACATCCTGTTACTGGGTTTTGGGAAAACTGATTTAGTAATAGCAAGTAAGTTTAAAAGCAAGAAATGGTTATAAGTATCAGAATTGTTGTCTGTAATCAAGTTAATACTTCCCATTTTATCACACAATAATTAAAGTGGATTTTATAATTTTCAGAGTTCCCTGTCTGTTTGATCGCATAGAAAGCTTTTTAGCACTAGCCTTGCGTTGCACTAAGTAACTTTTTATTAACTCATAAACCATGATAATTCCTCAAAAATCTTGAGTACTATTACACTTTTCCTTTTGAGTCTTAAAGCAACTTCAAAAATGTGAATAAGCTTACAGAAAAAGGTGTTAGCTAATTATTTAAGAAAACATTAGCCTCTAAAGTTTAGATGCAAATTTTGTTTCAAATGCTTACTAGTTGCTTCATGACATGTTCTAGCTTGAGTCACCTTAGAGGATGCGAACAAACACCACCCCCAAATCTGGTATACACATGGTATTCAGAGTTATGACTATTTCTAGAAAGATTCTTTATGTACAGTGAGATCAGATTTTTTAGTACTGCCATAGCAGTTAAAAAGTAAGCTAAGTTTTAGTATTTTAGTATTTAAAGTAAACAATACTTACAAGAATTTACACAGCCTTTCAGACTACTGGACTCATCTATGCAGCAACTAATAGCTACAGTTAGCCATCGTTGCTGTAACAACTGTTCACAGAAGCACGACAAATAAAATTTTATAGAAATTTATTCAAAAAGCAAAGCGTATATTTTGGTTTGTCACTGCCTTTATTATTATAAGACAAAACAACTTAACAATTATTACCCCCCGATGGCTTCTCAATAATCTTTGTGAAGCTAGCTGATCCAAGTCTAGTTATTAATTAACAAATAACCACCCATTTAAAAAAAAAAAAAAACAACCCAAAAAGACCAAAAAAAAAAAAACAAAAAAAGACAAGCAAGCTCTAGCAAGCTCTGAGAAAAGCAGCTTAGGCCGTTTGCTTCTGGTTTTTAACTTTTTAGAAAATGAAGAGGTTTCTGTTCAATCTTATTAATGAGGATTCCTTAGAAAAGGGTAATCTGGAATACATAAACAGCCAGGACCTTTCCTTCCATTTTAGTGGCATGTTCACTAGACTATAACCATGTCTTTATTGATCTTTCTTTTTCTTGCCTAGTGATCCTGGCAATTTGGGCTGCACAGACCTACCACTTTACTGGCAGCCATTCAGTTTAAAATTTTTCTCTAAGCTAAATCATAAAATTTTCAATTCTCTCAAATCAGGGATGGAATTGCAAAGCTGCCAACATTTGTGGGATGCAGGAGACTTCATGGCATGTACAGTACAACTGAGCAGTATATTATTTGTATGGATGTACCTACAGCATGAAATAATAAGAATGCCAGGTCTTAAGTTGAACCATCTCCTGTTTTCCAGCTGACACTCCAAAGCATCTGACGGCTAACATTATGGATACAAAAATGAGGTCCATGAACATTCTGCATGTTAATTTAAAAAAAAAAATAAAATTTTGTGCATGCTTATCCACATGTATCTGGTCTCCTTGTTTAAGAAGGCATATAGAGCCCACACATAAGATATGTTCAGAAGTTAATTTTTCGCACAGACTAATCCGTACGTGCCCAGGTCTCTTGTCGGATTAAAGTTTCTACTGATCTTGGTTTTGTTTCCCTGCGCCCCCCACCAGTTTCAGTTAAGTTAGACAACGATCTAAATACCACATCATGTAGCTGCATTTTCACAATTTTGCAAAAAGGAATACCTAAAAGGAAAGTTATTATCATTAGCAAACTCATCGAAATCTTTTGTAAGAGTATGAAATAAGAGGAAAAGCGGATTAAATATTTCTTACTTCAAGTGACTAAGCTGCAATAAGAGATTAACCTTGTTTCTGCCAACATTCATTGTGCTTCTTTCACATACTGGTATTTGTTTAAAAACTGTGACTGTTGGGTATATCAACAGTGCAATCTGGTATTTTTAGAGCTGTTCTAAGTATATCCAGATATCTTGTGGTTAGCATACAAAAGCACGCGTAGAAAAAGATAGACTTCCTATCTCCCCCCAAATTCTACTATACAGTACAGATTTGCACACTATTGTGACTTGAAACTTCATGTCTGTAAGTTATTTGGAGTCCGACAAATTTTTTCTTCTCCAGATATAGATAGCATTAAGGAGCTGGTTTTCACCAGTGTTCAACATTCAAGTCTGAACAACTAGGATTCTTTAAAAAGGATGCAAGTTTAAAATGAGAAAAGACAAAGCACTTTTTTTTGTTGCTAGACCTTCATTAGCATGTGTGCATAATATCTAGTATTCCTCATCTGTATCAGTTACAAGTTATGTCAGTCCATGAATATTCAGAACTTAAACCAACAAATTCACTCCAGTTATCCAGAGAGCTTAGTATGTAATTAAAGACTGAACTTCTTAAAACAACTTAAAATATACAATTTAAAAAATGAAATTGCAATTTCCTCACTTTCTGCACCATTTAGAAATAGAAAATTGGCTTTGTGCAATAAGCATACACTTGCTACTTTTTTTTTTAAGTTAAAAAAGAGCATTAGCAAGAATATAATCCCCCAAATAAAATATTTTAATTTAAAATTATGTTCAGTGCAACATCATCCTGATTTAAAAAAAAATAAATATCCTCAAATAGTTAAGTTAACATTTGGGAAACAATACCTACAGAAACTGACTGAGTCCAGGCTTTCAGCCTAGAAAAGCTGAATGAAGGCAGTTGCAGAAGTTGTAAGCAGAGTAGGGGGGAAATCAAACAAGTGGACACTTTAAATTTTTTTGTTGTTTTTGTTTATAATCCTAGAAAAGAAAAAGAATTCTGGATGGAAATTCGATTTCCCTCCCAGTCTTTAACTCCTTCTTATTTTGCAGCCACTAAATTTGTATTTTTTCCACATTTTTTGTTGCATCCCTCAAATGAATAGTGTGATGATGGAGTCCTCCTGCCTCCCATTTCCGATCAGAATACCCTTTCTCTTTCCAGCTGGCTGTAACATTCTCTGCAGTAGCCAGCATCTTCTATTGATAGCTATAAATTCTAACTGGAAATATTTAGTTCTAAACAAAGTCATAACAAATAGTTTTTGCATAATTAGACTTCTTAAAGCACCCATCCAAATAAGCAAATAGAAATAAGTCAAATCATTCAGTGTTCCCCAAACTGAATTAGAATCAACTTTTTCATAAACTGAAGTTATTACACCCCTCCCTGAATCTTAATGCAATAATATAAAATTTAATTTTAGTCACTAGCAATTGTTGCAAGTGTATATTATCTCTTTACTACTACAGAATGAATGAGATCCATTTAATCTTCATTGTTATAATCAGAAGTCATTAACCTAAACTAGGATGGTGTGAAATTAATGTTGCAACAGCCCCAAATTTCAGTATGTTTGCTGAGGGATTTTTTTTTTTTTTACACTTTTTTTTTTTAAAAAAAAGCAGCAGAGCATAGGTTAATTGCTTCAAGAGTTAAAGAATATATTTTCTCCAGATTACTCAGCAATCTTTTAATTTATTGCTTTTAAACAAGGGTGTGAATTAATCCAGTTATTCAACTTTTGCCAGCAATTTCACAGTTTAGCATAACATTTACAATTTAATTAAACGCTAATAAAATACATCACTCATATCACCTGCAGACCAGGATGTGGGTGGCTCAATTACTTCAGTGTTTACAGCTCACTGAGTTGTGAAGGGCAAATGGAAACTTTTTCACATTACTAAACAGCAGTTATTTGAGAACTAGCACTGGAGGAAGATAGGAATGTTTTGTCTCAAATTCCAGAAATGGAATAATAAACAGAGAGGCAGAATGAATATATCAGTGTTCCCTTCTGATAAAGGGAAAGGACAAAAAAAAAAAAAAAAAAAAAAAACCAAAAAAAACCCCTCAACTCTGATTAATAATTTGGACATCTTTTAAAAGTGAGAGGGGTAGCATTTCAAGAAAAATGAACCCTGATTTCTGATGTGCTGTTAATCAGTCCATGTCTGTACAGATCTTAGTCCCATATTTATTCTGATTTTTATATATATTTGTAAGGCAACCTTTAGGTGGTTTGCTGAATTATTAATTGCTTATTTTTCCCCACCATGTTGATTACTGTTTTGTTTTTTTTTTTTTGTTTTGTTTTTGTTTGTTTTTTTTTAGTCATTAAAGTATACAATAGTTCATCAAGGCCTGGTGAAGTTCACAGGTATCCTTGGTATTCTCCTCCAAGTTCTGAGCAGACATAAGAAAAGTCTGTTCTATCCCAAAACATCTTTAAAGAGTCTGCTAAACTAAGGAAAAAAGCAGGAAGGCTTCAGTACAAGTTTCACACTTCCCTATGTAATCTTCCTTCTCTTTGACTGATGCAGATATAGATACTATACCTACAGATACCAATATGTGCATTCAATTGTACTCATTTGGGAAAATGTTTCATTCAGTCTGCATTCATCACACAGATCCTGGGCACCACTTTTCTTTATTCTCTATCTCTTTCAAAAGACAATTTTCTTAAACAGCTACCACTTCAGAAAAATGAGTGTAAGCATTCCTGTTCTCCAGCTGCAAGGACCAGATGCTGGCCACTGGCGTGGCAAGCACAGGACAGCAGGACCCCACAGGAAGAGTCTGAGAGTGCTACCAGGCAGTCTCTGCTGTCCTACTGCCCCTCTGATGTGGCACAAGCATGGCTGAAGGAGACCAAGAACACGAAGTGATGCAGCAGAAGATGAATGGCATTATGCTCATTCTCAGTTGCTATTCAAGCAGCCAATGGTGTGAAGTAACTTAAACAACTATGCTTTGAAGAGTTATCTCTGCTTTCCTGGTACATAGGACTTCTATAACATCAAGCCTGGGATCCAAGATTTGACCAAAGTCAAAGTGGTTTTGCCTCCAGTTCTTTGTACCAGTGACCAGTGTACTCTGCTTCACGGTTGAAGACAGCTGTCGGCAAGACTTCAGAACAGAGATTTGACCTTTTACCTAGAGCTACAAGAAAAATCCTTAAACATCACCTTATTTGTATACGCTTTGGGATCTACCCAAAACCTATCAGTTACCTTCTGCTGTTGACTCATTACCCAAGAATTCTGAATGTACTTGAAACAGTGGTCGCTACTGCAGAGTTAATGCTGTATCTACCAAGCTATCATCTCAGCTGCTATCTTCAACTCAGTTTTGAAGCTTATCTTGACCAATAAGCTACTTTTCTCTCTTTGATACCTTTTTTCTTGCTGTACTTTCTCCACCTGTATATTCCCTGCTTGAACAAGTTCGTCAATCCCTCTTCCAATAAAGGCCCATTCTCAAGACCTGTATCTACTGTAGTATCTACAAGAAATTGATCAGTAGATCAGAACTGTGCATACTGGATTATGCCACAAGGAAATCCTAGGAAATAAAACAATTATTTTTTCATTCTTAATATGATTAAGTTAAAACTTCGTCTGATCCCGATCTAATAATCTCAGTGGACCCAAGTAGCACTCTAAACTAAGCAAGAGGTGAAAGTAAGAACTACAAAGCTTTAGAAGAACTGCATCTTCAGAATGGAAAGTTCTGATGCACAATTAGGGAGAAAAAAAAATAGGAATTGTTCTGGAAAGCAGCTCCTCTTTTGAAATTTGTGCTATAGTCTTTAGTTATAATGCAATTTTACCCAATAGTGGGGAAAACCATTATTAGTTAAGGCAAAACAAAGTATTTGTGGATTATTTTTTTTTAAAGACAATGATAGAAAAACAACAGTTTAACAGTAATTAACCAAAACACATCACTTTGCAATATCTAGTGCTCCTCCAACTGATTTGGGTGTTGTAAGCAGTCCTCAGACTGATGGCAAAGCAACTAGTTAGATTTTCAATATATGATGGCACACAGAATGCACAAGTTGAAACTTTTTCCCTGAGAAATACAACAGTCCTGTAAGTGAACTTCAGTCAGATCACTGAAAGAAGAGACTAAGAAAACGGCCACTGGGAAACTTACAAGAAAAGAGAAGGAAAAAAAAATATTTCATGTGTGATCACAGCTAAAAATATACATGTTGGACAGAGTGGGTATTTAGTTAGCAGATTAAGCATTCAGAAATGGGAAGTGTTATAGTGAGAGAATGGAGACTAGAAAAGGGCATTGTGGGGGAAGCATTAAAAGAGAAGCATAGAAACAAAAACAGGAGAAATACACTAAAGAGAATAAAACAGCAAGATAGCATACAAGAAAAGACAGAATAAATATGAAGTGTTCTAAATTTGTTCTCAAAACCTGATAGTATTAAACTCACATTTGTATTTTTACCTAGTCTGGTTAGCCATATCCAGGTGGAGGTTTTTATTCTTTTCCTTTTCTATTCCTTCCCTTTCCCCTTGTTTTATAATCAAACAACTGCATGAACAAAATCAGATGTGGCTACATACATATTTTTTTGTTTGTTCCACAAAATTAAAAGTATTTTCCTTACAGGTTTTCATATGGTTTGTCAAAACCAGGAAGCATGGACTAACAGAATCAGATCTATTTTTAATAGAGACTATCCCTTTATACAGAGAGAAGAAGAATCAGAAAAAATATTTCATTATTAAAAGTTGAAGTACAGTGTCACCCATCACACACCCTTTTTTCCTTCCCCACTGCATTTTTCAGCTTTTAAGTTAAATTGTATTTTGAGGCACCATATTATGCTGCACAAGTTTTGTCAGCATACACACACCGTCTATGACATCCCATAATACAGATGTTTGTCCTAGATTCATACGTGAAAACGGATGACAAAGAATGGATGACAAAGGAGAAAGTCAAGCACGTTGCAGGGTGATGTTTCCCACTCAGGAGCAAGTTTCAATAAGTAAACACATCAATCTAACAACTGCAACATTAGGAACAATGGATTGTGATAAAGAATTTGATTTTATTCCTTGTGTCATTATTAATATAAACCATGATTCAGACAGGTTTTGAATAAATACTTGTAAAATAAATTATTTCTAAGAGCTTATTCTGATTGCATCATTCTGAAAAGGTTAGAAGACCATCAATATTGCATGATCCTAACAGTGACTCATAAGATGCTCATGCATGTTTTCATTAGTTAATCGAGCTTATCACCAGGGAGACAAATATTAAAGTTTGATAGAAACTACAGTATGGGAAAGTCAAGGCAGAGTAGAAAGTGTTACGGCTACATATTTAAACATTTAAGAAAACATTTGTGGGTTCTTACCCACAAAAGAGAAAGCCCAATCAGTATGCTTAAAAAATGAAGACAAGTAGAAATCTTTTACCTTGAGCAGTTCTTGTTGTAGTACAGTCAATAAGCCTGAAAATAAAGCGTGCAAGACTTGCACAGGAAATTTTATGGAGTGTGCTGTATAGAGGTAGGAAGACTTAATAATCTCTGAATAAGGTCAAATCAGGATATTTCTGTGACGTAAAAAAATTATGCCTTGCTAATCTCTTCAATACTTCAAATAAGTCAATAAAACAGTGGCACAGGGACAGGAAAGAAGCAATTAAACTAAAGTCACAGCATTAGGGAGTCTTTAATATTTCAGATTAATCAGATGAGGATCAAATATTTAAATAATTGAGAAGAATTAGTTATCGATTCCAAGATTTTCACATATAACACTACAGAACTTACAACTGAGAGTGTATCTGATGTTACTATATCCTTAATATCAATTAAGTTAAAATGTCCTGTTTAGAAGTAGAAAGAAGCTGAAGTGAGGTTTGGAGGATGGGGGAGGTGGTATGTTTTCCTTGTTAAAATCCCCAGGCATGCAACCTCCACTGTCAATTAGAGTTTTCTTTAATTTATTGTTTTAAATTTTTGAAGTTACTGACTTATTTTGCAATCAGCAATAATAATTCTGTTTTGTCTTAATGGATTTTCTGAAGATTAATGAGTGAACAAATAACATTTTAAAAGCTACTATAAAATTATAAACTAATCAAAATTGAATAATAAAGGTCACAAAAGGAGAATTACTTGATAAATCAATGTATTAATAAATTATTATTTTCCAACCCAAACTAATACAACATATTATGAAGCAATCTTGGGGTCAACAGAAGAATGAATTACATAATGTTAATTCAGTGTCAGAAAACTGAAGCATTGTTTTCCTTTAATCTAAAATCCCAGATGGTATTCTAGCCAGAACAGTAATCCTGACCTACGTGGTAAAGGATGCAAATAGCCCTTCTGGTTCTTTTGCTCGAGAGGTTTCCCAGAGCAAGCAGTGAAATCAACTTAGTTGGTCTTAAAGCACCAAAAATAGCTATTCCAGCTCAACATTTCCTCCTCAAATTTCTGCTCAGGAGTGAGTAGTCTCTTCTTGCTTCCCCTTGTACACTGCAACACTAAGCACGTGCAAGGACCTCAGCTGGGGTGACAAACTACTCTTGCTATCTAGTATGTCAGATTCCAGTAATCCTTCTTTAACCTTGATGACAATGAATGACTTTCAGATGACAGTTGTGGGGTTTCAGAGAGGTATTCAAGAGGCAACATAAGTCGTGTGCCTATATTTCTATAGTTGGTTGTAACATGGAAGACACACTCCACCACAAAAA